>JAVMKO010000017.1:12815843-13145843 GCA_032164245.1 Sternotherus odoratus
AAAAGATGCTTCTGTGTGTGGAGGAAGCTCGGTGGGTGTATGCATGAGTTCTTCCTGGTGGCTGGCAGGGGTAAAGGTCTAAGATTTCAGTACTAGCTAATGGTTTTGAATATCTTGCCTGTACACTGCAAAGGTGCCTGTATGTAACTATTTGCTGGTCCTTGCACTCAGTACAAGTAGTGCCTAGATGTGTATTTAAGTCTCTTATGTGGTGGTCTTGGACTCCACACTCCCGCCTATTTTTTCAGAAAGCTTTTAGGCCTTGCCTGCCCTGGGAAAGTTTGGATGTGTAATTCTTCACAGTGATGGAAACTCTTAATAACCAGGGCTTGGTGTTGCATTACAACTCCAGTATTATTACCTCTGAGACTAAAGCATTTAAGTTCGTTAGGGTGTTTTTTGAAAAACTTACTTTTAATCTCTCTGTGGGCAAACAAGAGAGATGGTGGTTACCCCCCTTTCGCAGATGGGAAAATTGAGGGCACAGAGGTGATTATGTATTCAGGCCTGGAAGTTTAGTGCTTGCCAAATACTTTGAGATTCTCACATGAAACATGGCCAAAATATTTCTCATTTTGGAAACGGGTGATTCTAAACCCGTAATTGCCAATTTATGTAATTTCCCTGTCTATTAATCATATACTTCAGAGATTGCTCAGCTGTGTGTGTGTGCATTCTGGGACTTCTTTTTGGTCAAAAGGGGCTGAGAAGCAGACATACTGGTAGCGATGACCACTGTGGTGTACCTTTGCCTTTTTGTTCAGTATTTGTAACTATCTTCCCTTCCTTCCCCACAGAGACTTGAACTTTCTGTTAAGGATTGCCCTAAAATTGTCTCAGTGGGGCTTGTGGGGAGCCGAGAGAGCAGTTTGATTTGTTGTTGGTGCAAAACCTCTGCAGAATGTTTGTTTCTAATACAGGCTTGTTAAAAATGGTATTTCCTAACATGCCAGGTTTAAGTCTGCATTTGAATCTGCTTAAGAATGATGCTTGCAGCATTTAGACTGGGGGCCGGGAAGAAGAGGAGTAATAGGGGGGAGGCATGCCAAAAGCTAAAATGTTTCACTTATAGAAACATGCTCAAGGGACAAGGTTCAGAAATGCGCAAAGAAACTAATTCTCTAGAGCAGACCCACCTGATGCCTGCTCAGTGCATCAGGCTACCATAAAACTGGCCTTTTAATAGTAACGTGATCAGAGCAAATGAGGACAGTGAAAAATACAAAGGAACACTTAACAGTTCTTAAATTATTATTTTTTCTGGAGGGGGAGTGGAAAGGGCAAGAGAGGTATAGTGAGTTTGTTATTTAGCACATGATTCTGGTAAACATGTGAACTAAGGAAATCTCTTGTCTACTTTGTAGCATGCAGCATATTGTTTTATAGCAAGCCAGTCATTAAGGCAGGCTATAGGAGTCAAGACTCTTAGGTTTTATTCCTAGCACCTCGGGACATGTCACAATCTCTCTCTCTGATTACTTACCTGTAAAAATAATTTTTATGGCCACTATTACGGTAGTTCTGAGCACCTTGCGATCTTTTAATGTATTTATCCTCTCAACGCCGCTGTGAGTTCGGTGGGGTAAAGATGTTCTCCCCCCTGTTACAGATTGGGGATTGAAGCTTAGGGAGACCGAAGGTATGGGTAATGGGGTGTACAAACCCCACACTGGGCAACAAAGAGTTAAGGGATTATTTTGGGCTCAGCCCGCCCTGTCCTGCCATGCCACACCTGCAGCGAATGCTCTTTCTGCAGGAGGAATTAAAAGGCAGGGAATTAGCTCATTTGGGTGGCAGAGAACTGGAGGTAAGCAGATGGCAGCTCCAACAGCCCAGCGAAGCCTAAAGGATGGGAGGACCCACCCCAGAGATGGAAATATCCATCCCTCCCTCCCTCCCCTGTCTGTGGAGCCTGGACATTGGTAACCTTTTATTTGGTTTGGACTTCCCCAACAAGGGGAAAAGCCTTTGAGAGGAAGTGGCCCAGGGAGGAGAGTCTTAAGCAGCTTTGGTTGCCAGACCAAAGGTAGCCTAAAGGGCTGTGGATCAGAGCACAGTGGAGTGGGCTGGCCAGGCAGTTAGAGGTTGTGGTCATGACCACTAGGCCACCCTCCCCAACCAGACCCCGTGTGAGGACCATTGCAATATGATTATGCAGCATACTAAGCCGTGAGCCCAAGCCCCCCTGCTGTCCACACACCACCCATCTAGCCCAGGTCAGCAAGCACCTAGGACCCAGGATCCCACTGAGGACCCAGGATCCTACTGGGGGGTGAGCCGGTTGGAGTCCGAATCCCACTGGAAGTCTGGTCCAAGCTCTGTCACTTCACAATGTGGACGCGGCCTGAGCTAGCATAGTGAGGACGTATTGGCATTGCTGTGAGGCCTGGCTCCAGCAACTGTCCTCCCCGTTCACCGTGCGGTGTGGAGGCTTGGACCTCCGAGTCCACAAGCCCAGAACCTGGAAACCCGGGTTTCCAATGCAGCATAGACATACCAGGTCTCCCAGATTCCAACCTAGGGCCCTAGTGACTGGATTGTCATGCCGTCCTACTTTGTTCTTCCCCCATCCGCATGCTGGGAGCCTTAAGTCATGTGCTTTGGCATCCATTGCTTTTCATTGGGCCTCCTAAGAACACAGCATGTTGAGCTTCGGGGGATTCCTATGGGCTTTGTTTTCACTAGGCCTAAGCTGTTCTTCAGTAGAGCTTTCCCGGAGCGTGATCTAGTTCTGCCTATTAGGAGAGGGAGCCGGGCCTCACTGATTCCTGCTCCCTGCTGCATAATAAATCTGATACTAAAATTAGTGCTGGTCTCCCTAGGCCATAATTCTTGCTGAGATTATAGAGAAGTAAGTGTGTGTGTGTGTGTGTGTGTGTGTGGGAATCATGGGATTTTTTTGTTTGTTTTTTTTCTCTTTATAACCCTGAGTGTCCAGTTTCCAGCTTGTTTTTTTTTTCTTTTTTACTCTCCCACTCTCCCCCCCCCCCCCCCATCCCATTCCCTTTCTTTTGGTTAGTGCTTAGCTTTTCTCTGTATTTCGGCTGTTTTAAGACTCTGTCACTGCAGGCAGATGAGTTCCTTGGGAGCGCTTCTGAAGGTTTTGTAATTGAGTCTTTTACCACGGCGACAGGATATTATTAACCTTCAGTAAAGCAATTTATTTCATACTCCTTTGTGGGGATAAGCTGCTTTTTTTTTTTTTCTCTCCCCTCAAGAAAATATGTATGTGGAGAAGGGCTTTTACATACAGGGATAGTTGGATTTGAAGCAGCGATTATGACTTTAAAAAAAATTTACATGAAAAATGGGTACTTTTGTTTCTGTCAGCCTGAAATAAACCTTTGGTCCTGAATGACTTTTTTTCCCCTTGTGTGTTTTTATTTTTAAAAACACACCTCTGACTATAAGTGGCTCTGAAAAGGGGTCACATTTCATTTTAGAACGCTACATGTTTAACAACCCCGGCTACTTTAAGCAATAAAACATCTTGTTTTCATCTCTTGCAGCTGCTTAGAAAAAACAACTGAGAACTTGAGGGAACTGGCTTTGCTCTTGTTGTCTCCTTTGCCTTCAAATCAAATGCAGACTTCTCTAGAGACCATTAAAGATTGGCTACTGGAGTGGGCAAGGAAACACCAGAAAAATAACCAGTCTTGTTGGTTATGCATGTGTATGGATCCTAGCATAGTGGGGGCCCCCAATCTCTGTTGTGGTCTCCAGGTGCTATTGTAATAAAAATCAAATATATTTAAAATGTAGCATTAATAATAATAATGCCTAGCTTTTGTAGAGCACCATTCATCAATAGACCTCAAAGCAAGGTCAGAATCATTTCCCCATTTTATAGATGAGGAAACTGAGGCACAGAGAGGGCAGTAACAAGGTCACTCAGCAGACCAAGGCAGAAACAGGTCTCCAGTCCAGGACTCTATCCATTAGGCTACAGTGCAGGTTTACATGCAAATGTACCCTGCATCTAGGTTTGCCAATTTGGGTTGGATGTATTCCTGGAGATTTCATCACATGACATAATCTTTAATTCCTGGAGACTCCAGGCCAATCCTGGAGGGTTGGCAACCCTACCTACACCTCATTTAAGGTGCCAGACTGACAGCCTAGACGGCTGATGGTCCCTATCCACAGAATGGGTACAGCGCTGCCTGTGGTGATGCTATTATTACCAATATGTTCTAGTCCTTCTCAAAGAGGACTGTTCTTTGGGGTGCAAGGATAATTCAGATCCATTACATCTGGTGTCAGCTGAAACACTATTTTTTGTGATGGAGGACATGGGTCCACTATGAACTGTACTGAAACCAAGTCACTTCATGTACACCATTTTTGTTTGTTTTTAAATTGGTAATATGTTTCTTTGCGCTCTTATAGCGCCTTCCTTCCAAGGAGTTCAGTGTGCTGGTAAATATTAATCTGCCTCCCAGAACCCAAATACGGTAAAGAGGTGGTAGGCCCCCCAAATTATGAATGTGAACACAGGTTGGGAGGTAAAGTGACATACTCAAAGTTGCACATTCTGTGCATAGGCAGAATTACAGAACGTTCGTGTCTATAATTGTTGGAATAAGCTTAAGATACTCTCCCCTCTGGGGGAGAACTTTGGCCGCCTTACATCTAAAGCTCCATATCTGCCTCTTTATGAAACAGTTCCATGGAATGGATCACTGTTCCCGTGTTTTGGAAGCCATCCTGTTGATGTGATGGAGAACTGCCAAAGGACCTCAGAGTTGCGAATGCATCGGGAATGGAATGTTTGTAACTCTGAACAAAATGTTTTGGTGGTTCTTTCAAAAGTTTTCGGCTGAACGTTGAGCTTTGAAATGTGACTCTGCAGAAGAAAAATGCTTTTTAACCACCTTAGTTTAAAGGAAACGCACAGAAACAGTTTCCTTACTTTGTCAAATCTTTTTTTAAACTTTCCCTTTAATTTTTGTTAGTCGTTTACGTTTAACACAGTACTGGACTGGTTTGGTTTTTTTTGGTTCTGCTGCTTGCCTGATCACATACTTGCAGTTCGTTTGAGGTGTGTAGTTGACTGTGCAGTTCGTAACTCTAGATCCCTACTTTGGAATTCTTTGGGATGGTTCGATAAACCTATCAAATGGGTCTCATGTTATTTTTAAAAAACAAACAAACAAAAAACCCCAGCACCTCTTTAGAACCTTTTTTAGACCCCCATTGTTTTCTCCATAAGGGTGATGCTCAAAGTTTATTTTGGTATTGTCTGATAGCTGTTGGTTGCTAATCCTGAATATAAAATGCAGAGTAATACCTATTTCCCAGAACCTTAGTGCATTCAACTGGGAATACAATGGTTTGCATGCTTTGCAAAGAGTACAAGCTCTCTGAGGGTGGGTACTGTGCAAACAGTACCTAGCAAAATGTGGTTCTGTTTTTTACTGGGACTCATAGGTGCTACTGCATTACAAATAATTGGAGCTTGGGAAGTGGGGAAAGGAGCAGAGTTGGGAAAGGGATGGTTCCTGCCTGTTTAGGGCAGCCATGCCTTTCTCTCTCAAATGTCCTGCGGTGAGAAAATATTAATCACTTACGTTTGTACAGTACTGTAATAAAAATGTTTTGAGTTACCTCATCCTGCTGTTGCTAATGCTGTATACTAAGTTACTGAGAGGACCATCTACTCCTTTGAAATGGTGGGTGACTTTTTATTTTCTTGATAACAGCACCGGAGGTTTTTAAAAACAAAGGTAAAGCTTCTGACTCCACTTTTCTATTGTAGTCTTCCTGGGTCTTTAAACTTGCTACGGTATTGTGTTTTGTGTCCTGGGACTTGTTGCCTCAACAACGGTGCCGTTGGTGTTTGCTGCAGGACGGTATATAAACGGATTCCGCTGTAATGTGGATGCCCTTATCGTAAACGATCTGTGCTCAGTTGCCCTTTGAAAAGCAGCCTCTTGCAGTGCTACCCTGCAACATATTTTGCTGAGACATAAGTGGAACTTGCTTCCTCTGTAACATATTTAGTTAAAGGGAAAAGATCTTTTTCTCTCTCAACACCTTGGTTCATACAGCTGTGCAGTTAGCTAGTATGCTTATTTTTAAATCTTCAGCCCACAGAGCTTTCTATTTTAAAATACTTAAACTACCTTTTTGGAGTGTAACTGTGATCGTAAATGAAGCATGCTAGCTGTAAATTTTTTTTTCCTGCTTCCCCACACAGATTTAATTAAAATATTGTGAAAGGCAGTCATTGAAAATGAGAAACCTTTTGAGTTGAAGGGACCCTTATTTCTCTCAGCGGAGCTTTTTGTCACCATAGAGATGAAAAGAGAAGCTCAGAATTGCACCTTCCCCTTGTGCATTGCTACCGAGGAGATGTGGTTGCAGGTAGCAGCTGTGCTGAAATCAGCAGGGCCCTTCAGCACTGGGGGAGGATACAGCCACGAACTTTCTCATTGGCCGGGGACACAGACCGATTTTAACTCTTCGCAGTGCAAAAGCTTCACAGGATGATTTATACTTCAAGGCTGGAGTGTATTTAAATTTGTGAAAGGGAAGAATTAAATCCTGCTTGTCTCTATAAAAGTACAACTAAGCAACTTACTTTAGCACAGTAGTTCTCAAACTTTTATACTGGTGACCCCTTTTACGTAGCGAGCCGCAGAGTGTGCCCCCCCCCTATAAACTAAAAACACTTTAAAAAATATATTTAACACCTTCATAAATACGGGATGCAAAGCATGGTTTGAGGTGGAGGCTGACAACTCGCGACCCCCCCCCCCCATGGAATAACCTTGTGACCTCCTGAGGGGTCCCGACCCCCCAGTTTGAGAACCCCTGCTTTAAAATATGAGCTGTTTGGTTTGGAGCTCTATAAAGCAAAGTTATTTCAAGTGTTTTTAAATTGCTGCATTGTTTTTTGAGATGTGGATGTATAACCCCATTAAGTAACGTTATTGCAGTCCAACTGCAGCCTTTTTAAGGCACGCAGGTTAGTATATGAATCACCACTTGTTTTCGGTCCTTGCCAGCAGAGTATGAGTCCTTCTGCCTTTTATGTAAGATGTCTATTTTTTTAAAATAAGTGAGTTTAGTTGGTTTTTTTCCCTTCCCAACAGCCCCTCCGGAAGTGAAGGGATTAGAAAACTAAAAATACACATAGCGTGTGATAAAACTGCTCTGATACAGTTTCAAAGACACAGCCACATAGAATGAAGATTATTAGACGGTACAAAACACTGGGTTGTGTTATGCTTTTAATCATTTTAAAAACAAATTTTACCCTAATTGCATTAAAACAGACTGAAATGCAGCCACAAGTGGATTCTTGGCACGAACGCCTTGGACAAATGAAAGTAAAAGACCTATTTAAACTGTCTGCTATTGTGTATTCTACACCATACCTGCTTCTGTGCCTGATCATAAGTGGGCTTAAAGGTTTAATTCTATGCTTTTTGAGTGGGACCAAACTTCTTAATGAAAAATGAATATAACTCAAGTAATGACACCACTAATAAAGGATATTACAGGGTAGCAGACTGTGAATTAATGATTTAACTCTTACATTAAATATATTAGCTATATTTTAAATCTAATATTTCAAGATGAAATTAGTTTAAATATTGAAACACAGAAGGGGTTGGTCCAAAACCCATCAAAGTCTTTGGATCAAGCCCTTGCTGAGAAGGGACTGCAGTAAGAATGCAAACAGATTTGTACTCGTGAGCAGAGTTACTCGGGTGTAAATGTTTGCAGGATTGGGCCCTTGACAGTTAGTGTGGTTTGGATGCTAATACACTAAGGGGAAATAATTAACCTTATTTCTAAGGAGGTACCACATAAGGGTCAGGGCCTTCTGGCACTAGACTCTGTACTTAACTGATGGTCCTGTAATCTGTCATTGGCACTGCATAAAATCTGGGCATTTAAATATATTTCTTTAAGGAGGTATCCTTCAGGAGCTGGGCTCTGCTCTGACACAGTTTGCCCTTGTGCTTTCCTTGCCTATTGCTAATAGGAACTGCCGGCCTCAATCAGTGTCATTGAGAACCATCAATTCACTAATTGCTGATAATCAAGTCTCTGCTCCCGCCTCATGCTGAGAACACTTTTGTTTGCTGCCATTCTGCAAGGATTCGGACAGAGTCCTCCAGTGTTTGAGGTAACCAATAAAGGGGGTTTTGAGCGCTAATGATGTTAATTATTTTGAGGTGACCAATAAACAAGGGGCTGTTATACCGCTGACCTTTCCCGCCAAACCTAGACGCAAAGGTCAGCGTTTGACAGTTGGGGTGGGGGAGGGGATGGGCAGGCATTTCGAGTGTAAATGGAGAACCATGGCAACTTGGAATTCCTTCGTGCAGTTTTAAACCTTGGTCTCACCGCGTCAGTGAGCGGAAATTACTCTGAATGAAGCAGCAGGATTTTTTATTTTTTTTTAAATTCAACAATTTGTGGTTAAAATGACAGGAGGGTCCCTCACCGTGTCTGTATCCTGCCCTTTCGGTGCAGCTGAGAGAAAGGAGAACCCCTGGGGCAAGGAGGCTGCTACTTTGGAGAGGCCTCTCCAGCCATTCTGCCTTGCTTCACCTGGCTTCTCAGCCTCCTGCCCCTTTTGGGGGGACGGGACACTATGCTCAAAGTTTCTCTACGCTCCTTGTGCCCCTGCCTCTCCCAATGCAATCGTTCTTGAATGAACCTGCCTCCCAGGTCTGTATTGCACACCGGGAAGCGAGGAACTTGCCTGGCCCACATCCCACAATGGACCAAACCTTACAAGAGTGATGGGAGGAAGCAAGGACAGGAGATGAGCATCACTGACAGGTTAGCTATTCTGTGGAGAACAATGGTTCGTCATAGACCATGACAACAATAGGGGCGAGTGGGGAGAAGAACAGAGACTGTTGTGAGGGACCCCATGCCCTTCCCTCGATGGGTATGTCTGTTCCTCTAGCGCAGTGGTTCTCAAACCTTTTGTATTGGCCACCCCTTTTGAACACCAAGCCTCTGAGTGCGACCCCCCATTAGAAATTAAAAACACATTTTTTATATTTAACACTATGTTAAATACTAGATTTAAACCCTATTGCTTAAAATGAATTTTGTCACTGCTTTTCTCGCTGCTTTTAAATCAAGGGTGAAACATATTTTTATGGAATTAAATATAAGTGGAAAAGTTATTTTTAAGTAAAATTTTATTTTAATACTTGACAGTAATTAATGACCTGAAGCAATCCGTGGTCAGGGTTCAAAGCCTGGTACAGGAATCGGGATTTGGGGGGCACAGGGGCTCTCAGCCCAATGCAGGACTTGTGGTCAGCGCAGCTTACACCCAGCTTGGGGCTCAGGCTCACAGCTACCTGCGGGCACTGGAGTCTGGAGATTGGGGCTCCCAGCTCCCAGCCCCGCCCCGGAGTCAGGGCTCACAGTCCCACTGCTCCACCGTGCTGGGGCCAGGGCTTGGGACTCGCAGCTACACTGTTCCAGGCTCACAACCCTGCAGCTCCGGCTCAGGGCTCGCTGCTCAACCAGGGGGTCTGGGTTCGCTGCTCGGGGCTCGCCGCCCTGCCACTGCTCCGGGGTCGGGGCTCACCACTCCAGCCTGCAGTCTGTCGTGGGGGTCAGGACTGGGGCCAGCAGCCCACCAGGGGGCCAGGTCACCCATCGCGGGGATCGGGCTGGAGCTGGCAGCCCACTGTCAGGGTCGGGACTTGTTCGCGACCCCCAGTTTGAGAACCAATGCTCTAGCGTCTGGTGTCTTGCTAGAGCGCGGCTTGGGAATGAGGAAAGACCCGAGTTCTGTTCCTGTTTCTGCCATGGGCTGCCACTATGAATGTAAGCAAGTCCAGTTAATCTCTCCTTGCCTCATTTACCTAGCTACAAAACGGGCACGTTGCCTGCCTCACTAGGAGGTTTAAAGATTCCAGCTGTATCGTTCCCTAGAAACGATTACTCTGAAATGTCATTCTGTTGGCCCTAGTGGGAATTAGTGTCTGTGCAGCAAGGGGACAATCCACCCCTGCGAAGGGAGAAACTGATTCACTCTTCTGTGCATTAACAGCAGGGAACTGCAAACATCAAGTAGCATTTAAACCACTAATACGAGAACTTACTTCAGCTGACGTATTTCAGACCTACACGGTTGCTTGGTGGGGGATTTTGTTGCTCAGTGTATAAAATGTGTAAATCGGTATATTTTGGAGGGGGGGAAGAGGTTGGAAAATCATGTATTGTGTGCTTTTTGAGTGCACAAAGAAGACTATAGTTGTGCGCCTCAGGAATACATATATACAGGCAAGCACGATGCCACTCAGTTAACCATCTCTGGTGCCAGGGTGATGCTTGACTCGGTTGTTAGCCACACTGTCACTTTAAAACAAGCCGGAGAAACAGACGATCACTGGGCAGTTTGTTACATAATCTCTTTCGGGCTTAATGTCAGGACTCCCTGAAGCAAGGCGGCGTGGACACTTTGTCCCATCCAGTGCCAAAGTTTCCAGTCTGGCCCATAGTGCTCCTGAAAGTCCTTTTAGTTTTTAATAATAGTCCTTTTAACTGTAGTGGGCTCTCTTCTTGGCTCTGCATATTGGGTATGGATCTTCCCTCTGACTGCCTCCACTACACTAGGGATGCATCTTTTCACATATTTTTCCTAATCCTGGAAAATCCAAACAAGGGGGTTGATGGTGGGGAAAGCAGCGCGAGAATGAGATGGGGTGGATCTTGCAGGGAGAGTTTGCTATTTTTGCCATCATCGAAGCATCGGGAAATATAGGCCCCAAGCCGAGAGAGCCAGCTTTATTGTGATAAAGCTGATGGGAGAGGAGTGGGAAGAGACCCAAGAACCTTAGTTTTCAGCCCAGTGATCTGAGAAACCTGCTGATGTAGAGAAATTAAGGGATTTTCTGAGAGGAGGATCTGAGGGTACGCAATTACGGAGTCCATTGTTGTGGTTTGGTGGTGGGGGCGGGACAAAGTAAGGTCCCACCTCCCCCACCCTGCTGTCAAAGCCTGAGATCTGGCCCAGCAGGGATGTCTACACTACTACAGTGCAAGTCCAAGTCTGTAGACCTTCACAGGATTCTTATTTTTTCCTTTTCCTAGAAACACACACACACACTGTACATTGCAGTCTTATGAGCGAGTAGACTTAGAGATAAATTAAGGAACAAAACCGTGGTGTTGCTCTGATCTTGAGTGTCAGCTGAGCTACATGAAATCCAATGTTCCTCCTGCTTCTGGTGTTAGTTCAGTTTTAGGTTATTTGGCGGTTACTTCATTGCCACGCTGCAAACCACTGCAGTGGTCTGTGGTATTTATTTTCTAGCCCCTGCTGATGAAGCAGGAGAATAAATCATTTAAACTGATAATAGGTAACTTTAAGCATTCTGAAGTGATCTCAGCAGGTAGGTTGATGATATTGTGGACAGGATTAGGAGGCTTTCGATAGCTCAGGAGGTTGGTAATGGGTAGGGTGCAATTGCAGATCCAGACCAGGTGGGCAGTGATTAAAAGTTGTTGCTGATTGGTGACCAGCGTCGCATGACTTGGTGGGTTGCAGTCTAGTTCATGGTGGAGGAAGGATCCACTTCATGAAACCACAACAATGGGGTCACTCAGCAGAGAGTGCAAGGATTGTGTAGGGGTATCCCGGCTGGGGTGCCTTAGGATTGTGTGTGACACATTGATGCTACCAGACCTTTTCTGTGCACTAGATGAGAGAACTTTAGTTTCTATTTGTGCTGCAGTAGCATCTAGGAGCCTTAGACTTGGACATCGACCACATAGTACGAGGCTCTCTACAAACATAGAACAAAAAGACAGTCCCCAAAAATTACTGGTCCCTTGTCACCAGTAGACTTAATTTATAGATTTAATTTATTGGATTTTATCTTTTTGGTGGTAGATGGGGGTATGTGTAAGTAAAAGTAAAGGCCCAATTCTGTTAGGAACATGGTGTGGTTTTTTTTTTTTTAATAAACACGCAACAGGAGTGCCAATATCATTTATATATTCCTGTTTGTACAAGCATCCACATGCATGATTGACACCACAGAAAGAGAGAGAGATTTGAATTATAGCTCTTGGTCCCCAAACTGCTATTTCTTCCAATATGCTGGAAGAGACTCTACTAGTGATGCTGAGCAATAAATAACGTGGAAAAGATTAATAGTCACCTTTGTTGCAAATTATAGTTGATTTTTTGCACATAATATAAACAGGTGCAACTAATTTAATTGAACACGGTGCCTTTAATGCTGGCTATTCTCCCTAAAAGCAAAACAGCATTATAATGTAATAAGGATTTAAGTGAAGCAAGCAACATTATATAGATAAAATCTGGCTTGAACTGATCAGCCTTTAGTGTATTTGGTATAAAGGGGAGGGGCAATGTGTGTTCTCCATAAACATAATGTCACCTTAGTCAATTTATGCCATAACAAAGTCTGATTTAATATCCTGATGCAAGTTATCCCATCTCTCATTCATCACATAACAGTAGCTTAAATGAAACAGCATGTGAAGCTCATTATTTTCTTGGCTAACTCAACTGTGACGTGCAAGGAAGTGTTGGATGTAAAGACTAGGAGGATCGGAGATCTTGGACAGGGATTCTCAACCTAGGGGTTGTGAAAAGGTGTTAAGGGGTCATGACCTCTCCAGTCTTTTTATAATGCTAACTGAGACCCTTCTCCGAATGGAAAAGGGCTCACGCCACAGAGACGGTGGAGAAGCCCTGTCCTAAGAGAGCCATATAGTCTAGAACTTACAATACCAGATTCAGCTTGTTTCATCACATCTGGTATCCATCCTCCATTCACAGCCAATATCTGATGCTTCCAAAGGCTAACCGAGCCTCTTCCCACGTACTGTGCATAGGGATACGGGAACGAGATTCCTGCCTGACCCTGCAGTAGGTGGGTTACGTTAGGTGTTGTTCTCAGCATCCCCATAATGCTTTTACTCCTCTACTGCTAGCTACAGTAGTGGATGCTCTCTTTGCTCATTTAGTAGAAGATAGAGTAGAGGCTCAGAGCTTATTCAGTGGCAGCATAGAACAGGGGGCTGGGAATCCCGAGACCAGGGTTCTAATCTCAGTTCTGCCACTAACCTTGTGTGTGACCTTGGACAAGTCACTTCCCTGCTCTTTGCTTGTTCCCCTCCCACTTTTGGTTAGACTGTCACTTCTTTGGAGCAGGGACTACTTGTTTGTACAGTGCCTAACACAATGAGGTCCTGATCTCCAGTGAACTTTTAGGTGAAACTGTAATACATAATCCTATATAATAAAAGGCCAGAGCAAGTTTGTCCGAAGCCGTCATGCGCAGTAAAGACAGCCCAGACGAACAGCATGCTGGGAGTGGTAGTTCGGCGGCACAAAATGGCCGCCGCGCGTGCGCCGCCGCGAGCTGCAGAGACGGCCCGGACAAACAGCGGTAAGCACTTTGGCCCATCCCCAGTGAGGTAACGGCACAGTGCTGAGAGGCAGTGGTAGAGTGGGGGGGGGGAGGGGACCCCAGTGAGGTAACTGCACGATGCTGTGGGGCAGTGGTAGAGAAGGAGGGGGACCCAGGGGAGAAGCAGGGCACAGTGCAGCGGGGCTGAGGGGCAGTGGTAGAGAAGGAGGGAGACCCCAGTGAGGTAACAGGGCATGGTACAGTGGGACTGAGAGGCAGTGGCAGAGCAGGGGAGGAACTCAGTGAGGTAACAGGGCATGGTGCAGGGGGACTGAGGGCGAACACCATTAAGCACTTTGGCCCGTGTACACGGGCTTTTACACTAGTAGTTAAATAAATGAGTGGAAAAAATACACGTGTAGTTTTGTTTCTAAATTAAACAAGAAAAATCAAGTTTTAATATAAATATAATTTTAACTTGGATATTTTTGCCCCTTGTTCTAATTTTCATGTGAGCGGACTGTCAGGATTTGGTAAGGATGCCCTGCAATGCAACCCTTCACAGCTAATCAGGATGCAGAGTTGAATACTCTTGCCTTCTTATAATGGTGAAGATGCTCCACGATACTTCGCCACCATTACTTGATTATTTGTGAAAGCATAAAAGGCTCAAGTAGCTGATTGATTAATTTTCCCCAAGTTTTTCTTCCCTCTGTTGCCTTCATTCGGAATATGTAATCAGCGAAGGAAAATGTATTAGAAATAGATGGGTATGCATATGAATGCTTAATTTTTCTAATTCAGGCATTCATGTGGGCACATGTACCCTGAAGCATGCTGTGCTAAACAAATCTTTTCCAGCACTTAGAGGAGAGAGATGAGTTTGCTGGGATTTTTTTTTTTTTTATGTTATGCTTTCAAGGCCGGATGAATCTCTGGACTGAAGTTGCTCCAAATCAAGTGTCCATATTTTGGTACGGGTTGTGTTAGGTGGACAGGGATGTTTCAGGGATCAGGCTCTATCAACAGAAATCAAATATCCTCTTGACCTTTTTATTCCTAGCCCTGGGAAGACGTCCAGCACCTCTTTGTCATAAATCTTCTCTGTGTGTTTGCTTTGGTACAACACTTCAGTTAGTCACAGTTAGGGCTTCCGGTTTTAGGTTTAAACAGATATTTGTTGGCAGAAGTCTGTGGGGGGAAGTGGGAGGAGAGAGACTCGGGATTACCAACGTGTTTGTTTGATGCCGAGAGAGGATCTGAATGGGCTTCCAGGCAGTCCCCCCCCCTCCCCCTCCCCGGTGTCTGCACCCACCTGTTTATGGAATGAGCGATGTTTGTCTCAAGGGCTGACACCCACAGAGTGGTATGGTGGGGGGAGTGTGTGTCTCTATCTGTATTAGTAAATACCTGAAGGGTTGGACCATTTGGCTATTTAAAATATTTATTTTAAATAACTTCTTCCCACCCCCCCCCCCCCCAAATAATCCTTCCTTACTGTTTTCAGAATGCCCCACACACTGAAAATGTCTAGTTCTATATCAGCCGTGTTATTCTCTCAATGCCTGTATTGGGAGTGATGGTTTGGTCTTTGAAAGGTTTGAAAATATCCTTTAAAATAGATGTTGGCCCATTGATATTAGTTGGACTCATGACTTTAGTTAAGCACCAATTAAATGGAAGCGAATGTTTTATTGATAATATAATGCCTATCTGGGGATGAATTATCCAGGACTCCTTGAGTCTCTGCCCTAGCTCTGCCACTTATTTGTTGGATAGCCTTTGGTGCTCTGTGCCTCAGTTTCCCTTCGGTATAATGGTGTGATAATACTTCAGTGCATGATTCAAGGGTGCTGTGATTAATTGTAAAGTGATTTTGAAATCTCTAGGGTGAAATGTCATATGTGCTAGGGCTGGTTGAAATTTTCCACCAAAACTGATTTTAACAGAAAATTGGGTTTTCAGTAGGACTATTTGTGTGTGTGTGTGTGTGTGTGTGAGAGAGAGAAGTGTCTGTCTGCTCTTCTTTAAAAAAAAAACTTTCAATTTGTTTTCATCAGGAAAACTAAACACCAGAAATATTTTGGCCAAAACCTGAACATTTTTTGGTTGCTGCAAACTGTTTTTGCTTTTTTTGGATTTTCTCACTTTTTGACAGAAGTAAAAATTTCCCGCTGATGGTCTCTCCTGAAAATGAAAAATATTTCCTTGTTTACCTACATTTTCTGTGGAAAACAAACACCATATTCTGGTCAATTCTAATATTTTTCCCTTCCATATTTCATGTCATACTCAGGGTTGAGTGTATTCCCTCCATTGGTGCCGCAGGAATTGTTTTAATCTTTAAACATGGCTGGTGACTCAGAGACACGTCTGAGCATCTGGTGAGCATAATTGTCATTATTAATCTGCCCTCTGCCAATCTGTCTCCAGATTAATGGTGGAAGGAAGAGGAAGGTGCTGCAAGACGGGTGGCTCATACTACAGAGATGTGCAAAGAAAGGGTTACAGTGAAGAAAGAGTATGGCCAACTGGTTTCACACCTAAAAGAACCCCCCTGTCACTCCCCCTCACCCCAGTGATAGCTTGGAAATAAAAGGTTAGCTGATGTCATGTGGAAATTGATGACGATATTTTTGAAGTGGAGTTTGCATATTCTGCAGAATAATATTTTTTACAGATGCATGTCCGTGTCAATAAAATATATTACCAATAGCCTTGGGTGTCAACAGTGGCACTTGCTAATCCGGTCTACAAAGAGACTGTATTGCTGTGGCATTTGGGACTGTTCAAAGCAACAACAGCCAGACTTGTCTTCCTCTCCAAAACTGAAAGTGGGTTTTCAAGATCCCATCAGATTCCCTTTAAAGATGCCTTTTTTGCCTCAGTCTGCCCTAGTGACGCTATTAAATCTGCCTCCCTCCCACCTCTCCTCGCATGCAAAACCATTAAATGGTGTGTGTAGGGCCTAAAAATTCACACACACACTGGCTGGGAGTCCAGCTTTTTTAAACCATCCTTCCCCTGTACATGGCTTTTAACACAGGGTTAATTTATAAAGTTGCTAGAATCCGTGTCCTGTTTGCATTCGGGCATCATTAGCCAATGAGACTGTTTTAATGATGTAATGCTTCTGTTTTTGTTTCACTGGTTGAGTGTGTGGTAAGTTAATATTCTACTTCAGAGTTTGGGGTGGAGATTCACTGGAATCAGATAGAATTTGGCATTATTTCTACATGCTTGTGCATTTTCTTTTAAATTCAGTTGAATTAGATCTCCTTTTAATAAACTCCGATTTCTTTTCTCAAATCCAAATGGTGGACAATAGGTTCACTTTATAATGTACATTTTTCTAAAGTAAAAAATGTCTCTTAAAAATACTCATTATTTAGCAAAAGAATTTTAAATCTACAGGTTTTCTGTAACTCTTCCCGCTGAGTTCATTCCATTAAACATTTGGTGGTGGGTTTTTTCCCTCATCTTCTTTGCTTATCAAACTTGACTCCTTAATGCTTTTTTTCCCCCATTGCTTTTATAAAAGCAATTTGTTGCCTTTAGCTTCTGAATAAATTGGGAAAATTAATAGTGTGTGACTGACAACATTATTTAAAAATAAGTCCGAATAGAAATAGATGTTTTTATTATTTTTTTTTGAATTATGCTTTTTTCCCCTTTGAGCTCTTTTGTTTGAGCAAATAGCACATTCTGCTTTGTAATAATTTTATCATATGTGTGCAATTGCAATTTACATAAATTCTAAATACATTTGTGAGCTGCAGAGAGAAGTTATTGTATCTGTAGCACAGTAAATGCAGAGGTTTATGCTGTGCATACATCTTGTGCTAGATTAACATTTTGTTCCCTTGACTGTGCTGGATAGTGCTGTGGAGAGGTCTGGAAACTTTTACACGGGGACCCCACATATTGATTTAAAATCACTTTTGAATTATTTTCTCCTCTGCACATTTCACATAAACATGCTTCTTAGCGATTGGGCCCAATCCTGTTGATGTTGAAACGGGTGACAGAACTCCCATTAGGGGCAGGATTGATCCTATTGTGGTCGTTTTAAAACGCATACCTGCCTGGGGCCCTGATTCTACAAACACTTGCATACCTGTGTACATTTAATCACCTGCCTCCCACCATGTTCTCTGGGTCAACTGAAGTCAATTGAACTACTCATGTGCTTAAAGTTAAGCATGTCACATGGGACTATTTCTGTGTAAAGTGCTTTGCTTGAGTGTGGGACCTTAATTTCTATAAAATATTGCATGTTTTGTAGCACTGTTCGTCCCAGTCTCTCCAAGAGTTGCTATCACTCTGGTGAAAAGGAGAATGATTACTAGTGTACTTTCAGCTATATGGCTTACAATCTGAAACAAATCAAAGGGAAAACTTGCATGGGAAGCTATAGGCCATATCCTGAACAGTGCTGAGCATACATTTCCCCTTGCATGAGACTTCCACAGGAATTTGGGATTGTCCGGCGCTCCAAGGCCGTATAAAAGGATTGGGCTGAATTCAAGAGCTGTTTGGAATGAGTACCCTTTCGTTCGTTCGTTCTTTTGTTCTTTTTAAAGAATAAGGGATACTGTTCCTCCTGCTTCTCCAGTCTTTCTTTCCTGAAAAAAGAAACAAGGCAAGTAATGGGTGAGTTAATTCTCTTTAAGGTTGATGCACTGGAATTGTAGGTAGCGGAGTGCACCATGAACAGAGAACTCATGTACGCCAAAGACTCTGGCTTGGACAGGATGGCCATGTGCAGATACGAGAACCTTTTCCAAATGTGTCTAAAGGGGGAAACGAACTAACTAATACATTGTAGCTAAGCTGCCAAATGCAAGAAATCCCTCCAGCCTCTGGTAAACGCTGCTGAGGGTGCAATTTGCCTGCATGTTGAGAAGGAGCAAAATACCAGTTTAACTTGAGGATGGTGATAATTCTGATGCAGTGGTTGAATCTCTATCAACTGTAGCAGTGCTCTGGGTTCTGAGTGCAGTTAAAAACCCTCTTATGTGGCTTTTTACTTATGTTGCCTAGAAATGGCAGATGGGGGCAGATACATCAGCATAGACTGGCTCGGGCTTTTCTCCAGCCCCAATCTATTTCCCCCGATGGGGGCTGGCTGAGCAGGGGCTAGTTAGGTGCCTTTGCAGCAGGACCCTGCTACAGTTTCCTTAAAAAACCACCACCATGCATTGTGCTTTTGGGCTCCATGAGACAGCCCAACCGCTGGCTCCCTGCCAATCACCTTAGGGAGCCCTCTCACCAGGGTGTGGACCTCCCTGATTATCCTCAGTGGAGTTCAGCTGGCTTCCTCCAAGTTGGCCCCTGTCCCCGTATTGCCATAGATGTGGGGAGGAAGTCAGAAGCAGGACATGAGTCTCTTTACAGGAGCAAGGAAGTGTGTGTAAGACGGGGCGGTCATAGGGTGATGCAAATGTGAAAAATCGGGATGGGGGGTGAGGGGTAATAGGAGCCTATATAAGAAAAAGACCCAAAAATCAGGACTGTCCCAGTGAACTCAGGACATCTGGTCACCCTAGGTGGGCAGAAGAGAGCTGTAGGACGAGACCGGTCTGCAGTGCTGGGCCTACAGAACTCCAAATTCATAAATCATGTTCAGGCGCGGTGGGAGTTGAATCACTGTAGCCTGCAGAACGTCCCTGGCTAGCGAGGCAGGAGTTTCTGTTGGACAGAGGTTGGGGCTATTAACAGGGGTGGTGACTTTCTCTTTGGGCGTCTCAGGTTTTTGCTTTTTCAAGGGTGTGTTGAGGAGACGGGATGAGTAGGTCTCATTATTTCTAACCTGAATTTTCATCCTGCGCGAGGGGCGGGAATGTTGGCTAGCTTCTGCTAAGCGAGGGGAAACCTTATGCACAGCCATTCTGATTCTGTAGCTGGGGGAGGGTGGGGAAAGCTGTTTTAGTTTAAAAAAACAAACCCCAAATAATTCTCATATTATTTCTTTGACTCTGTTGAAAAGGGCGTTTGCTTTCTGGCGGCTCGGGGTACATCATGCACATTTGCAAAAGCTGGAATTCTGCTAGAGTAGGCTCAAAATAAGTAGTACTTTTGGTCTCAATCAGGAACATGGGGTTGGTTTTTTTGTTTTGTTTTGTTTAAATGGAACCTTTCTCTAAAGTATAGACGAAGCTTTAAATGAGGTTTCATTTAGGGCCGGATGTTGCAGTGATTTCAGTGGCAATTTTGCTTGCTTCCAAATTGACTTGTCTTTCTACTTTGCATCTCATCTGCAAGGAATGCTTTAGTATTGCTTATTTTTGAACTGTTGCTGGCCTTTGTAGGAAAGGGACCAGCTAACATTCACTGTTGAAGTAAAGAAGGACGTTGTTTGTTTTTCCTGTAGCAACATGCTGGAGGCTGTTGCAGACTTCTCTCTAACCAGATACACAGAGGTGTTAATAAATTAATCTATAGGGAGCCCTGCTTGGCAGTGGTGCCAGGTTCTTTGGGTGTCTCAGATGAGGGCTTGGCTAATGCAACCAAATAGACCTGTGCCTTTATGCAACCTGTTTGAAGTAGCATCAGTCAGGGGAGATAATTACGTGGGGTGTGTGCACAGGTGCATGTTTGTTTTGTTTTTTTAACTTGACTTCAGATAGTTATTAAAATATAAGACTAGTTTTCCATGTAGCAGGGAGTCTGATGTAACTTTCTCTCGCTGACCAGGTTGCACAATACGAATTGTAAAGAGATGTCGTGTTACTGAGAAAATTTACAAGCATAGCTACAGCTCTTTACAGTAAGTTCTGAAAGAGGAAATGGCCCAGAAGTTGTCCTGGTTAATTCAATGAGCTGGGTGGCAGTTACAAAAGTGCAGTAAATAAGATGCTTGGGTAAAAATAACTGCAGAAAATCATGTCCTATGGAACAGTTAATCCATATTTGGAGTAAATATGTCCACTTTGTGTTCCTCACCTCAAAGGTATAACAGACTGAAAAGGCCTTGAATAGGGTATACAGTAAAACCTCCATTTAACGGACTAATTCGGGCGAGGGGGTGTCCGTTAAATCAAAAAGTCCGTTATTTAATTTAAAAAAAAAACGAGCTGTTGGAGCAGCAGCCTGCCCGCAACAGGGTCGGGGCGGCAGCTCCGCAGCCTGCCTGCTGCTGGGACCCGGGCGGCAGCCAGGAGCCGGCAGCCAGCTCGCCCGCTACTGGGACCCGGGCGGCAGCCGGAAGCCGGCAGCCAGCCCGCCCGGGTCCCGGCTGCTGGGACCCGGGCGGCAGCCAGGAGCCGGCAGCCAGCTCGCCCGCTATTGGGACCCGGGCGGCAGCCAGCAGCCAGCCCGCCCGGGTCCCGGCTGCTGGGACCTGGGCGGCAGCCGGGAGCTGGCAGCCTGCCTGGGTCCTGGCTGCTGGGACCCGAGCGGGAGCCGGCAGCCAGCCCGCCCGCTGGCGGGACCCGGGCGGGAGCCGGCAGCCAGCAGACGGCCGCCAGGGAAGGGGACCGGGGCCGCGGCAGGGAGGGGTCGTGGTCTGATATGGATCAGAAATTTTGTCCGTTGCATCCGAAGTCCGTTAAATCGAGGTTTTACTGTATTTAATGGAATTTGCTTACAACCTACATTGCAAAGGTTAGTGATGATTTACTAACATTTTGTATTCATTTAGCACCTTAAATTTTCAATCACCATGCAAACATTTTAATTCTCAATTGGAAAGTAGTAGCATCCTCATTTTTCAGATGGGGAAAATTAAGAGACAGAAGATGAGTCAGTGGCAGAGGTAGGTTTAGAATTCACTGAGTTTCTGACACCCAGGTCTAATTTAATTAGACATCACTGCTTCTTCTTTATTTGAGCTGCTGAAAAGGAGGAAAGGCACGCTGAAAACTCTGCTCAGTTCTTTTTAAAATCTGTAATATGACAACAAGCAGATTCTCCAGAGTTGAAGAGCACTAAAATAAAAGTTGGTCAGATGGGTGGTATTTTAAAGAATAGTTTGCCTCAGCCTGGAATCCATTGCTGCAAGAGGTTGAGATTGGTATTGTGGTTGGATTTTAAAAAAAACAATTTAACAAAGCGTGATCCCTGCTGATATTTATTAGGAAACTGATGTGGTCAGCTGAACCTGAAACATGATCTGCTATGATGGTGGTAGTGGGGAGTCAAGAAAGGTTTCCCCTTGGAAATGCAGTATTGCTCGTTTGCCTAATTGCATCATATTGGAATGTTGTCCTTCTCTGAAGCGTTGCGTGTTGGCCAGTGCTGAAGACAAACTGCCAGGCGAGGTGATTCAGTGGTCTGAACTGGAAGCAACTCTTCTCTATTACAACCTGTGCTCTCAATCTCTGCTCTCCTCCAGCGGGGTTATAAGAACTGTGGTTGCACGTCTACTATGCCTTAAAATTTCAGCTTTCTTCTTTGCTCAATTTCTATACAGTATATCCTTTTCCCTCTTGGCTTTTTCTGCAAGTCTCTGTATCCACCTCTGTAAAATGCCCTCCACACTAAGATCCTTTGTGTATAGAAGGCAGCATGTCTTGTCATGACTAATTTTATATGATGTATATTTAGTTCTTGTAGAAAGTGCGATGCTGACGGCCGTGAAGACTGGGAAGCGTTGTCACGTTATGTATTTGTGTTGCAGTAGTTCCTTACAGCCCCAGACATAGACCAGGACCCTGTTGTGCTAGGTGCCGTACAAACACTGAGCTTTTGTTCTAGCATCGGAGCAGGGATAGCAGGGGCAGCGCGGTGCAACCTTCCTCACCTGGCCCTGCCGATGATCTAGGTGAGTGACTTTTAGGGATAAAATGGAAGTTCACTTGCAAAGATTATTTCATATTTGGTGCCTGTGAAGGTTGCAATTGGTATTATTGATGGTGACTTGTGTGCTGGGGACACCAGTCCACTGAAAAATGGACTAGGTCAACCCCAGCTTATTTTGCAAAGGGTACTGCACAGCTGCAAGACTTTGGGCTTGTGTTGACCTGAAGTGGATTTAGACTAAAACCTTCAAGATGCAAAGCTTTGCATTCCATTAGCAATCACCTGAGCCCTGGAAGTCCAAGACTTTGAATAGTGTGTATGCAGGTCATCATACAAACGGGGGAGCTGGAGTAAAATTTTATAGTGGGAATTTGGTCTTTGTTATTACTACTTTAAGCCTAGGGGTGTGGAAGCACCTCTAGTTCCAGCACCTTTGCATATAAGAGACGATAATTAACCATGTGGCAATACACTTGTTTAGGTCTGAATGTCTTTGGTAGATTATTTAAACCCTTGTGAAACTTGTTTGTGATGATGATATGAGGCTAATACCGTGCACTGGTATTCTCTGGTTTATGCTGGAACTTTGATAGTACAACAGGAGCAAACTCCCTCTACTCCCATGCTGTGTAACTTGTGTGGTTTTTGCATATAAGATATAGATATCCACATCTCATTTTTTGCACTCAGATGATATATTTTTACCTGCTTGTGCAATATCTTGGATCCAGTGCTTTGCAAAACAAACCTGGCTTGGCCCATCACTGTATTTTATAGTCAAATTAAATTACAAAAGGCAACATGGCTTAATGGATAGGATGCTAGACTAGGAATTGGGAAACCTGGACTCTGTTCTCGGCTGTGTGATCTTGGACAAATCGCCTCACCTCTCTGTATCTCGGATTCTCTTCTCACTTTGTCTGTCTTATCTTTTTAGATTGTAAGTGCTCTGGAGCAGGGACTCTGACTGTGTGTGCACACAGCACCTAGTAGGGCCCTGGTCTCATTTGTGGCCTCTCTAATACAAAAATAATAATGATGAGAGTGTCTTTTTAAATGGCTTTTAACGTTTGTATAGATCAGATTCTGCTTATGCAACAAGAAAATGTTGTTGTAGGTAATTTAATTCACAACGTGGGCTCATAGGTTTGAATTCAAAAAATTACAAACAAGAGCCACTGATTCCAGTTGTAGAGCAATATTTGGACTGAAAGAATGAATGTAGCATATAGTCTTGAATCACATAGGTTGCTCTTATGCTGACCCAATAGGGCATTCCAGGTCTAGCTGGGAGTTGATCCAGGAACTGACACTTCAAGGGCTGTGATCCAGGAACTGACACTTCAAGGGCTATGTGTGCGCACGCACAGTCTGCAGTTAGCTAATTGCAAAGTAAATATACATTTCATAATGAGGTTCACTATACCGTACATTACTCCGACTGCCATCTCTTTCAAGTACTGGTGTGCTCTAGCTCGTACCACCGCATTTAAACTAACCCAGACACAGTCTCTGTCATTGCCTCACACCTCGAGATAGGTTGCAGCTGTCGTCCTTCAGATGGAAACTTCTTTTCAGAGCCATCAGGGCTGTGGTTCGCAAATATATGAGGCATCCCCTTTCTAGGAGCTGAGACCACTCCTTTTTCAACATTCCCATCCCCTTTCTTTGCTGGGAGTAAGAGGCACCAGGTGGACATTTGGGTGTAGAGGTTGTGCAGAGATTGTCACTATTGGGCACACCCTTCTTGTGTGTGTGTTTAGCATTTTTAAGCAACTCTGTAGTGAAGTACCTAGTAGTTTCCAGGGGGCAAGTGCTTGTGTGTTTGGGTTGTTGGTGCAGTTGGCGGTCTCAGAAGAAAGAACAAAGACTGACTGCTTAGGGGTAGAGCTACACTAGCCGCTGGATCGGCGGCTTGTGTTCGATGTGTCGGGGATCGATTTATCGTGTCTCACCTAGATGCAATAAATCAATCCCCGAAAGCGCCGCAAGAAAAGTAAGCAGAGTCAACGGGGGAGCTGCCGCGGTCGACCCGCCGCTAGTGTAGCCCAGGCCTAAGAAGGCTCAGATTACCCTTAGGGCTGAAAGGGTGTCTCTTGACAACAGGGTTGAGGCACTTTGGCAGGCTAGCATGGTTGCATGGCCACTTTCCGTGTTGTGGATAGAGGACTTCAGCCTCCCAGGGTACCTGGCACCTGTTTAAAGTCAATAAAAATGGTGGTCAAGGTTTTATTCAAAGTGGCTAGTGATTTTGGATAACCAGCTTGTGATGCGTAAAAAGGGGCTTGATTTCAAAAAAAGTGCTGTGCCCCTTTAAGGTGAGACAAGTTGGGACAGGCCAAAATGGAGGCGCACAGAACTGCTAGCCACTTTTGAAACTCTTGACATTTAGGTACACAGAGAAGCACAAAAGGTCAAACTCTCGTGAGGCAGAGATGTGGGCAGGACAGTGTGCTGGGAGTTCAGAGGCCTGGCTTCTGTTCCCGGCTCTGCTCCGGCCTGCTGTGGGACTCTGGGCACGTCCCTTCCCCTGCCTGTCCCTCTGTTTTCCCTCCCACCTTTTCGGTCTGTTTCGGCTCTTTGGGGCGGAGACTCTGAGTATACATCTGTACAGTTCCTAGTGCAGTGGGGCTTGGTTGGAGCTTTCTAGGCGCTATCCAAAATGCAAACAATACAAACCATGAAACATGGGGGGACCTAATTCAGTGAAGCAGTGGGGACCAGGTCTCTGCCGAGTGGAAGGCTGTGGCAGTGCGTACCTGGAGGAGGAGTGCAACAGATGAGCGTTACAGCTGGTGCTGCAAAGAGTTTAGGTAACACGTGGCCTAGTTTTTAAAAATTACTTGATCCATAAGCGCCCTAGTCCAGAAAAGTAAAATCCGTCCCCTCCAAGCAGTGCTGTGTCGGGAACTGCAGTCCCCACTAAACCTTTAGCAAAAAGTCTTTTCTCCTTTTTAATTAAAGCTGTACAGTTGTTCTTACTGAGGGATCTCTTGAGCTTCTTTTAATGAAATGAAAGGAGCCACTTGCACCTTCATCAAATATGTTGAAAATGAAATACGGGAACTTTTCTCCTGCTCCCTTTTGACCGCAGCAAAACGTCTGTAGGGAAAACAGTGCCCAACTTTTGCCTGGCCAAGAGGTGAGGTTCATTGACCCATTTGCTGGACACTAAAGGTCATAAACTAGTTGGCAAAAAATAGACGGGACTGCCGCTGCTGTCAACCTGGATATGGAGGTGTGTTTTGCAGAGAGTACATGTCCCAGCATGTGTCGCTTCAGACGGACGTGGAACCATGTGGAGCAGTGAATGTTGGAGCTGGTCACTAGGTTGGGTTCTGTGCTCATGGTCCTACAGAAGTAGGCTCTCCAGGCCCTATTGTAGAAGTCAACTGGGGTGACCTGTTCCTGAAGTAGATGCCAGGCACGGCTTCGGGGTAGACAGAGGGCCAAATTCTGGAAGGCGACGAGCTCTCCTCTTTCACTGACCCCAGTGTGCCCCCGCCTTGTCCAGTCCTCGGAAATGGAGATGGAACGATGCATCTACTGCTTTGTCATCCTGCTTTCTCCTCTTGGAATATCACTTCACTGGGAGACTGGAGTTCTGAATACAAGATGGATTCTTAGAATATCCCCTCTTCTCGTCAGGAGTTTGTCTAAAGAGCATGAAAGGTGCCAGCACCACCTCTGGCAAAATGCTCTCTTATGAGCATTGTTTATCTAAAATAAGTTTCCAGTCTTGTATACCAGCAAGTCATTGCAACAAAACAAGTAGGATCCCCTCACCCATCACCACTTACGTTGGAAAATGGAATTTTAAACACTTGGAAAACCTCAGCACATCAACGATATAAGGGCTTGTCTACACATGAAGCACTTAAATTCATACCCAATTTTAATCTAAATTAACTGTCAAGTGGAATCAAGCCCCCTCTTAATTCCCCAAAAATGTAAACCCTGTGTTTGGGCTTAATGTTGGATACTTTTTGTGGGCTCATAAAAGGGTCATGTGAACGAGTGTGTTATAGTGAATATATTGTTTCTGTGATGCTGCATGGCACAATCTTCCAAATGTATGTTAAGGGCATTGCTAATAAGAAGGAACAATATAAGAAAAAAAAAATCCAAGGTGCATGAAGATGGGAAGAATGAGCAGACCAATAGATAAAGCATCAGCAAATCCGATCACACTGAGGAAAATTGTCACAAGTGCCTATGTGAGTTAGCAGCGTGATTGTCAATGGGACATATGTGCCTAAATCACTTAGACTCTCTTGAAAATTGTACCCATTTCTCTGTTGTTGTTCTTAACTCAGCTGAGAAGCTTTTGGCCTTATCTAGATTCCACCTGTCTGTTTTAGCTACTCTGATATAGCTTAGATAGGTAAAGTTGCTATTTGCTTGAAATAATGGCAAGGCCAGTGCAAAAAGTAATTTACGCTGCCTACGGGAGAGGTTTGTAGTAGAGGCTGGCAACTGATGGCTTTAATGGGGTAAATTGCCAGAATAGTCAAGGCATTAGATTTCTTTTACTGCTTTTCCTACCTTCCTGATAAAACTAATATTTTTTCCATGAAGACTCAAATTGTTTCGCTTTCATTGACTTTTATAAATTAAGTTTTCATAAGCAGCAGTCTCCTCCTCTTCTGTAGATCAGTCATTGATCATTCCCTTTACAATGTTGCAGGATGGCTCCTGGCACTAGGAAGAGCAATCAATAGCTACTGTTTAAAAAAAAAAAAAAAAACTACCGTAGTTTCAAAGATTAAATGTTCTACCGGACTTAATCATTTGAGGTCATTTTAACCTTTTACCTCTGGGCTAAGACAGCTGGTCTGCCTCTCATTTTTCAGGGTTTGTTATCTTCTTATTTGAAGTAGTGTGCAGAATAGTAAATGCTTGTTGTTTTCATATGGTAGCAATTTAAAGTGTGTGTGTGTGTGGGGGGGGGGGGGTTGTAATTGCTGCAAGATGTCTGACAGTTAATATTCCCTTAGCTTCTGACTAGGCTCCAAAGTGGGTTTGCATTATTTGACTTCTGCATCATTTTATGGCAGTAGTGGTTAACCTCAGTAGCCTGCTCCCACATTAATATTTTTAAAAGAAATGTGCCCTAATAAAATTAGACTTGAGCTGTTTCACCCGGGTCTTTAGTCCAGAAGTGTAATTCTGTCTTAATAAGGTGTTTGCGGGGTGGGGGTAGGGGGTGGGGGGGGGGGGGGGAAGGGAGGGAAGAAGAGGGAATGTGGATGGATCATCTTCATTTTAAAAAACAGCAACTGATCTGTCTGTTCAATTTACTGGCTGGTCCTTTGGAGCACTAATGGTGCAAGAGACTGGAATTTGCCCTTCTCTTGTCCACGGTGATGGTCACTCCTGTAGGAAGATGTAGTACCTGTTCTGATGAGCTTGCATTCTAAAAAGCCTTGCAACAGGTGATAGTTAAGGGGATGTTGATGCTGGAGACAGTGCTATCCCGGGGATGAGATGTAAAACAGTTGCCTTGTACGATCGCCTTCTATGTGAAAGAAGAGCTGATTTTTCTAACTTGGAGATACTACAGTTTGCCTACCTGGAACTTGTCCCTTTTTGTGTTTTTCATTTTCTGTTAAACAGCTGTTGTGTTCCATTTCAGAGGTGGTTGCATTTTAATGGTTGATCAAGTGATACCTTGGCATGGGTGTACATAAGCTCACTCAATTTGGGAAGGGTTTTGGGATATTTTAGAATAAAAGGCGTAGATGTAAGATATATATCTATATTTCTATATATCTATATCTATATATATCTATATCTATCTTACATCTACGCCTTTTATTCTAATGTATTCTAACATATATAATATTTGCGGACCAAGGATGTGCTGTCCGCCACTTCCTGCAGCCCCCATTGGCCTGGAGTGGTGAATCACAGCCAGTGGGAGCCATGATAGGCTGAACCTGCTGATGCAGCAGGTAAACAAATTGGCCTGGCCCACTTGGGGGCTTACCCTGGTGTTCTGTGTGCCAAAGGTTGATGATCCCTGGAATAAAATAACTTCTCCTTCTGCTATCCCGTCTCTTTGGATGACTTTTATCAATAGAGTGGCAAGCTATTGAACGAATGTTGCTGTTCCGTTTGCTGAGCAGAGGAACAGGCAGTTGGTATTGATATATAATTTTATCTCTGTTAAGTTGGATTTAGAACTCATGACCCAGGTTTTTGTGTCCTGAATTCTTTTTTTGGTGATCGGAAACAATAGCTGAAAAAGTGGTTGCCAAAAGAATTCTGTCACTTACCGGGACATTGTCAAGAACTCTAGAGAGAGAGGAGAGGAAAAAAAATCACTATGGGCTGGTCTTCACTGTGGGTAGCGATTGCTCTTTTGACGATCGATTGAGAAATCGATCGCACACGGCGCCCCTGTCGACTCCGGAATTCCAGCTTGCGGGAGGCGCAAGCTGGAGTCGACGGGGGAGCGCGCCGCCAACTGCTGCTGCCGTGAGGACGGAAGGTAAGTCGGCTGCAGATACGCAAACTTCAGCTACGTGATTCACGTAGCTGAAGTTGCGTGTCTGCCGTCGATCCCCCCCGGTAGTGAGGACCAGCTCTTAGCCTCACTCTCCTACTCTGAAGTGTCCTCTGAATTTTTAAATCAACTTCATAATAAACTGTTCCTAAACTAAAATTACCATTTCCCACCAACAATCCATTTTGCGAGTGTTTCTATAATAGGTACACAGGCTGGTGAGGGGGAGTCGCTAACCTCTGCCAAGAGGAAAGACACAATAGTTGGGAGAGAGGCACAATGTAACACTAAATATTTTATTGACATGTTCCAAACATATTGGATGTAAATTGCACAGTACAGAGGCATTGGGTGAAATTTCTTTGTGAATGTCCATTTCCAATAAATCTGAATCCATTTATTGGTTGTACAGTTACATGCCGATGTGTCTGCTAGCAAGAAGACAAGTATGTGCATGTTGATGGGCTTTTACATTAACGTAGGTAAATGAACTGCTGATGAAAATCCCCCAGAACATCTCTGAGTTCCTCTTACTGCTTTCTCAGCAGCTGAAAGTGGAGTCCACTCCTGCTAGTACAGTGGGAGATTCTGGTGCTCCGATAAGGAAGCGAATGAAGGTTCTATCAACTTGAGCCCTGTTAGAAATGCAGGAGCGTAAAACCCATGTTTGCTTAAATGAAAAAAAAAAGATGGTCCATAGGTGTGGAAAATTATTTTCCAGCTGCTTAGAAGGTAGCAGAGGGCTTGGGAGGAGTTGAGAGTTGAGTTTCCTTTTTAAACTTAATTTGGAAGCTAATTAGAACTTTTTAGCTAGTATCTTTCTTTGCCCTGCCCACCATCCTGTTCTTGTTACAAGTTAGCCCAAGTTTGACTTCTGTTTAGTCGGTTGTTTAACAGTGGCCTTGTGTGTGTATGTGGCAAAGCTCAGTTCTTAGATAGCTGCACAGGAGCAAAAACCTCCTCAGTGGAGCCTTTGGCTCTTACATTCAGGAGTGTCCTGGAGTGTGTGGAATTCTCCTCACATGCCTTTCCCTTCCTCCCCCTCTTCTTCTACCAAGTCCAAGACATGTGGTAGGGATTAAGACAGGCACTCACAAGTAACCTGGACTACTGCAGCATCCCAGGTTGAAAGGATGGCTGATAGAGGCATCTGTGAGAAATCTTACCTTGAGAAACCACCCCGCCAGTGGATAAAATGCAGTGTTTAAGTATCAAGGCTGACTGGGGCCTTCTAAAGCACTAGCATTTGGCCAAAAACCATCCAGCAGGAAAAGTTTGGTCAATATTCCAACCTATTGTGGGTGTGCATGCAGCTAAAATGAGCTTTTTCCAGAAACTCCATCTTCTCGTTTCTAATTTACACTGGCATCCAAGTAACATGAATGGCCTGCCTTAGTCATTAAAAAGATTTTACTCTGGTAACATTCTGCGAATATGCTTGTTTCATATTGGCTTTGCAATAAACATTAATTAAAAAAAATTAACACCACTTATCCTAATTTTAGATGCGAGATTTGAGTCTGGCGGGTCAGGCTGCATTTATTTTAATGTCAGTCCTTCCATGATTTCATTGCTGGAAGCCTTTGTAATTTTTATTCGATCTAATTAGATTTATGCTGTTCGGACGGCATGGCTAATAGAACTCTACCATAGAGAACAAACTGAGCTCTGTCTATACTAGGTCTTCTGTGCAATCTAGGATCCAGAGACAATGATGTATGTATTTTAACTGCTTTGCAAGATGAAGTGTTTCAGAGGCTGTAGTTGTCCATCTCAGTTGGGCCTCCTAACCATTGTCTAAGTTTGGGTCTATCGGTAAGAATGCTATAATTTATAGGTTGGTCAAGCTGCCTGGGGAGAGTAGTATCGGAGGCGTAGCCGTGTTAGTCTGGATCTGCAAAAGCGACAGAGTCTTGTAGCACCTTATAGACTAACAGATTTTAGGGATCATGAGCTTTCGTGGGTTAAGACCCACTTCATCAGATGAATGTTGTGGAAATCTCCAGAGGCAGGCATAAATATGCAGGCAAGAAAGCAAGTTTAATTCAATCAGTGGGGGTGGTGAAGCCCACTTTCAGCAGGTGATCTGGAGGTGTGAACACCCAGAGAGGAGTGTGTGAGCTGCTGGGGGTCATATGTGTGTGTGAGCTGCCTGGGGGGGGGGGGAGTGTGAGTGTGTATGTGTGTGTATGAGTGTGCCTGGAGGGGAGCTGTGAGTGTGTATACATCTTCCTTCTGCTCACGGACTTTGCAGGAGTCAACTTGCAGTTTAAATCCTGTTGCACGCACAAGTAAAAATAAAAGTTCTGTCTTTGTAAGTGTCCTTGTTATGACAGTTTTGAAATCAGCTGGGGTTTTAATGAGTCTGTAGGAAGACGACTTCTTCTTTAGACTCAAATTGGTATTAAAGACGCTTTTTACTGCTTGGGCTACCATACCTTCTAAAAGCAAAATTTACAATTTTTTTCTCTTGTCCACCACAAGAAAGCAGTACTGGAGGAAAGCAGGTTTGGTAAGCCGTTAAAGAAAATGCTTCCGTGCTGGAACACCTGTTCTAGTTAAAATTCGAATGCTGATTTGTTAAATGTAAATTTTATAATGCTTAGTGAATTGTCACAGGAGGAAGGAAGGAAATCTGGATAAATTTGTCTCTTACACTTCATTTACTAACATGCCATGCACCAAGGGCAGCTGTTATTAACACTTTCATTGCTGTTATACATAGTCTGGTCTGGCACTTCTTGGTATGTTATGGTGCATTCTCTGCCATGTTCTGGTTGTTAATACTATTTATATTATCACAGCACCTAGGATCTCTAGTCACGGATCAGGACCCCATTGTGCCAGGCGCTGTACAAACACTGTTATAGCAGTGGTGCTGCAGTAGTTAGAGAGGCCTTCTTTTGGATCAGAGTTCTCCAGACTCGGTATGCTAACATCCTTAAAAATGAATGGAAGAGCAAAGCTTAGTCTTTCTCGGGAGAGAGACACTCTTTCTGGCACCAACATTATTCAGTGCAGTTTAAAACTTCTACCTACTACTAGGATCAGCCACATTCCTATGTCACTATGCTACTTCCCTCTTTCTTGTTTGTCTGTAGTCTGCTTTCTCTATACGCTTCCTGGTTAGATCTGCGGCTATACCCAGAAAAGTCACTTTCCCAACAGGTGTAGTTGGAGAACTCTCTCAGTGGGTTACTTAAAGAACCCTAGAAACCTCTCTGTAGCCATAAAGTAACATTGTCCTGAGCGAAGAACATAAAGCTGTACCCCAAGGCAAATATGACATATGTCCACCTGTGTCCAGCAAGGGTCAGGAGAGGGATCTCTCCTGCCTGTCCCCCTAAAAATGTATTGTGCATTTATTTATTTTTTCACTTTTCTCTGAATCCTCAGAGATGGCTGCGGCTGGAGACCGAACACTGGGTGAGCTCTGAGGTGGCACTGAGCATTTTCTCTCCATCTCTCTCCGGTGTGCAGCTAGCTGGTTCTTGCTCACATGCTCAGGATCCGGTTATAGTATGTGGGGTTTTGAAAGAATTTGCCCCAGGTTCGATTAGCAGTTACCTTGGGTGGTTCTCCCCACCCCCCACCCCCATCTTCCTCTGCAGCGTTGGGTCAGATCACTTGCCAGGATTATCTGGGTATATCTCACATAATCCATTTTCTGCTATCGCTGGGGCCCCAGGCAAGTGGTGCAACTCAGTGGCTCCTATTCTCTGCCCGTGGCACATAACAGTTCAGTTCCCCGAAAGCTGTAATATCGTAGTCTAATTTCAGGTGCTGACTGGTGTTGGTGGCCTGACAGGTCTGTTCCGGCCTTACATTTTATGGCGCTATGACTAGAAATGTGATGCCTCCTAAAATGCTGCTCTTCTCCCAAATCCCTATCCCGGGTCTAATGTTGGTCTATTCAGTTTATGAGTTCCCAGACTAGTAGCTATAAATATTGTGAGAGCTGCAATCCACCGAAGTAAGTGACTCAGACAGTTTTTCTATCAGGGAGGGTAAAGTGTAAGATCAAAAGGATTCAGTCTCTTGTAATCTCCTAACAAGCAAAACACTCCTTCACAAATATTAGTATGGAAATATCCTTTCATTACACGAGAGAACAGAAATCCTCCCAGAGTAGCGTGTCTGATCTTTGCCTGAGCTGGACACAGGACATTTTTACATATTAGATGCAGTGGGGAAAAAAAAATCTGCTTTCATCTTGCCTTGGTTCACCTGGCTTGAATCTGTCTTATGGTGTGTACAAATATGCTAGAGCGGATGTGATAGGACATGAAAAGAGAGGTGGAAGAAGAGCTGAGTAATGCTTTAATTTATTTTGCATCTTAATCTTGGTTAAACCTCTTAGAGGGTGATTTTCCATTTCATCTTGAATTGTGTTGAGCTCCCATTCCAAACTGCAAGTCACAGCTTGCCTATTTCTTAAGCAAGCTGGTGCTTTTGGTTAACTCCCAAATTCTGCCTATTTCAGTTTTTTTTTTTTATTTTGCGCCCTCGTTTCAGACATTTTGTGTGTTTTGGTATGAGCATGAGTGGAAAAGTTTATTTTTACTTCAGGGAAAGGCAAGAAACGTTTATCCCAGTGATCAAAGCGACGCTTATGGAAAAACACAATGGAAACTATTCCTGGCTGTTTAAAAGCCAGTGATAGGGAGCAGTGCGTGGAGAGCAGGAATGATAGGGTTCTCCGTTTAAACCCTTTTTTTGTGTCTGGCTGGATGCTCCTCTTTGTAGTTTTCTTTGAGGTGACTGTGTATTCCCTGACCCTGAGACTGGAGGAGACTGCGCTTCTATTGAGCAATGTAGTTACTTTACCCACCTTCAATATTTACTTACTCACACATGATGAAGAGCCAAGGAGTGGGAAATAGAGACAGCACCATGAGAGAGAGCTTTTCTATCTGAAACCATGTGTAAGGGACAGTATTTTGGGATGGGGGAAACCACATTTGGTCAAATCATAGAAACTCTTGTGCTTTAATATATATATATTTTTAAAGAGCCGGTCTTTTTTTTTTTTTTTTTTTTCCTCTCCTCCTCTTCTTATCCAATCATGTGATTTTGGAAAAATAGAAGCATGGATATTGGGAAGGTGAAAGCTCTTGGCTTTTTTCCAGGGCCGGCTCTACCTTTTTTGCTACCCTGAGCAAAAAAGAAAAATTGGCCGAATTGTGCCGTCCCAAGATTGACTGGAATGCCACCCTTTACAATGTGCCGCCCCAGGCATGTGCTTCCTCAGCTGATGCCTGGAGCTGACCCAGGTTTTTGCACATCTTCTGAAGTTGATAGTGTCCCAGTGTGCTAGTCCCATTCCATTCTAAGTGAATGAGCCGATATGTAGATTCTTGGACTTTTCCTTTGTCTCTAGGCCAGCCAAAGGAGGACAGCATACTTAGCTCACTTGACCAAGCTGTCATCCTTAGGGCTTGTCTTGACGAGCACTGCCGGAGATCGATCTTCTGGCGATAAATCGATCGCCCGGAGCTCCCCCGTCGACTCCGGAACTCCAGCTCGCCGGGAGGCACAAGCTGGAGTCGACGGGGGAGCGCGCCGCCGCCGTGGGGATGAGTGGTAAGTCGGTGGCAGATATGTAAACTTCAGCTATGTGATTCACGTAGCTGAAGTTGCGTATCTGCCGTCGACCTCCCTCCCCACCCAGTGAGGACAAGCCCTTAGAGTGAGGTTGCCTGTCCTCTTAAACTAACTCTAATGAACTGGGGCAGGATTCAGACGCCAACTGCTGATAGGAGCTGGTTCGGTAGCAAGCAGGGTTTGGCATGTACAGGTTCAAGTAATGCATTATTACATAGTCTTAACAAATCTGTTTCAACACTTTAAATTGTTACAACCAACGTAGTGGGCTTGACATAAAGATTTAGTGAGTCTGTTGGTGTTACAAGCCTGGAGCTGAACCCAACTCTTTCAAACAAATGAATCATGGACTGTATTTCCTTCCTCTCATCGCATCAAGGAAATCTTATGCAGCTGATAAGCTGATGCTGTCCAGTTTCCCAAAAGGCAAGGAGGCTGATTGTAACTCTTTCTAAGCCAGAAGTATCTGGAATCACTTGTCCTGCTGCAAACTTATCTAGCCATGACACATTATTATTACTGTGGTAGTGCCTAGGAGCCCAGTCCTAGTACTTCATACCATCAATTTTTGACGGTCTGTGCTCTTTCTTTCATAGCAGGATAACATGCCTAGTATCTTGACCAAGCTGATGTCAGTAGGGAAAGCAGAATATGTTTACCTGGTTCATCTAGCAGAGTACCTATGCAATCTTGCTATTTATTATACCACTAAATAGAACCTATTAACTAAAGTCAACTCTGTATGTCTTGTTGATCACCTGCCTTTGGGGGCCATGGCATATCTGTCACTAAAGACTTAGCTATAACTTAAGCTTCATCTAGTATTGATCTCTCATTCTGTGGATTTGTGCTAGCTGTGCCTGTCTTTGCTTTCCTGAAATTTTTCCTAACTCTCTCAGAGCTACACGGCAATGCCCAGTTTTGCTCAGCCTGTTGACATTTAACAAACCACTGTTATAGCAGAGGTATTCCGCAGAGGATAGCTTAGTGTTGTAAGCATGAGGTTTGAAATACCTTGATTCCTTGGAACCACGGGCTCAGACTTTGGCTGGGTTGACTAAGCTCTTCATCCTTTATGTTGAACACCATGTAGTTTATTTCGAGATTTTGAGGTGTCTTTAAGGTGAGATTTAAAACGGAGGCTGTGTGTGGGTATCTCTCCAGAGGACCATGGTTTTCTTCCAGTGGTCTTGAGCTTCTCTCTGCTGCTGGGATGTGACTGTTGCTTCTAAAGTGCTTTGAGACCTTTCAGAATGATGATGACAACATCACTGTATTAATATACGCAGTGCCAGGATGTGGCTGATGTTTGGAAGGTGCTGTGTAACTGTAAGATGGTAGTGCTCTGCAGGAAAAGAAAAATATGTAGCATCGTATAATGCTTAACGTCTTTCAGTGCTTTATATGGGCTCACAGTGGGTAGATAGGTGAGTATTATCATCCCCATTTCACAGACGAGGAAACTGAGTCAGAGATCCAGACTGGGATTTTCAGAGGGGGTTATGGGAATTAGGCACCACAACCTCAGTGAAATATCATTGGAAATGGGCACCTAACTCTCTTTGGTCACTTTGAAAATCCCCCCTAAGCGACTTGTCCATTGCTGCACAGTGAATGACTAGTGCACCTGGGACTAGAGCTCAGGTCTCCAACACAGAGTCCGATGCATGATGCCGAAGCCCTGATGAAAGTCCAGGCTTGCCCAACACTTTGCCCTCTGGTAATGCAGCAGAGATCTTCCCAAGGTGGCAATGATCTCTTGAGGTAACAAAGAGTCCTGTGGCACCTTAAAGACTAACTAAAGTATTGAACCCACGAAAGCTTATGCTTCAATACTTTAGTTAGTCTTTAAGGTGCCACAGGACTCTTTGTTACCTCTACTATTCCAGACTAACACTGCTACCTCCCTGATTAATGATCTCTTGAGTACAGCAGTGTATACAAGCCTGTTTAGCAAGCTCTGCCCAGGGTTAGCCTGCAGCTTTTCCAAATCCACGATGACCGTCTTTTATTCTGTTTCTCCCCTCCCACACTTAGCATTATGAGCAGCAGTGTCCGATGGCCATATGACGCTGGTGTAAGCTTGATAGAAGGGTCATTAGTTTGTCACCTAGGCGACAGTTTGTTACCCTGGCAGTTGTCTGGAGTGCTGTAAGCCACTTTACATACAGCTGACATGGGCTAAACACATTTTAGTGATGCGTGGGTAACTGTATACTTAGACTTGTGCAACAAAGACCTCTTGCCTGTCAGAAGGCAGCTTTGGATAGTTGGATATTATAACTATAGGCGCCTTTGTGCCTCTATGCACAGAAAATGACGTAAAGAGATTTGCAGTGACAGCGCACCTATTCTCAAATGCCTTTAAAAACTGAATCCTCAAAGCACCTTGTGAACTAGTTTAGTACTGTTTCCATTTTATAGATCGGCAAACCACCTTGTAAACTAGGTTAGTGCTGTTCCCATTTTACACAAAGGTAAACCGAAGCATTGAGCTGTGACTCATTATTGGTACAGAAGGTGTGGTTGCTGACTGACTAGAACCCTATTATTAATCATAATAAACCTGTAGTGCTTAATGGTCTCAATAAGGAATTAAGGTTCCAATGAGAAGACAGTCCAATCCTAATTCTGTGCTAGGTTCTCTTGTACCATAGTTCCTCCTTCATTATAGGATGTCAAATGTGGGTTATTTTTTTAAGTTTAATTTATGATGCACTGTGGTACCTAACCTTGAGAACTTTCTGTCTTGCTGACATGTCCAGTGCTATAGAAGGGAGAACCTAAAAATCCACTGCAAGTTTTTGACAGCGCTGATATTCTTCAGAGTTGGATTGCAGGTGGAACACATTTTTAAGCAACGCTGCCGTCCGCATGTAGCGAGATACTTGCATGTTTACAGGCCCAACTGGCATAGTCTCCATTTTAAAAACTTTTTTTTTTAAAAAAGTGCCTCCTTATATTATATGAGAAGTGAGGTTCATTTTAAACTCCACCCTCCCATATTAAGCCCTCATTTAAAAATGAGGGCAAAGTTTCCTTCTGTCTGCTATCCAGGCAACATGATGGATGCCAACATTTGGAAAGAATCAGAGAGGTAGCCGTCTTAGTCTGGAATAGCAGAGGTAACAAAGTCCTGTGGCACCTTAAAGACTAACTATAAAGTTTTAAAGCATAAGCTTTCGTGGGCTAATACCCACTTCGTCGGATGCCTTCCACTGCTTGCATCCGACGAAGTGGGTATTAGCCCACGAAAGCTTATGCTTCAAAACTTTATAGTTAGTCTTTAAGGTGCCACAGGATTTCGTTACCTCTAACATTTGGAAAGGCTTTCATCTGTGGCACCACACCCTTCCTGCCATGGTGTATGCGTTTGAGGTCAGCACATCCACCCACTGAAGTGCTAATGGGCAACTCGAAGGGTGGTGCTAGACCTTCCTGGTTAAGCTTCATCCTTGGGCTCTCCCCTAATATCTCTGACATTATCATTTCCTAACAAAGGTGCCCTGAGCACAGGAACTATAATATAAGCCTTACAAGCCTTTAAAGGAAATGTAGGCTGTCAAAATAAAGATTAATTATGCACGCGAGTATCTCTTTTAGTTTTAACTACTTTCCCTCCTGCATGTTTAGAAATAACTAACAAATGTTCCAAACATACCAAACCTCTTGGAAGACAATGGTTCCATTGTGGCTGTGGAAATGATATGCAATATGTAAATATTGTTGCTTCCATGCCTCCTAGCTCTTTGTCCTCAGACGCTAGAGTCTACCAGCCCTACTCATCATGTTTCACGAGAACTCAGGAAGAGACATGCGGAGGGATACAGATGCTGAAGGTGCTGATTTGCCAAGACTGCCGTCTGGCTTGCATGACTTTGTTGAAACAATATTTTTTATTAATAGGACCCAAATGTTTCTTTCTTTCGTGTAATGCAGTAGAAAATAAGTAATAATGCTTCACACACATATATGTACTTGGTTTTGGTTTTTACAATTTAATGTGGTTTACCATATCCTAGCATGTAACCTATCTAAACATGAATCCTTCTTCTCTAATCCAGAGATCTGAAAGTGCTTTGCAAACATAATTTGAGCCTCAAATTTCCCACCTCGGAGGGGGAAATGCAGACACATTCTCCTTATTTACAGGCAGGGGAAATATAAGCATGATGCACCGAGAAGTTGACTCTGTAAAATGCTTGCAAAAAGTGGCATATCCCCCTTCCATTGGCTTGTCCACGTAGAGAACAGCAGCTTATTCTATTGCTTGCTAACCAGGTTATTCTTTATACCACTGGTCTTCAGCCTTTTTACACACAAGATCACTTTTTGAATGTAAGTGCAACCCAGGATCTGCCCCGCCCCTGCCCCTTGGCCCCACCCCACACACTCCATTCCCCTCTCCCTCTGCTGCTTGCTCTCTCCCACCCTCACTCATTTTCTCCGGGCTAGGGCAGGTGGTGGGATGGGCTTTGGGCTGGAGCTGATGGTTTCAGAGTGTGGGAGGGGGCTCCGGGCTGAGCCTGGGGCAGAGGGTTGGGGTACAGACGGGGGTGCAGGTTCTGGAAGGGAGTTTGGGTGCAGGAGAGGGTGTTGGCTTTGGGAGGGGGTTCAAGGCTGGGGCAGGAGGATCGGGGTGCAAGGGTTTTTTTGCGGTTGCTGACTCTGGGAGGGGGCTCAGGGCTGGGGAAAAGAATTGGGGTGCGGTCTCCCACCAGGTGGTGCTGGCCTCTGGCGGCTCCCAGTCAGTGGTGCAGTGGGGCTAATGCAGGCTCTGTTCTTGCCTGCCTGCCCTGGCTCCGCACGGCTCCCAGCAGTGGTGAGCACATCCCTGCAGCCCCGGGGAGTGGCACGTGGCTCCAAACGCGGCTTTTTTTCTCATGTCCGACTGACTCGTTTAACCTTTGAACGCCTCCCAACTCAATGGCCCTTGGATACGGTCACTGCATGGAAAAAGTTCTAAATATAGTCCTCATTTGTTGTTGAATAATAACTCCAGAGGGTGGGTGCTAGAGTTTCCAACGCCTTGCAGGCAGTAGGCTGTGCAGGAGGCATATACTGTAAATAAAAATGTTAGGTATGAGGTGCAATTCTGTTGTGCACCAAACTGGTTACCGAGTGAAACGTTGGAAGAATAGTTAAGTTAACTAGTCCCATTAATGTCTGTCAGAAGAAGCCCTTTAAAAGAGAGCATCAGGCTCAGTTTTTGTGGCCTAAAAGAAGTTTGTCTCCCTACCTTTCTCTCTGCCTGCTTGTTCATTGGCTCAAAATTGCTCAAATTGTCCTCCTTATTCACTATTAATTTGTGTTGCAGTAGAACTGAGAGGCCTCAGCCAAACCCATTGTGCTCGGTACTGTCGTGTGCTCTTACGTATAGTAAGAGACAGTCCTTGGCCTGAGAGTAGGGTGACCAGATGTCCCGATTTTTATAGGGACAGCCCTCGTATTTGGGGCTTCTTTTTATATATATTGCCATCTGGTCACCCTACCTGAGAGATTTACAAGCTATAGACAAGGCAGACAAAGGGTGGGAGAGAAGCAGCAGCTCCTATTTACAAATGGGAAACTGAGGAATAGGTATTTTAATTGACTTCCTTAAGGTCAAACCGGGGGTCTGTGACCGAGCCAGGGACTTTGATCTTCTGAGTCCCAGTCAAGGGATTTAACCTTCCTCTGAGAGTTTATAAAACTCTTGCCTGAGCCTACCTTTATATCTCATCCCTTCTACCTCCTCATCTGACACTTCCCTCCCAGAGCCTTCTCCTCTGAAAAGTCTCCTTGCGCTTCCAATATCAGATGCTGCTATCTTTTTTCTCTTCCTTAGTCCTTTTCTCCCTGTGCTGTTGCTCATTTAATTTAGCAATTATGTATTATTTCACAGTGTAAACCATTTAGAGATATCATTCATCTGAAAGACAGTATACAAAATGAAAGCACATTTTAATTCTGGGGAGTGAGGTTTGCCAACTTCTCCCTCCATGCGGAGCTGTGCCTTACCATGCACGATTTGGAAAAAGCATTTGCTTCCCTTTTATTTTAGATAGGTGTTTTAAAAAAAACTATCTTAATTTTATGGTGAGTGTTTTTATATATGTAATGTGAAGTGTTCATCTTTCACTGACGGAGGCATCAAGAAGATAAAATGCTGTAGCACCAGACTTGCATTCGCTGGCACAGTTCCAACTATCTGGGTCTAACTCCTGGTCACTGGATCTTCACTTTTCATTGCTGACAGCTGATCTTTAAAAAAAACAAAAAAACACCACACGCCAGACCTTCCTCCCCGGGGAGTGTGGAATGCAAATGCCAAAAGGGTTAACCTGACAGGAAGGGAAGAAGATGAAAACCTTTGGTTATTTGCATATTTAGCACAAAATTGTAGCCAGGGCCTAGCAGCACAGATTTGAAATAGAACACCAGTTCATATACTCCAAAGGAGCACCCATTATTTATTAGCCAATAATTAATGTTCAGTTGGTATTGTCCTTTATACAGGGCAGGGCTAGAGTAGAGGACTGGGAGTTGGGAATCATGGGTTCTTTTCTCTATGACATTTTTGGTAGGTCCCTTAGCTTCTCTCTGCCTTCTCCGCCCTGAAAAATGGAGATCTAATATTTACCTTCCCTGCATGTTGGAAAGCTTAATTCTTCATGGTTATACACCCCCTTTGAGACCCACTGATGAAAGGGCTAACAGGGAAGCATGTTGTTAGAATCAGCTTTGTCTAAATGTTACCATCGGGGGCTTAGTTTTCTAGTGCTCACTTAAGGCAGCTAAACATTTTAATTTTTTTTTTCTCTTCAACATACGGGGTAAATTAGGACTCAGTTCTGCCAATGCTTATGCCTGCACTTCAGGGAAAGTGACTTTTTCTCCCCCCCCAGGTGTTGCAGAGCACCATTTGAGAGGGAATTTTTCTCTCCTGGGCCTTCAGCTAAGTGTTTCTCAAATAGTGGGGCGCGCCCCCCAGGGGGGGCGCGAGGCTCCGTAAAGGGGGGCTCGTTTGACGTGCGCCATGCGCCGCTTGGTGCGGAACATGCTGCCCACGCGGGGCAGCGCGCGCTCGGGGCAGGCGCGGGCCAGCGAGCCGAGCGCGGCGCGGCGCAGCCTCACCGCGTAGCCCTGCGGCTTGCTGGGCTGCCGCGGCTCCGCCGCCACGGCAGCATCGCCCCGCCAGCCCGCCCGCGGGCCCCGCGCAGCGCACGGCCCGGCGCAGAGCCGCGCTCAGTCACCGGCCGGCCGGGCGCGCATCCCCCGGGCGAGGCGCCCCCGCCTCCCGCCTGCCATCCTGGCTGGGCGCGCCGGGCCGCTGCGCCCTAGATATAGGCTGGCGCCCGGCAGGGGCAGCGCCGGCGAGGGGCGGAGAGGAGCGGGGGGGGCGCGAAATGTTTTCTTCTTCCTAGGGGGGGCACGACAGAAAAAAATTGAGAAGCACTGAGCTAACACCAGTAACAGTGACCCAGTTCTAGTTGCTATTTATCTCATTTCCCATGAACCCCACTCCGGCTCTTGCTGAAATGGCAACACGCCCATTGTCTTCAGTAGTGCAAGCCTAGGCCTGTGGGGGAGAGGGCAGCAATGTCTACCAACTGGGTGCAAATCTCCGAGCCATTTTCCTTATTGGTGTGTGTGTGTGTGTGTGGTTTTAAAGGGCACTGGAAACAAAAAGCAAAGTGAAATTGGGCCCCAAGTCTGGTGCTCTCCACGTTTATTTCTTCAAATACAACTTTTGTTTGTTTGTTTGCTTGTGGCTCCATGAGACGTGACTTCATTAATCTAATTCTCTAGCAATGAAATGTTCTTCAGCTCTGGGAAGGAGCGCTGTTGAGACTGGCTCTTCTTAGACTTAATTTTGTGGTGTGTTTGTCAAAGTTAGGTTGTCAGCTGCACATTTTTAAAGAAGAAAACAAAAGAGGTGCTATCAGGAATGGCCTGGTGCCTTGCTGAACATCCATGAACGCCTCTTGAGATGCTCCCATTAAAAGCATGCCTTATGAAGCGACCTGGCTAAAGTAAATAGCATAAAAAATTAAAGCAGGTCGAGGCTGGTATGAGATATCAAACCATAAATCTAACAGTTATTAATGGAAAAGAATGAACATTTTACAGTGCCCTGCGGTTATCCCTAGGTCTCGGTAGTTAATTGTAAATAAGCATAATATCTATGTACATACTAGACTAATTGCTGGTTTTTATTACTTTGCATGGTTTGTTACTCATTTTCAATTCCATTTTCAGGTTTCTTTTAGGGCACTATTCCCCCCCCCCCCCCAAATCACATTGACGCAAATAAGGAGTGTTTATAGTTTACTTGCAATTGAATTTTACAGTAATTACATTACGTGTATCTCTAAAACGTGTGGCTAAGCTGTTCATCTCAACAGGAATAATCTCGTGGCTGTGTCCAGGGAGGGGCTTGGCATGGTAGGGTTCTCCTCAAAGAGAAAGGAGAGGATGTTTTGTGACGAAGGCCCAAGTCTGGGACATGAGTTTGGGTTTACTGGTTGGCTCTGCCACAGCCTTCCTGCATGACTTTGGGCAAACTACTTTGGTCCCAGGTTCAGCAAGATAATTAACTTGCCTAACTTTAAGCACACAAGTAGGCCAGTTTGCTTAATTGGAGCTATTCACGTGCTTAAAGTTTAGGCATGTGCTTCTGTACTTGAGTCAGAAGGGCCTTGATCACTCTGTGCCACAAATCTCATCGATAGCAGAAATTTATACTGCTCTAGCTAGACTGGTATTCGTAAAGCGGTATCACACCCTAGTGTGAATGCAGTTATATCGGTGTAAAGATAGTAGTCTAGTTATTCACATACAGGAAGATGAATAAGTTATACCTCTAAAAGGCACCTTTATTCTAGTACAACTGCAGTTAACATGAGGGCTTGTACTGCTATAACTTGGTCAGTTAGAAAATAAACCCTAACCAACATAGTTATAGCAATATAATTTTCAAGTGTAAACCAGGCCTGATGTGTAAAATTGGATTAATTATACTCCTCCTCCCCTCCCCATTTTGTTTTCTTTTTTTAGATTGGAAGCTGTTTAGGCTAGGATTGCTACTGCATCTAATTCAGTGAGGCACCAATCTTGGTTAGGGGCTTCTAGATACAACTGAAATACAAAGAGGGAAAAAGCATGGCTGTCCATGCTAGCTAGCTCATGGTTACTTAGTCACTCTGCTCCTGGAATTGTATGACTTACAATGTGAATGAAGTGACAGAGTTCTGTGGCACCTTAAAGACTAAAGTATTGAAGCATAAGCTTTCGTGGGCTAATACCCACTTCGTCGGATGCATGCAGTGTGAATGAAGAGCTGTGGGTGGCCAATCTGAGACCTGGTAACTTCCTTCATGTGTGGTATGTTTTTATCTAAAGAAAATGTGTACGAGCCTTCAGTAAATACAATAATAAAATAGTAAAGAATAATACAAGAAAACAGTGTTATGTGATGCATTTCTGACCGGGAAGCAACAGCCAACACAAGCTGCAATACTTTTCACTCATGGGTGATACAGTAGCAATTTGAAACTTCAGATTTATTACATTTGGTGTCTCTTTAAAGACCATGCGGAATCTGGAATGACAAGAATGCTTTCGTCTAAGCTACATCTAAAAATCCCCAAAAGGACATAAATCAAAAAAATATATTAAAAGCCAACAAAACAAGCCAAAACTTTTTACAAGATTGACTGACTATATAACATTTGGCAGAAAAGACTAATCCGCCATGTTTTTGGCTGAGTTTATAGACGAAGAATAAATATGGTATGGTTAGTCTCTTTGAAGTGAAGTGTATGTAATCTATCTATCACATTCTAAGGTTTAGTTACAAATCTTTTTCAGTAACGTAAGTAATGGTTAATAACAGTCTTGTTGTACCTTAGTCGTATATTATGTAGCTGTTTTTTAGATGCATTATACCATTGACCATTTAAAAAGATACGGTAGGGATTTTCAGTGCTTCCAAAGAGAGTTAAGTGTCCAACTCTCATCTCCCATAAGCTTGGTTTAAAATACCAGCCTAGGTAGATAAGAGTGTGTCTGCTTTGTATTTGACCTGATTGAATGTTCGGTCACTTGTGTTATGAATTTTTGTGTGTGTCTCTGTCCCTTTTTATTTATTTATTTTTATTCCGCTTTTTTTTTTAAGTGATGTGGTTGTGTTCTGTGTAATTGAGTTACACCACAAAGCACATCATGTGGGATAATCAGTTAAAGCCACTGCTTCCTGCTTCACGACTTTGACCTTCTGTTTCCATGTTTTCTAGAATGTTTCTGAGATCTTAAACAGAAATGAATCATCCACTCTGCCTGGTGGTGGTTTTGTTTGTGTTTGTGTTTAACTAACAAGGAAAATATATTTGAAGTTTTAAACCATTTCTGGCTGTAAAAATGCATTCTTTCTGCAACTTGTCATACTCCTCATTGGTGCAAAGTTTTGTTTTTGTTCATGTTCATGTTGAAGTGCTCTCGGTGTACACTACACTGTATGGAAGGTCCTGCTCTACCAACTTAATACCCAGATTTTGCAAGGAGCTCTGTTTAGGTGTACTTCTGAACCCACACAGAGTATTTCAGTGGCACTCTGACTACAGTGGGTCTGTTCACACAAATCAAATTGCAGGATCGGGGGGCGCAAGCCATTCTCTAGAGAAGTGAGAAAAAATTCACTCTGCGTGCACACGCATAGAGAGAGGCCTGGTTGGGATTTTTCAATGAAAAGTTCTTTCTCCAAAAAATTCAATTAATCAAAAATGAAACATCCTGTGGGAAAGGGTCAGTTTTGACAAACTTATTGACTTGAAAAAAATATTTTGTTTTTAAATTGTCAAACCATTTCATTTTGACATCTTCATATTGCAAACTTCTGGTTTTTTTAGTTTAAAATTACTTTGTTTCAAAATTTAAGCCAATTATGGTACAAACTTTTTAAAAAAATATGATTAACATAAAAACACTTCAAAAATTTCAAAATGAAATATTTTGATTCAACATGAACCAAACATTTTTTGCATTTGTTGGTTCATGAAAATTTGGAAATTTCAATTCTTTTTTTCTCCTGAAATTTCAGAAATCAAAATTTTGTGTGTGTGTGTGACAGGAAAACGGTTTCCCGTCTGTGTGTGTCTGTGTGTGTCTGTGTGTGCACACGCATGCACACACAGAAGTTAGTTTCAGAGATTTTAACAGTAAAAAGTTTAGAAAGATAGCAGATCCTCTTTACACTGTCCAGGTGTTGCTATCAGTTACAAAATTGCTATAGTATTGACAAGAGATATGTAAACAGCTATTCGTTTAGATTCTAAAATAAATATTTAGCATGAACACTCTGGGCCATCGTTATTTTGGGCTGTATTTATGTCAGGATGGCTGGGCCCAGCACTGGAGAAGACTGAAGTCTGTTGTTTATCCCCATAATATACATAAAGTTTAGGCAATGGAATTCAAGTGTCAAATTGTTTGCCCACACTTCTGGCAGAGTAGACGTCAACAGGTATGTGGTTTCACAAGGACTGTAACACACAGGCCCCAAACTAGACCTGTAAAACAACCCTGCAGTGATATGATAGAGACTGTATTCCCATTTTGTTAAAGGGAAGCTGTAATTTCTTCCCAGGAAAGTCAACATGGAGATGAGAAGATGGTATGGGGGAGAGTTTGATCAGCCCTGCTTCTCATGTTTTACCTCTTCTAAGGGCACAGGGCTCTGCTTCCCAGAATGGACAGTCCAGCATCTTTTATGAAAACTTTTAAGTTGTACAAGAGAATGCATTATAAATCCGACTTCTTCCTCCCATCCCCCAGCTCTGCTATAACTATTTCCCTCAGTACAATGTTCCTGAGTTGTGTTGTTCACAGTAGGACGCAACGACTACGAGTTACATGTAAACAGCTTTGTTGGCTACTTTTGCTTCCCTTGGTTATATTGTACACCTTAAATGTGCTATTTTTTTTTTGTATAATGGTAAAATTGCTGCTTATGGGAACTGCCAGAGATAATACAAAAAGCTCTTTGAAAAGAGCTTTATCAGAGTACAAAGTACTCGGAATTGAAAACCCCTAGAGGGTTGCTTCCCACCCCGCTCGCCCCTTCATTCAAACTTGCCGTAGCGCAGGATCGAGATACATCGTGCCCTATTTTCAGCTGATTTGCATGTTAGAGAAAACGGAGTAATTGGTGTTTAAACAGAACAAAAGAGGATCTGTTTGGTAAAAGAAAAAGAATTCTTGAAGTAGACCCTAATACATATACTGCCTTTGTCTCTTCTCTCATTAAGAATTGAATAGGATGCTCTAGTAATTAGAATGTGGAAGGCATTGCTTTGGTTTTGATGCTTTTTGAGCTAATTGGTTTGAAAATTATATTTGATGTGGCTCTAAGGGATGTTGGCACAACACCTCATTGGGACATGGACATCGTGTACTCCCACTTAACAGGAAAATATGCACTTGGAGGCAGGTTTTGAAGCCATATTTATCTTCCCAATTAAATACATAGACCATGTCAATGCTTGAAATTGTTACTTCTCTAGCTGCCTTGGGCAATTTATAATGACCTTGGATGAAGATTAACTCCATCTCTTCCCTGCATTACCTCCCATCAGATATTCAGAATCTAGTCCCAACCAGAGTATAGCAGTTTTAAGGTGTCAGGTTTATGCTACTCTGGTATCCGTTGAGGTGATGTTTTCCAAGTCAATGGAAGCGGTAGGGCTGTCCTCACACAACAACAAAGACATGCTTGCCTACCTTTCCTCTTCTTGACAGGAGGGGTTGAAACAGGTTGATGCATGAGCAGGATAGAGCAACGGATAGTGCTCAAGAACACCCAGTTACTCATCTGAATTAGATTTCATGCTCTGCTCTGGTAGCCCTATGGCCCTCACCTTTCTCAGACCTCCGCTTATCTGTATTTTAGATGAGATTTTCCAAGGTGCTCAGTGGTGGCCTAATGGCTCCCATTGAAATCAAGCTTAACATTTTTACGGGGAGCAGAGTTCGGTTGATGCTGATGGCTTTTGAAAATCCCAAACTTTGAAGATGGTCTGAAGCTGATGGCTGGATCCAAACTCCCGGAAACTTCAGGACAAGTTCAGCTATGGATTCAGTTCCAAACTTTTTGGACCTTTCTATTGATCTTGAGGAAGTTCTTCACTTGGGTCAAACCCATCACCTATCCTTTGATTTGTATTCAGAGTGGTGTTCTGTGTCTGTGTGGAAGGGATTTAGTTTCATTTCAGAACTTTTTTTTTTTTTTTAAATACAGAAATTCAGTAAGGGATACAGTATTTCTTAACACTAAAGAGTCAGGTATATGTCTATAGCTTTAGAGATGGAAATTGAGTCATACTGATTGGCAATGCTATAATCCTATAAAACTTATTAAAGCCCCAGTCTTGAAATTGGATCACTGCAGAGCCCCATTAAAACCCCAGTGACTTTACACAGACTGAGAGGTTCACCTATAAGGACTTATTCAGGATTGGGGCCTTGATTATAGAGAGTATAGTACAGTAAACACGACTGAGGAATAGCTAGTCTTTCATTCTAGGCATTTCCCAGGAGAATCATATTGGGTATCTTACAAGGAACTTAGAAATTCCTAAAGCCATGAATAGGAAACCTCTTGCTGTGTTCAAGGTAACTTTTTTGAAATCTTAAAACTACACAATTTTGGTTGCTCATACCAAATTTATATACCGTGATTTATATGCAGAAATGGATTATTCAACTCAAGTGTTTAAGCATTAAATTTTACAGGATTACTTCAATGTTTTAATAAAGTAATACAATGCGAGGCAGTTATTTTATGAGGATGAAGTGAACTTTTAAGATTTCCCCTAAGGTTTCAGCGATAAAGAGAATACTTTAATTTTTAATGACTTTAGATTCCAGGGAGTATGTATTTAGCAATATATTTGTTATCTTACGGGGTTCTGTCTCCCAACCAGCGAAGTTTGAATTTGTTTTTCTTTAGAGCATTTACTTCACTCTCCTGATGGCTGGGCAACATTCATTACTGTCGCTGTGACCTGGTTATTTTCAAACATAGGAAGGGGCTGTATGGTCAAGGGACAATGGAGATCATATCCGCCCCCACCATCCCCCCGTCCCCTGTCCTCAGAATGGCCTTGACCAGGCTAGAAGTTCTGGGCATGTTTAACATCATGTATTTCCTCCAGCATGACTTCTTAATGAGCCTTCCATATTGAATGTTTAATGGGCCTTCTGTACCTTCAATGGGCCTTCCGCACCCATGCCACATACCTTCGGGTCCAACCGTAGGATTCACCATTATTGGAGCTGAATTGTGTCAGTTCAGTAATGTTACTGCCCATGTGTTAAGGGTGGGTTAGTGTCATGTATGTTACAAGCCATGAGTCTGACTAGTTTTTCACTGTTGTCCCTTACAAGGCTCCTTCATCTACACTAGCAGCTTCTCTGGTTATATAACTAACCCCTGCCCCAGGGTTACTCGGACAGGGAGCCACCTGCTCATTTACATTTCCCAGTACAGACACTTGAACTCCAGTTGCCAACTGCTTCCATGGTACCAGCTTCCACCAGCAGTTTCCACATCGATCTGTGCATATCTGGACATTAGGCGCCTGTATCTAGAATGCCTGCCGATGACTGGGCAGCAACAGATTTCAAGGGTCTGACATTTGGGCCACGGCCTCAGTGCAAAGAGAAACATCTTCCCACAGATTTCTTTCCTTTTCCACCTCCACAGGTCTTCCATTGCTTGCTTATCAAACCAGGGTTAGGAGATCATATAGAACTGTGCTAGCCTCATTAAATCCAGCCTCTGCTTTTTCTTACAGCCTAATAGTTGAGTGGCTATATGTAATAATATATGTGGCAGAAGTGGCCTGTTGAGAATTATAGAGTGGCCCACAGCTACCCTCACCTTTGATATACATAGGCAGAACTAGTCCTGACTATATTAGTGCCCTGGGCCTAAAATGAATTGGCATCTCTTCTTGGGTTGGTCACTTTAAAAGAGGTTATCTGTGGTCATGGTGGCACTTTACGGTCAAGACCTTAAATGATAACCTATGCCCAAGTCTCTCCTTGCGTGGAAGAGTGTGTTTCAAATAGAACTTTTGGAAGTTATCGGTCCCAGGCATACAGCAGTTCATGTTGCCCTGAACAGCTCTGAGTACTGAGTTCTCTGTAGCTTCCCTGGTTTACAGCTCTGCTCATAATGGTTATATTCTGCTTAATTTTATGCAACCTGGGTTCATCCTTCAGGCTCCTGGCAAGTTGGCAACGCAGCCCTTGACTGGACCAAGTTCAGGTATCTTGGGAGATCCATATGCCAGTGAGGTCTTGCTTCATGGACACACAGGCTGTGCATCCATAAGCATCTGAGGTAAGATTGCACCGAGGAAACCCTCTGAATCCCTCACTTTAACATCCTCTCTAGGTGCCATTTGAAATTTGTTGGCTGATTAATGCCTAGGAAATTATAAATTAACCATATGGAACTACTTTACTTTAAGCAATTTATATGTTCTGATGGTAGTTATTTAGGTTGTAATCCCCTCAAAACCTGTTGTTAATGACCAGCTTGTTTTCACCTCAGGCCATTAACGCTCTAAACTGGTTGCTAACTGCATCAAAGACGCAGTTTATTTTTTTCCCAAGGAGGAATATTTCTGTGAATCATATTTAATGGTCTAATAATTTTTATTTTTGCCTTACCTTCCGGATATGCTGCAATTTTTTTTAAATGGCCGTGTTTAGGAAAAAAAATCTGTTTATTTTCTGTCTTACTAATGACTGATCTTCCAGCCAGCTGGAGTGAGGGATGTGCTCCGTTGAAGTGTACAGTGCAGTGAAGCAGTGTTGAGTGTGTAATGACTTTGTGCTGGGAGGGGGTGTCTGCAGTGGGAAGCCTGCTTGCCTTTTGTGCAGGTCTCTGGTATTCTGGATCATAAAGTTACGGGAAAAATTAAAAGTCTAGACGGTCGACTGAGGTTATTCTCCCCCTTAGTCCCATGTTTAATTTTTGTGCTAATTTATTACTCCTTTATATCCCTACTTTTGTCACCTGAATGCAAATACTACACCAGCAGCCTGTTTTATGGATAACACTTAAAAATAATGGTACAGTAATTAATGGTGAATTGCAGTGGAGATCCTATTGAAGTGCTTGTGATAGCCACATTAATTTCAAATGAATTAATCGTGGTTAATGCTATTATATTTAAATACCATTGGACGCAATAACAGTGATTAGGGTATCACTGTAAAGTGTTGAGTTGCTTAGGAATGGCAACAAATGTTTTAAAATTGCAATTTACGGTGTTATCCTTAAGTGCGTTTGACCTTAACAGCTATCATTGCAAGCTGTTGTCCTCAGTCTCATTATGAATAGCCGTGTTAGAAATATCATAGAAAAAGAGTGGGTCATTAACCAATTTATTTTTCTACTGGGGTTCCATAGGGGAACAGACGTGAGCAAATTCTTTGTCCCAGTGCTCTAGTTCATGAGCAATAGCAGGGTAAGGGAGGGGTTTTTACTTGGTAGGGCTCCCAGTGCAGTTCATGTCTGTCACTTGGCTAACACTCAGCTGTTAAATCTCATCTGTTGCGGGAGGGTGGTCCTAACACAGGAACAGGGGGAGAAGATGGTTGGTACAGGCAACATGTAGCTATGTAAGAAGGATCTCTTGAATAGTTGTTTCCAGTGCTTCAGAGCTACAGTGAGTAAATTTATTATTTGGTGGTTAATCCCTAAAAAAGGGAGACTGTCCCAGTGTAGCGCCCTTTGTTTCAGGACATATTCGTCCTTTTCAAAGGTGACTTAAGTATCTACAAATGGCTAGTTCATCTTGCCCAGAGAATCTGTCTTCATTGAGGGGGTAATTCAGGTGATTGGTACCTGGGTCTGACAACCAGGCTTAGCTCGCTCAAATGTGAGTAGCCACACTGCACAGTCCTGTCCAATTCACTGTGTCCTCACTGGTGTCATGCTCCCCTGGTGTGCTGTGAGGCTATCCGGGAGCTGCGTTGCTCTGTGCTTTTTTCCCAGTGAATTGTGGGAGAAATGGTCTGTCCTGGACACAGGGTGGGAACTGTGGGAAGGGCACTGGAGGATGGTCACTGCTCGCGCAGTCTGTACTGTAAAGTTGGCAGGTGAAAATGGAACTTGGGCTCTAACCCACACCTTTAGCTGCTCCAGCTAGCCTGGGTTGAAAGCACCACATAACTTGGGTTAGAGGGTTTTGTGTGTGGACCAGAGGGGAAGTAGGGGCAACGTCTGAGTAAGAGTCTGGGCTACCTCTGCAGTGAAGACATATAGTGAATGCATGGGAAGAACATGTTCCTACATGCCTCTTAACTATCATGTTGATTTTTGCCCCATAATACAACTGCAGAGCTCATGTATTTTCACTTCTGCTCCTCTTCCTTCCAAATACATATTTTAACCCAGTTGCTCTTTTGCTTAAGGACTAATGGAACATTTATCCCTCCCTTCCCTCCACAGGAGCGGGCTCTGTTGCTTCAATTAGATCCTCATCCCTCCCACCCGCAACAGAAATTCTGGCTGGGATGCATTTCTAAGCAGCCGGTCTTGTGCCAACCTGTGTGATTACATAACACCCATCTAAATCGGGGATCTCGTGCACCTAATTGTCACTAGAGATAGTCATGGTGCAATGAGCAGCTCTTTGTCTCTTGCCTGGGTCTCATTTTGCTTCCTGTGCTATGCTGGTGGGATAGGGGAATAGGATTCCAGAGAGCACTGCCAACAGGTGAAAGGAGGAGTTGCCTACACACACTTGTGGCTGTGGAGGTGGCTGGTGATGGTTGTGAGTATGTGGAGAGAAGGCGTACATTTTCATGTGATTAGTGATTTTAAGTGTCTTAAATTTTGGGGTGACCAAGTTGTGCTGAGCACCCCTCACCCAAATATTGAGGCCCCTTTGAGGTATCTCATTTTTTGGGGGGGGAAATGTAGGCCAGTGTGGGTGGAGCCTTACATATGTGTCCTAGCATCAGGTGCTGCAAAAGTGTAGGACGCTGACTTATTTTATAGTGTATGGACTGGAGACCTGGATTCCGGAGCAATTGAAAAGTTTAGGGGTTCCAAAATATAAAGGGAGCTGGAAGTGGGGAGAATGAACCACAGCGACATATCTGAGATGCAGGCCTGGCTGCTTCCCCACCATAAGAAACTCCCAGATCTTCACACCTGCCTAAACAACAAACCATAACTTTTTTTTTTCAGTTTATTTAGCATCCGTTGTGTTTCTATTCTGTCTGCATGTACAGTTGTTTCAAAAAGTGCTACACCTGCACTCTGCTTCACAGGAGTCAATGGCACGGAATATAGTCTATCAGATTAAGACAGCTGCACTTTTGCTCATCTGCAGCATGAGTCTCCTCCCATATTTAGTAGATGTAGTTTCCGTCTGACACAAAAGAAGAGACTAATTCTAACTTAGGTGGGACTGATAAGATTTCAAGCCAGATCCTTCCTTAAATGAGTGAAGAAAAAAACCTTGGTATGTTATCTAGTTCAGTAATCAGTTTCTAGGTTCTTTAATTAGATCTGCACTGTCTCAATACACAGATGACTTTAAAAAAGCATTATTAATTTCCAGTGACTGATGTTCTATGCCCAAATCACTTTTCCATTCTTTGTGTTAGAATTACAGTATTGGAATTATTCCTTTAACACTGAGTTTTATTTTATTTAACAAAGGGAGTGTACGGAATGGCTTTACAGGTATATTTTTAGAAGAATTTAAAAAATATTTTACAAGATAAATATGGGGGGGGGCGGCTGTGTGCGTGTAATATTAGTTTAGAGATGATTAGCAGTCAGGTGAAGCTTTGAATCCCCCCTTTTTCCATTGCCTGTATGACTACCCATCTGCTAATTTAGTTGGGTATAGGTCGAAACCAAAGGTACCATTACATTTCTGACACCAAGTGGTTTCTGATGTGCCATTCCCTTGTCCTAGCTGTCATTTCATCAGAGCCGAGCAAGAAACTTATTTGGCAGTCCTCCTGATGCAGATTTAAAAATGCACTGGAGTGTTTAGTCATCTTCTGCTTAGGTTCCTATTCTTTGCCTGCTTGATGACTTAAGTCCATTTCCTGGTGGACAGGTCTGTGGTTTAAAAACATATAATCTGCTGCTGCAGCTAGAACTAAGTGGCACTTTTGCTGTCCATCTCAACCAAGAGGCCAGTAGGACAGTGGACCCTGGTTCAAGGCTGCAGTCTCGTCTCTAGGGTCCTTCCAAAACAGAGCTCAGACTGACAAGTGACAAGGAAGAAGCTTGCCCTGCTTCTGCCTTTGCTCTACCTGTTCTGCAGATGAAACTGTATTTCAATCTTCAGGACCATTCTGGCATATTTTTCAATCACTCAGTCCCTTTTATTAAACTAAAGAAAATTCGTTTAAGAATCCATTTCCTCATACTTGTCTTGGAGCACTGCTTTTTAAACTTTTTAAATCAGAAGTTATCTAAATGTTAGGTCATTCTGCCTCTCTTCTGTCCCAGAAATCTGTGTCCCAAGCAATTTTCATTTCAGCACTAGTCAATTGCACTTTGTTCAATCCGAGGGTGGGAGGTGAGGGTGGGGCCTGGTCAGGTAGGTAGTGTATGTTGATTTGCATACACGACTAGTAACTATCTAATGGTGACGTGAATGTTTTGTTTGCAAACCAGGATATTTTTGTTGTTATATCCTGTTGATTTAAGGTAAGAGCTAAATCACAGCTTGCTCAGCTTGATTTACTGGTAGGAGTGTGGCCTGCAGTTTAGTGGTAAACATCTGAGACGTATTCAGAAGGAAAAAATGTGAGCTGAAGGCTGTTCATATTGAAGAATGTTGTTGCAAAAAGTTAAGAAAATAAAGTTTGTTGTTCTCTTCTTGGAATAGATTAAATAATAAAGGAAGGGAAGAAGTGTCTGCAGGACAGCATGGAGTAGCAGCATGATGTGGCACTTGATGTTTTATCTTTCAGCAAACACTGTTACGTATCCCAAATTCCACTGAATGGCGTCAGTTGCCAGCAATAACCTGCTACAAATGGTTGACTATCAAAACTCAGATGTTGAGTTCAGTTGAAGCCCCAAATCTAAAAGGTTATCGGATTGTACTAATTTTAGCCTTTTGAGTGTTGTAACAACATAGAAAAGGATCAGGAGAAAATGGATTTGGAGGAAAAAGAAGATTATTTCCTTCCAAGTATATTACCTAAAGGAACACCTTTTAAAGTTAATGGAATCAGTCGTCTTTGTGTGATCCCTGAACTTGTTGATTGAGGGTTCATGGGCTTTCTGTGTTCACTGGGGCAAGTGAAAAATACATTCTTCTGAGGCAGTTAGTATATATGAAGACTACACCACTGTCTGCAATACTTACCAAAGTCAGAGCTCTACCTGTGTGTACTTTTAATAGTTATGAATGAAACATTCTCTGGTGTTGGTTGCAATTTGAGTTTGACACAAGGAGTAAATTACAAGATGTAAAGAGGCACTTGTGCCTCTGTTATGAATGACAGTGTGTGTGTGTGTGTGTGTGTGTGTGTGTGTGTTGGGAGAGCACTGCTAAATCTGAGGCCACTGTTGTCTGACTTCTAGTTGGCAAACAAGGCCCTCTTTATACTTGAGTTGTTTGCACCAGTGTAACTGCAGCAGTGCAGTTCTCCAGTGTTTAGGCTGCACCAGTGTAAAATGAGATTTGCACCAATGCAACTTCTGGGTAAAGCCTGCACTTGCTTTGCAACGATCAGCCTGTCTACTCTTGGAGTTTGCCCTGACGTAACTACCTCAATGTAGCTAAACTGATGGGAATTTCTCTAGTCTAGACAAACCTTCAAGAATTAAACCAAGAGTGAAGAGTTTTCCCCCATCAGGTGGCCAGCTTAGTTGCGACTATGCATTTTACCATGTTCTTGAAGCCTACGTGTAAAGTGGATCTCTCCATAGTCTGTAGGCAGAGAAACTGAGTTTTTCACTTTGTGGAGCTGTCAGGAACTCTTGGTAGTTGCTCTTCATGAGTTTTGCATCCCTAATTTGGCCAAATTACAGCATAGATCCTCATTCTGGGGTAATGCAGGCCTCTAAACAATCCTAAAGTGAACCCTGATTACTGCCTACAGCATCCTTTCCAAGTGCCTTCTGTGGCTTTTTCATGGCCCCGTTCTAACTTTGGTAACAGAGAATACTCTGTTCGTGTTTATGAAACTCTCTTAATTTGCACTGTTAAGAAACAGATGCAAAAATAAAACCGGACTGCAGAGAGATGTCAGATTAAATTTGGATTCTGCACTGATGGCTGCAGATGGCAACTGTGCTGAGCAGCATGAAAGGGTCATTATGAATGCTACCATCCCCTAAAGCTCTCCCATAGTCTGAGCATAACCATTAGTAAAATGCATAGATCAGCTGCTGATGATTGATATTATTTATTAATTATTTTAAAGTGAATGCCGTGCCTGGCTGACCGTTCTGGAGACTGAAGTCTGTCAGTCTGCAAAGCCAGCAACAGCATAGGCCTCTCTCGTCCAGTGTTGTACTCACAGACTCTGCTCTCCCCTTGATCTTGACCTTAAGAGACGACTTCCATGTGAGAGTGGGGAGTTGAACCTGTCTGGTTTTGTTCACTCTTTGCTGTCTCCACCTCCTCTACCCCCTGTCATTTGTCTGTAGGTACCATTTCAGTGTCAGTTGTGATGATAGTTCTGGCGAGGTGAATGCCTTCTCATTAAGAACTGGACTAAAGATTTCCAGTTTACTTTGTTGTTGTTTGTATTACAATAGCATCTAGCTTCCCGGTGCATTGTGGCCCAAGGCATCATACACACACCTATAGGAGATGGTCCCTGCCCTAAAGAGCTTACAGGCTGAATAGACAAGACAAAGGGTATTGTGGGAAAGGGATGCAGTGCACAAGCAGAGGGGTGTTTGGTAAATCTCCCTGTTGTCCCAGTGAACAGTTATCATGCTAACTGTTGATGCAGACTTTGGCTGGATTTGAACTAGGATCTTCTAGTGGACGTCAAATGCACTCAATCCCATTAAGAATACCTGGACTCGTATAGAGTATTTAAAAAAACAAATAAGCCACCAACAATGTTTAATTCCATTTTTCTTCCTCCCCTCCCTTACTTGGATGAAAACATTTGAAGCGCCTATTTATGAAAACATATTTAAAATGTAGAATTATGGCCATAAAATATACACTGGCATGGTTTTTTAGCTCTGTTTAATTTTTAAAAACCTCCTTATTGCTACAGCATAAGAAGAAAAAATTTAGATTCTGGGGAGAAGAAAATGTGACAATTTGTTCCATATTAAATGTTAATTTAGGGCAGAATGGAAGGCCAAAATGTCTGTCTGTCTCTCTCCCCCTCCCCTCACTATGTAATGCAATTGACCCTTAATATGTCTTCAAGTCTTAGCATTTGTACTGTGGAGGCTAACTACATAGGGTATTTGTGCCAAGACAGTTGAAGTTAAGTTGCCAGATCCAATATAAACCTCCCTTATAGTCATGGGTTTGAAGCTTCCCTATTTTTTTTTTAAATGTAAACAGTCTGAAATGAGACAAAACTGATGTTATTAATTTTTAAATTGTGGAGGTCATTTAAAAAGACTAAATTCATGCCTGTGCAAAGAGCAAGCACTGAATCTATCACCACCTAAGCCCTGTTTCCTGTAGGGCATAGCTCTTGAGTTGGCTCTCTGCACATGGTTGAATTTCATCACCCTCTGATGCTATGTTGATGTGGCACTATATAAACATGCAGGTAGGAAAGAATTTAGATGATTGTGGGGCCTTGTGGACAAGAAAATGCACCACTCTAGTTACCACTAACTGCAGTCCATCTCGGCAGTCTCTTTGCAGAAGTCAAGGACTGTATAGGCCATAGTTGGCAATGTACAGCATGTGTGCCAAAGGCAAGCTGATTTTCAGTGGCATTCACACTGCCTGGGTCCTGGCCACAGATCCGGGGGGCTCTGCATTTTAATTTAATTTTAAATGAAGCATCTTAAACATTTTAAAAATCTTGCTTACTCTACATACAACACTGGTTTAATTATATATTATAGACTTATAGAAAGAGACCTTCTAAAAACATTAAAATGTATTACGGGCATGCGAAACCTTAAATGAGAGTGAATAAATGAAGGCTCGGCACAGCACTTCTGAAAGGTTGATGACTCCTAGGATAGGCCATCCTTACTAGTGCTCTCTCCAGGCGAGAGTTGAGGGTGTGGGGAAGTCCTTCAGTATGGGCAAGGAGAAGCCAACTTCTAGGCAAGAGACTTACGTTCCCAGGCTCTCAGTTCACAAGCTTTTACTGTAACTTAAAATGGGGAAAAACTGATTTGATTTCAAAACATTGCGGTCAAAAGCCCCTATTAAAATCAATGGGAGTCTGGAAGGACTGGAGAGTTTGTCCTGTGGAATTTGGAAAATACTTTGCTCATAACCATGATCCAAATCCATTTGTCATTTTAATACAATCCATAATATAGCAGCTACAAACTTTTAGAAGTAGCAACTGGAGGGATACTACTGAAGAATAATTGTGCCAGAGTAATTTTGCATAAAATGCATCATAAATCTTATTGACATGATATACTGGTTTGAAGGAGTTATTCCATCTTTTCGAGTATGAAATAGCTAGGAAACTGCCCAAATTTATATTTACCTTAGAGCGCAGCTGGTCAGCCTCCCTGGTTATTAATAAATGCTTTATAGCCTCCTTTGAAAGATTATTGAAATAAATTAAATTAACTAAATGACCTGTTCTCTTTGGTGTAAGCACACCTCTGGAAACAGGTTTGGTTAATTTGTTTGACCTCCGTTGGCTTAGCAACAAAGCACCCTTCATTGTAGGGCCTACACAAACACCGACTTGTTCTTGCTGGCCTTTAAAAATGTTTTGTCATTAAATTGGATTGTTTTAAAAGAATAGTGATGATATGAAATATGGTTTTGCACATCCAGAGCATTTCCATTGGAGGATTTTTATAATGCCTAGCATACAGTAATTAATCTGTAATGCTCCTTTTGAGATCTGAAGTATTATTCCCTTTTTTACCAATGGGGGAAACTGAAGTACCATTTGTGATTTGCTTAGTCTCTCAGGGCTGGTCTCCACTGGGGGGGGGAAATCGACTGTAGATACGCAATTTCAGCTACGTTAATAACGTAGCTGAAATCGACGTTTCTACAGCCGACTTACCTCCCATCCTCACGGCGGTGGCGATCGGCGGCGCGGTCCCCCGTCGACTCCAGCTTGCGCCTCTTCACGAGCTGGACTTCCGGAGTCGACGGGGGAGCCGCTGGTGGTCGATTTATCGCATCTTAACGAGACACGATAAATCGATCACCAAAAGATCGATCCCTGCCAGCTCAAGTGAAGACAAGCCCTCGCTGTCAGGCTAGGGCCAGAACCCGGATCTTCCAAGACAGGTATAAGTCATATCCTGCCCCTCCTAATAATACATACAGCTTTACAAGAAATGGTAAAGGGGGAGAGAGAGAGAGAGAGCCCCTTGATGGGGGAAAAGGGGGGGCAAGCAGTCCTGATGGGGAAAAAAGATAAGTGTGTTATTGCTTTGGACAGTTTTATAAAAACTTTTCTGCTAGAGTGGATTCAAAACATTAGTCCATTCACCTTCACCATCACCTCTGGGGTATTTGCAATCAGGAGTACGTCATCGTACTATATCATAGCAACTGCATCTGAGCCATCTTTTGTGCCTACGTTACTTTGGGGTCCAGCCCTGTGAACACTTATTGCTATAGTATTCAAGCATAGGGCCATATGCTAACTTCATTCTGTGTGCCAGCCCCATTGTAATCACTTGATTACAGTGGAGAGGTTTGTGGAGTAAAATACTACTCGACCAGACTAAGAGTTGACAATCTGGCCCGTAGTGCTGACAGTGGGATTGCTCACGGTAGTAAGCATTATGCCTGGCTGTATTTCTAAGCTTGAGGCCCTTTATTCTGTTAAACTGCCAGTGTGGTAGACACTTTATTTCCCAAACAGTGATAAGAGTTAAGGATAGAATGTCAACCTGACTCCTGTATCTACCTACCTACAAATCTCTCACCCTCTCTCTTAACTAGTTTGTGTTGCAACAAGAATCATTTGTTTGAGCAAAATTTGGTGTGTTTAATGTTATGCCAACCTATCCATTGATTTGCTTTGTTATAGAAAAACACCCCGACCTTTGCTGGGAGATATAAAAGTCGCTTCTGCTTGCACGTTAAAGCCATAAACTCTGCAATGTGCTCAAAGCATTGATCTTTTTTCATTATTATTATTATTATTATTTTTGGTGAAGACTGGGGAAAAGACAAAACTAAAAAAAACAACCCATAATTTTTGATATAACTGTGGAAACATGGTTAGTTCTAACACAGCAGGTGGCTAAGGAACTCAATCTGTAGAAAGCAGCAGTGCTTTCAGTGCAATCAAAGTTAAGTGCAGAAATTTAATTAAATGGCAGCAAGGCTGGCAGAAACTTTGTAAAGCAGCAGTGCATTGTCAAATTCAACAATTATTTCAAGGAACACAATCCACAGATGGCATCTAATTGATAAATTAAGGTTCTGGTGTTCAAATCTGCCTACATTTATGCTCCCCCCCCCCTCCTTAAGCAAAATATTTAAATTTTAAGGTTGCACCAATCTTTTGGAAATGTTTGGTAAAAGTTCTATATTTTTTTTATGTGCTAAATTCTCCAGAAACTTGAGCTATTTGTACCAGAAAGAGAAGCAGGGTTGTTGGGTTTTTTTTCCTTGCATGTTTTGTCTGGCGGAGAAGGTATGATGGACTTGTGGTTAAAACATTGGACTGGGACCTGTACATCTTGATTCAATTCATAGCTCTGTAATAACTTCCTATGTGACCTTGGGCAGGTGGTCACTTAATCTCTCTGTCCTCACTTCCCCATCTGTACAAGGGGCTAACACGTGCGTGTTTCAGAAGAGTGTATGGGAAGATAAAAACTCATTAATGTTTGAACTGCCTAGATACTGAGAATCAGAGAGGTAGCCGTGTTAGTCTGGAATAGCAGAGGTAACAAAGTCCTGTGGCACCTTAAAGACTAACTATAAAGTTTTGAAGCATATCCGACGAAGTGGGTATTAGCCCACGAAAGCTTATGCTTCAAAACTTTATAGTTAGTCTTTAAGGTGCCACAGGACTTTGTTAGATACTGAGGTGATGGGAACCACAGAAGCAGTGAGACAGATGTCTTCACCCTTCAGAAAGTTGCCTACTTTTGCAGCTCTCCAGATCAGTGAAACTCCCTGGAAGTCTGAACTTGAAATCCTGCTCTGTGTGTGCTCACTGGTACCACGGCAGTTCGTGAGTGTTGTGCTGTTGGCACTGACTCCATGAAGAAGAGCGGGTGAATTTCATCACGGTGTGTAGGGTGCATCATGTGTCCCTTTTGGGGGTGGGGAGTTCTCTGAAGTCAGAGGTGACTTGGAAAGGGATTTTTAAAAAATTATCTTTGTCCTCTTTTTTCTGTTTTGCCGCTTTATGTAAAAAGTTATAGTCAGGTATTTCTGCCTGTTTGCTTCACGAGTTCGATGCTGTCAAAGACCCAACACCCCTTCTTTCAGATGAGCGAACTCAGCCTATCTCCAAGGCATTTAACAAGTCCTGCAGCAAAACCAGGGAGAACTACACTGGAAATTCATCATATTATTAGAGTAAAATATCAGAGGAAATCACTATTTACACATCCTCCCCCCCAATGTTTTTTCTTCCATTTTTTGCCCTGTAAAAATATCAGGAATACAGATATGTGCATATTTATGTATATATAAAAAGCTGTATTTTATCTTCCAGGCCACATTTCAGCACCCTAAAGAAACAGCAGAAAACAAAACCAAAAAACCCCTCTTTAAGCACTGCATCTTTAAGGTGCCACAGGACTCTTTGTTACCTCTGCTATTCCAGACTAACACGGCTACCTCTCTGATTCTTGACCTAGTACTTTGGTACCTCTACTCCAAAATAATATTGTATTTGAACAAGGGAGAGAGTTGGGGGAGGAAGTCCGGTGTATGTATATAAAGTATATCATATATATTTGGTCTTTCCATTAAAGACAAAATTGGCTTTCAAATTTTGCGCTCCCTCTCATCCATATCTGTTCTTAGGAGAGGTGTGAGGGGAAAATGATCATTTCATTTTGTTTGTATAAAGTCCAGTATCAGATCTCCTTAATTACTCTTCTAAATAGGCTATATATCCTTTTTGTGGCACTACAGTCTCCATTCGCTGGGTTCTGAATGATGTAGCTGAATCAGTATTGTTGTTTTTGGTGCCTGCTGTTACCAACCATATACTCAAGTTCAGTAGCACAACAACTTGTGTTTGCTTGCGCCTCCCTCCCCTCCCAATCTAAATATATCCAACCAGTCAATCAACACTGGCAGGCATCAATGCTATGGCTGTCAGATTGAGTTAGCTCCGGATGGGCTAAACTACTGGCTTGCTTTCTGAGCTTGAAAATGTATTCAAATTGTGGCATAAAAATCAGACTTGCATATAGGTAACGGGCACTTATAGAGAGAATGATGCAGCATTTTAGTAGAATATAGGTCTCCTTCCCATCTCCCTCTGTTGTAGATTAGAAATAATAAAATACATGCGGATGTTTATGGCTACATGCTTAGTGAACAGAAACATGTTTGAATTTTCATTAATCTGAATTATGGCTTTTTAATAGAACAAAGAGTGAAAGATCAGAAATTAAAGAGTTGCTCATATCTGGATAACTTTTTGAAAACATTTGGTTTAGAGCCAAAATTATTTCAGTCTTGTATTCTCTCTCTCTTTTTTTTCTTACCCTTAGAACAATTTTTTTTAAGGGAATGCTTTAGAGAACACATTATCTGTGGTGTTGCTTATTTTCAGCCTGAAGTAGCTGGCCTCTGGCTATTTCCTGCTCAACAAGTTGGGATGTCACAAAATCCAGGCATGTCGTTTTACATGCAGGATAGTAGCAGAAGCAGATGGGATTTGGAAAAGGATCCCCCCCCCCCCCTTTATCTTTTTAAACTTCCCAAGGAAGATAGGATAAGAAATAAAAGGATTTGGCATAGCACCTTTCACAGCACTTTCTTCATAGTGAAACCTACTGGAATCATTTCAAACCTAATACTGAAATGTAGATCTCTGTCCCTAGGGTAGAGCATGAAAGTTGTGTGTAGCAGTGCATAGCAACACCAGAGTGTACTAGAACAGGAGTCCGGGGCTCCCAGGGGGAGGCTGTGAGCAGGTTTCGGGGGGCCACCGAGTCTAGGGCCCAAGGCAGAAAGCCAAAGCCCTGCTGCATGGGACTGAACCCCGAGGCCCTGAGCCCCACCATCTGGGGCTGAAGGCGAAGCCTGATCAATATAGCTTCACGGGGCCCCAGGCACTGCCCAGCTTGCTACCCCCTAATGCCGGCCTTTTTATATGCAGAAGAACAGTTGTTGTGCCAAAGGTGTGCTGTGGAGTTTTTATGGGGGGGGAGGGGAAGGGGGAATGACTCAGGAAGAAGAAGGTTAAGAACCCCTGTAATAGGAGATGACACCAAGAGGAATGCCCTGTCCATTTGTGACTGCAAGTGAAGCGGAAATGCATAGATTGTATCCAGCTGGAAATCTGGGTCCAGACTGAGCCTGTGAGTAGTTCTATTGCAGGGGTCGGGAACCTTTTTGGCTCAGAGAGCCATATAGTAGCCCCCCCCTGCCCCGGCCGAGCCATATAGTAGCCCCCCCCCGCCGCCGCGCTCTCCTCCCCCCCCCGCCGCCGCGCTCTCCTTCCCCCCCCCGCCACCGCCGCCGCGCTCTCCTTCCCCCCCCCCGCCACCGCCGCCGCGCTCCCCTTCCCCCCCCGCCGCCGCGCTCCCCTTCCCCCCCCCCGCCACCGCCGCCGCGCTCTCCTTCCCCCCCCGCCACCGCCGCCGCGCTCTCCTTCCCCCCCCGCCACCGCCGCCGCGCTCTCCTTCCCCCCCCCGCCGCCGCCACCGCCGCCGCGCTCTCCTTCCCCCCCCCCGCCGCCGCCACCGCCGCCGCGCTCTCCTTCCCCCCCCCCGCCGCCGCCACCGCCGCCGCGCTCTCCTTCTCCCCCCCCCGCCGCCGCCACCGCCGCCGCGCTCTCCTTCCCCCCCCCCGCCGCCGCCGCGCTCTCCTTCCCGCCCCCCCAACTGACCCACCCAGCCCGGCCTGCCCCCAACGCCCGCCGGCAAACGGCTCCCAGCCCAGCCTCCCCCCAACGCCCGCCGGCAAACGGCTCCCAGCCCAGCCTCCCCCCAACGCCCGCCGGCAAACGGCTCCCAGCCCAGCCTCCCCCCAACGCCCGCCGGCAAACGGCTCCCAGCCCAGCCTCCCCCCAACGCCCGCCGGCAAACGGCTCCCAGCCCAGCCTCCCCCCAACGCCCGCCGGCAAACGGCTCCCAGCCCAGCCTCCCCCCAACGCCCGCCGGCAAACGGCTCCCAGCCCAGCCTCCCCCCAACGCCCGCCGGCAAACGGCTCCCAGCCCAGCCTCCCCCCAACGCCCGCCGGCAAACGGCTCCCAGCCCAGGCTCCCCCCAACGCCCGCCGGCAAACGGCTCCCAGCCCAGGCTCCCCCCAACGCCCGCCGGCAAACGGCTCCCAGCCCAGGCTCCCCCCAACGCCCGCCGGCAAACGGCTCCCAGCCCAGCCTCCCCCCAACGCCCCCTGGCAAACGGCTCCCAGCCCAGCCTCCCCCCAACGCCCCTTTGCTAACGGCTCCCCCCCGTGCTTACTTGTTCGCTGGGTCACGCTGCTGTGACCCAACTCCAGCGAGGGAAGGAGAGGAGCGACACGCCCCCCAGCCTCGCTTTCAGAGCCGCGCCACACCGCCCCGCCCCCCAGCCTCGCTTTCAGAGCCGCGCCACACCGCCTCCCCCGCCTTGCTTTCAGAGCCGCGCCACACCGCCTCCCCCGCCCCCCAGCCGTCACAGCAGCGCCGCGAGCCAGATGACAGGCTCAAAAGAGCCACATCTGGCTCGCGAGCCATGGGTTCCCGACCCCTGTTCTATTGACTTCAACAGAAGTAGAGTTAGGCCGGTGCCGAATGCTTTTGAAAAACCTACCCTAAATTCTTAGATCAGTTGAACACACTGCACTCTCTGTTTCTGTCTGTCTGTCTGTATTATGTAATTTGTTTGTGGTAGCACCTGCAATGTACTAGGTACGGTTCAAACCTAAAAGAAGATAAGAAGCTTTATATGCATTCGCTTCTCCCAAATAGCATAGTGTTGAAACTTAAAAACTCAAGAGGCATTCATGCCATTATTATTAGTTTTATTTATTTATCTTAAGATCAGAGCTTTCAATTTAAAAAAAATAATGAATGAATTCCGAGTCCCAGTTGCAAAATCTCCAGCCTGCTTGAGGAATCCTATGTGGAGAATAAGAACAGCCTCCAACCAAATAAAGCTGGCAGGCAGAAGAAAAACAAACAGGTTATTCTTTGGGTTCCATGTCAAATGGTTACATCAGGAGTGATGCCAGATGTCAGCCATTCGTATATTGCTGGATCACAATAGCAGAGCAGCTTGGAGTGGGAGGGGTGTGGTGGGAAACTCTCTTTAAAAGCCTTTTAAACTGTAAGTAGAGAAGGATCTATTCCCCATGGAGCTGACCTGACATCCCCGGAGATCTGATTCCTCCATTTGTTCACAGACTGCGATAGTGTATGCTTCCCCCATGCTTCCCTGCCAGTGTGCTCCAAACCTGACCTGGATAGAGGGAATTTGGAGGTGCAACGAAATGTAAATGAGTATGCCAAGTTGTGAGACATTTCAAGGCTGCTGGAAGAGCAGGGTATTCTGTTGGGTGTGGAAGTGGATCCACTAGGATCAGAAGTGCTCCATATAACATGACACTTGGATTTTCAAAGGAGTGAAGGACCCAGCTTGCATTGTATTGAATTTCCAAGGGAGCTGGGCACGTATTTTGTTGTGACTTATGATTTGTATTGCATTAGCATCTAGGAGCTCAAGTCACGGACCAGGACTCCATTGTGCTGGGTGCTGTACAAACACAGAATAAAAAGGGGGTCCCTCCACCTCACTTTGATAATACCAGCTATAGTCCTTATCACCTCTATTCCCTCTTGAAAAGTGTATTGACCTCATGAGCCTTTAATATGTGGCAGTAAGAGTTCTAATAAATTTTGTGTACCAATGCCCCTCTACTTTCCTTGGTTTATGTTATGGAAGACTTTGTATTAGATATTTTTTATAGCGAGGGATTTGAAAAAACCCACACACTTTTTAAAGGATCTTATTCTCTTTAAATGAAAAAGTAAAGTGCGCTGTTGAACTATTCAGCTGAAAGATGCTATAAAAGTACAAAGTATTTGCAACTACATGGAACCATGGTGGGATTTATGCACTCAGAGGTGATTCAAAAAATACAAATACTATTGACTTCAACTAGTCAGAGAACACAAATTACATTGTATTGAAAATTCTAGCATGTATTGTATTAACTGGGACAGAGAATAAGTCTTGCTTTTATGCATGTAACATTATGTGAACATAATGAAATGTGTGCATTATGAAATGTGAACTGGTGTTAATGTTGCATCAGTTTCCACATCTGGAAAATGGGGATAATGACACTGACCTCCTTTGTAAAGTGCTTTGAGATGTACAGATGAAAAGCACTGTAGAGGAGATATGTATTATTATTATGATTAATATTATTTTGGAGCTAGATCCAGAATGATCAGATTGTGCTAGCAGCATTGCAGCTCTGTGTTTCTGGGCATTTTGTTAATATATTTGTCAGGTTGTATGATTGATTGCTCCCACAGGGGCACTATACTGTGTATAAGATTTAATAAGTTAGTCTTTGCTACTCACTGATAAGGTGTGATATAACTGGTGAACATGAAAACTTTTAAAGAATAATTCTGTTTCCAGAAAGTAAGATTAATCTGCTAAAAAACCTGACGTTTTATAGCTGATAGTAAAAAGATTTCACCAATATCTCCGACGTTTAAACCTGGAAATGTCGTGTGTTGTAGAGTTGCTGTGGTCAACATGTCTAGATCCTTGATAGGAATCAGTTTCAACCTCCTCCTTTCTTCCTGTTAATTAAAAGTAGCTCTGCTGTGTAACTGCCTCCAGTAGATTGGCCAACTGTGATTTGACTATTGGCAAGTTGAGACCCAAAACTTGGAAGAGAATCGATATATATCCAAAGCAGAGCTGGTCGGGAAATGTGGCTCCCCTTCTGAAAAGTTTGGATGAACCTCTTTTCATTTTCATCAAAATGTTTCTTCCACTTCTAGGTTTGTTTATTTGTTCAAAAACTGAAAATTTGGTTCCAGAAGAACCCAAAAATTCAATGCAAACTGATTTTTTTCAACAAAAATTATCTTTCTTTTATGGAAAATGTTTGACCATCTCTAATCTGTAGCCAACTTTAAGGAAATATTAATTATCTTTTATATTCCAGAAGTTTGCCTATTGTCCTAGATTTCTATTACCATCGCTCCTAGGAATTCTGGTCATGGTGATAATCCCATTGTGCTATGCATTGTACAAACTCAAATAAATAGGAAAACATGGTGCATGCCCTAAAGCCCTAAACATGTTGTCTCTTTTTACTTGGTAGGGACCAAAGGATACAGCCAAGTGTCAGTATCTTTGCAAACCCATATTATAGTGTGAGATTAATCACATGAATAACGGTTTACAGGAGTCAAGCTTCTGGTTTCTGGGTAACTCCCCTTTCTCCTCATAATTCTTACTGTAATTCTTTTGTGTCCAGTTCATTTAATGTGAGAGATCAAGTTAATTTTTCCTGACTAGGACTCCCCATTCAGATCATCCCAACACAGAATGCTGAAGCTCTTTACGATCCTCCACCTCGCAAACCCCACCCTGAAAAAAACAAACAAGCAACCTCAGCCAAATTATTTGTTCTCCTCGTGGGAAAAATCTGGGCACATACTATCAGCTTTTGCAACATCTCGATGCCTGTATTGAGTTCATCTTATGCATTGGGACAGATTTTGTCCATTCGCTATTTTACTGTCCATTACAATTCTTCCTTCTCACTCCTATTCAGATCTTTCAATCTTCCCTCCTTCCTCTGTCCCTCCAGCCCTTAACTCACTTTTGGTTTTTATCTCTGTATTCCCTTCAATTTGCCTAAAAATATTTCAGGTAACTCCATATTGAACATAACACCTGACCCTGATATTAATACCAGCTCTATCCAGGATATGACTTTAGTGCTAGACGTGATCTGTTTTTCCCCAGTATTTTACAGATGAGCACTGAAAAGTGTCTTTATTCAGTTTGACGGTTGCTATTATGTGGCAAGGCATTCAATAAAAGTTGTGATTTATGAGATGTGTGTGGCCGTTGTTGTTTTTCGCTCTGTCATCTATCAGGGAGAGAAAAGCCAGGTCTGATCATTCTTGGCACATAGCTTTTTCAGTTAAGAATGTCAGCTGTCATGCTGTCAAGAGAAGTTATTGCTCTAGATTTAAAAAAAAAAATAATAGAGATCCTGCTTCTTACTGTGGTACGTTGATAAGGGAGTGCTCTCTGCATTTCTGAAAGTGTGTCCCATGTTGGTCCTTGGAATATGTCGACTTAAACTTCCAATGCTTTGTGTTTGCAGTGTGTGACAGCCTTTGATTGCTTAATATAAAAAAACATTCAGTTCCTTTTTTGCTGCTTTTGTGTATTTTTCCGTCCACTGTTTAATGGAGCACTCTTTCTTTTTGGCTAGGTATTTTAAAAATGCTATTTTGCAAAGTATGTGCATATTAGATAAACTGGTGTTGAATAAAAGCCCTGTCATATTTAGTGGCTTGATGCATACATAAAACAGACCTAATTGAAGACAGAAGCTGTTTGTCACAAATGTGAATGTAAGGTTGGGGGGCAGAGAGGAAGAATTATGTTAAATGCCAGGTTGATTTTTTTCCCTCATTAGTTATTTGCAGAAAGGTATCAAAAAGCCATTTTAATGCAGTGTACAATACTATTGCAAACTTGTGCTCTGCATCCTAAGTGCCTGGTTGCAGCACAGTTAGATGCTGAAATCATTCCTCGATTAGTCCCCGGAGTCCTATATAAGTCTTTAACTCTCAGCATGTGGTCTCTGACTTAACAATAGATGAAGGATTGCTGAACTTGAACAGAATGCATAACCTGCAATTTTCAAACCTGGAACTTTTTCCTCCTCTTTTCCTTCTACCCATAGAAGATCCTCCAAAACTTCACTACCGGCAAGTGTACTTGCCTTCAGGGCAAAACTTGGGAACTGGCAAGATTGGTGCCCCCAAGTTCATAAAAATGGGTAACAAATCACCAAGGAAAGAGAAGCAGGAAAGTTTTTTCTAGCTACCTTAGAAATCTGAGCTTTCTGGCCTCAGGGCTTTGAGTTCTATTGGGGGTGGTGATGGGGAAGGTCAGATTTGCAGGTCATAAGAGAGAGGGGGAAATGGCTCTTTAGACAAGGACTCTACAACTTCCTTTTGATTCTCTGAGGGCAGTTTCCATCTGACTTTTCATCACCAGCTTCTAATTTCAGAGTTTCATTTAGCTCTGATTTAAAAATCTTCTCCTGTGCAGAATTATGGTACAGATTCTTTTTAAATGTATTTTTTGAAGGGGGAAACCTCCCTGAGATTTTTTTATGTGCTGAAGTGGAAGGACTTGCACGTGTGTAGACACTCGCAATTCACAGGTGACTCTTCCAGAACAGTGTTGTCTTCAGTGACTCTTGGCATTGCTCTTCTGACTTTTTGCATAGAAAAGTTCAAAGACTCTAGCCTTATTTTGAAACATCTGATTTAGTCGCACATCTTGGTCTGTGTTGTAATTAGGAATGGAGTTCTTGCTGCCTTAGATGCTGGCCATTAAAAGTAAGTTCCACAGGTGCAAACGGCAGCTTTGCCCGTCTACACTGAGGTTTGCTCTGAGTCAAGCTTAGGGTGACTAGATGAAAAGAACAAAATATTGGGACACACAGGGAGGAGGCTAGCCAAAGAGGGATACAAAGCTTCAGGAAGCTGCAGGTTGAGGGTCCACTCCTGCCTCTGCCACAGCCCCAAAAGGGGCCCCGGCTCCTGCTGTGACCCCCACTTTGAGAACCGCCAATTTAGCCCTTTACTGGGAGATCTGTGGTGTAATGTTACAGTGACTTGATTAAGGTCCCATAAACCCATAAGAATAACAACCTAATAGTATTTTCTGTGTACCAGAGCTATGGGGATGAGGGGAGGGAGAGGAAGGAGAATAATTCCTACTAATGACTTATTTTCAGTACCATGATTATTACTGACCTGTTGGCGTTTATAAATAGGGCAGTGTTGAGAAACTTAGTTCTAGCAGCCTCTGCTCTGGGAGGCAGAATGTCACCTGAACAGTATACTGTGCATCTTAGGGGAGGTCAGGAACAAAACTGAGGAGACCCGGTTATTGTCATCCTTAAACTAGTGAATAAAAATGACACCCGTCAGTGCTTCCTGGAGTTCTCTGATCTGAAAGCTTTGGAGAGGGGAAAGCAAAGACAAGACCAGGCACATGAGAGCAGTTGACTTTTAATCCACAATCTGTGCCCACTTTTTTCCGTGTCGAACGTGGAGATTCTTCCAGGGTTCAGCAAAATGCCCAAGAGGATGAGCTTAGACTGAGATGTGGTGCAGAGGTATCCTGACGTCAGTGCTGTCACGGGCTCTCATGGATGGTATTGTCCCTTACCTTACAATGTTGTGTGTGGTGGTGATGTGTTTTTTTGGGGGGGTTTAAAAAGCGAGAGACCCTTGTAGTCAGGCAGGTTCAAAGTTGGGGATCTCTCTGATCGATCAGGGTGCAGAGAACACCAGGGCGCTCTCTGTGAATTAACATCTGGTGTTGCTGAAATGTGACTCCAGAAATATGGTCTCAACCCCCTGGTTCAGAACCCCATGTCTATTGATACAAGAAGCCTGGAAGTCTTGAATCCTGGCTTTTTCACCGACTGTGCGCTGTAGGCCAGGTCACATAACATTTCTACTTCAGTGCAGGGAAGATGAATTGAGGTTTGTCTTCATAGGGAAGTTAGTGCGAAATAGCTAAGGTGGGAAGTTAAAGCACAATAGCTCTTCCACACTAGCTCACAGTGGAGACACTTATTTCACCTCAAGTGCCTAGAGGGGAAGCTAATGTAGAATAGTTACTTTGCACAACCTATTTCAAGCTTTTCCGCAAGACAAGCCCTTAGTGAATCTTTTTTATAAAGCAACTTGAATGTGGTGCCATATAGACACTGTTTTAAAAAAATAAATAAATACGGAAAATGATAAAATGCACTCATTTGAAGAAGAGCATCTTTGTTTTTCTAGGAGAGTTTTGAATGATAGTATTTGAGCTCTGATAATGACAGCTTTTCCTGCAATGGGTTATCCAGACCATCATCATGATTATTGTACAAGCAACTTTCATCCCACAGGATCACCAAACTCATATATTGCAAGAATTATCCACCTGGAGAAAGAGTAGCTGTTACACAGCCGCCTGTGGAGTGAATATATTGTCTGGTTAACACAGCTCAGTGTGTCTTAGCATGTTCGCAGGAGTGGCTTAGGTAGGCAGAATTTAATTGCTAGAGTTGTGATTTGGGTCAGGGTTAATATCCCTTCACTCATGTAAAATGCTTGCCTATGTAACCCCAAACAGGAGGAGAAAAAACTGTGGATGTTTTTTGCCCTGCTAATGGACAAAAGAGCTAATAACTCAATTGGACTTAATTTTCATTTTCTTTAACATGTTGAGAGGGCACGTGTCTTGATTAGTGACAGTCTCTTTTAAAAACGAAGCTGAGCCACACTACGCATATTATGCAATGCAAATGCAAACATATACACACAGAGATATTTTTTTAGACTGCTGTTACCAAATACTATGCTTTACAATGCTAACGACTTTAAAATCATTTTTTCCTAGAGATAACGGATTTATTAGACTCCTATCCTGAAGGCAAAGCTAATTGCAATTAGCAGACAAAGCAACATGTAGCAGATATCGTTCTGAGCAATAAATCTTCCAACATTGGGTGCTACCCATTAAAACACTTTGAAAACAGACATGTGCAGGCCAACTGTTGTGTGCCTTCAACCCGGATTTGTGTGAGGATATGTGTATATGCATATGCACTGTGTACAGGCGGCACATGTATTGAATATGTGGTATGAGACATCTGGTAATACAAGCGACAAAGTCCTGTGGCACCTTAAAGACTAACAAAAGTATTGAAGCGTAAGCTTTCTTGGGCTAATATCCACTTCGAGGGATGCATGCGGTGGAAGTATGCAGAGGCAGGTATAAATAAATAGGCAAGAACCAGGTTAGAGATAACAAGGTTAGTTCAATCAGGCTGAACTACCTTGTTATCTCTAATCAGGGAGGATGAGGTCCTCTTCTAGCAGCTGATCTGGAGGTGTGAAGACCAAGAGAGGAGAAACTACTTTTGTAATTAGCTAGCTATTCCTAGTCTTTATTTAATCCTGAGTTGATGGTGTCAGATTTGCAAATGAACTGTAGCTCAGCAGTTTCTCTTTGAAGTCTGGTCTTTAAGTTTTTTTGCTGCAGGATGGTTATCTTTAAATCTGTTACTGTGTGTCCAGGGAGTCTGAAATGTTTTCCTACAGGTTTTTATATATAGCTCACTTTCACAGGCCTTGGGAGGCGGGCCAGTCCTTGCCCACAGACAACCCGCCAACCTCAAGCATGTTCTCACCAGCAACTGCACGCCACTCCATAATAACTCTAACTCAGGAACCAATTCATGCAACAAATCTCGATGCCAACTCTGCCCACATATCTACACCAGCGACACCATCACAGGACCTAACCAGATCAGCCACACCGTCACCGGTTCATTCACCTGCACGTCTATCCAATGTAATATACGCCATCATGTGCCAGCAATGCCCCTCTGCTATGTACATCGGCCAAACTGGACAGTCCCTACGTAAAAGGATAAGTGGACACAAATCAGATTTTAGGAACGGCAGATATACAAAAACCTGTAGGAGAACATTTCAATCTCCCTGGACACACACTAACAGATTTAAAGGGTGCCAAACTAGGCTCTGCGTGTGAACAGATGAAATTGTGTTTGTTGCCTAATGTGAGTGAATTGCTTAACTTTGTGCACTAAGTCTGTGGGGCTTGACTGGCTTTGTCATCTGGCGTACAGAGCACTGGACTGAGACTCGGGACACTTTGGTTTTATTCCTAGTTCTGCCACTGACTGGTCTGCTTGGTGACCTTGGGCAAGACGCTTCCCCTGTCTGTGCGGCTGTGTTTCCTCCCGTGTGAAATGTGGATGATGATACTGCCCTCTTTTATACAGCACTTTGAGATCAGCTGATAAGTGCAATACGAGAGCTAGGGATTGTTATTTTATTGTTAGTTTTCAGTTATAAGAAGACTGCTTGGTGTGACTCAGTGGAGACGGTTACTGTCCTGCGTATAATGTACTGTATCTGTGAGTGACTAGGAGAGCGACTTGACTGCATTCTCTTCTCCGGCCTCTTTATATTAAAGTCTCGAATGGCTTAGTGGGCTGGTGGTATGCATTGCTTTAACTTTGTTTATTAACACCAACTGTACCTCTCTTCCCAAGTGTCTTTACCTCAGGGTGACCAGACAGCAAATGTGAAAAATCGGGACGGGGCGGAGGTAATTGGAGCCTATATAGGAAAAAGAGCCAGAAATCAAGACTGATCCTATAGAACCGGGATATCTGGTCACCCTACTTTACTTTGCTCCCTTCCTGCCTCCCTCCTCCATGCCTGTGATTTGCAGGCAGATGAGCTTTCCAGCCAGCCACGGAGGACTCTGCATCTTAACCTGTTTCCCAGATATTGACTCGATGGCATAAAGCTGAGAAACGAGTCCTCAAAGTTTTGGTCGGTAGTTACCGCTGTTCCCTGACTGCCTCTCTGTTTCAATAAACAATTGATTCAAAACCATGGTTTCCAGTACTGGCGAAAATATATCATACTGGGGGTGTAAAAATGATCTAAATGGAACAGACATCATGGCTATAAAACACCTGTAACATTACACATTTCGTTATGTTACTGGAGACTTGAGTTTCTTTTGATTAGTAGTATTTTATTGCCACTTTCTTCCCCCCTCTGAAATCAAAGCCTTCTTATATGAGGATTTATAGAAATATGTTACTAGCACAAAAAAAGTCATGTACAGTAAGAGATTGGTATAAAGAAATAATATATTGTTTTGGAGTCTTTGGCTGATTTATCTCTTTCTTGGTATGATCATCTTAGCTCAGAGGAATATATATATATTTTATATATATAAAATAAACATCTCCTTTAATAATAATTATCAACAATAATATCTTGCAGTTTTTCCGTATCTTGCTATCAGGCTTTTGGCAGTTTAGACATCTTAATGAATGAAGCTTCGCAACATGCGTGGGTAGATAGACACACCCGCCTACCTCCATACCTTTTACAAGCATGGAAACTTAGGCACAAAGGGCTCAATTCTGCAAGGTGTTGTCAGTGGTGGATTAGTCATTGGGGCAACAGGGTTCATGCCCGGGGGCCCTGGCCAATTGGGGAGCCCATAAAAATGGGTGCCGCTGTGTCCCGACCCTGCTCTAACTACTAGGTGCTCGTGCCAGGAAGCAGAGTGAGTCCCCATTCCCTGACGCTGCCCCCCCTTCAGGAGTGCCAGGCAGGTGGGGGAAGCTCCCGTGCTCTGACCCCACTCCCCGGTAGCAGAGCGTGAGGCGAGAGGGACGGCAGGTGGAAGAAGTAGGGAGGGGGCCTCCCACTTGCTCTGGCCCACGGCCCCCCAAAACTATAATCCACCTCTGGGGGCTGTGCAGTTGGATCCTGATTCAGCAGTGGATTTTTCTTACATGCTTGGAGTTAAACTTGTGCTTAAATGCTGAGCATCGTGGCCTCACTCCATCAAAGCACCTGTGAGTCAAGCCTATCGACTTGCCCCCATGGTCACAAAATGAACAGAGCCCAGCTGGGAGGTAGAACCCAAGAGTTTTGAGGTCCTAGCTTGTGTTTTAGTCACCATCTTTATCTGTTAGATTGAGGACACTGCCCAGGTTAAGGCTGGCTGAAGTTTAAGTAAAGTATTTCACGGCTCTGTGTAAACCGGGGGCGTCTTCTCCTACTTCACATGCTCGTTTCATTCTTGAGGCCATCATGGCTGCTTGGACCAGCCGGCTGAAGGAGTCAGCTTTTAAGAGTCGCGACCATCCTGTTCCTTAAATAGCCCGAGGGATCTCTGATGGGGGAGGACACTTTCTTCTCCATTGTGGGGGAGGGCTGGAGTGATGTGCTTCTTGCAACACCCCTAATCCCCCAGAGAAACGAAAAAGATGAAAAGGAAAAAAAAAAAGTGATATCTCCCTGTACGGGGATGCAGAGAAGTCTGTTTCAAAAGCCACGGCAAGGAAAAGCCAGGCATTTCTCCAGAGCTCAGTGGTCTCACATCAGATGAAAAGATCATCCTTTTGAGAAAAAAAACAAGTGGAGTGTTGCATAGATATCATCTTTGCTCAGCAGATTAAGGAAAACTTGCTCATCAGTAACTGATTGCCATGTGCATCTATATTATGTAGATGAAATTAATCAAGGCTAAGGGTTAAAGTTTCCATTTGTTCTTTTTGAGAAATCATCTGGAGTAGTTTGGGAGGGAGGTAAATTGCTTTAAACATTCCCCCTCCCCCCCCCCCTGTGAAGCTTTCTTCTCTTGTCAGAATACTGCCTAGAATCTTAACACGGTGTTGACGCTGATTGGACGGGGTTCTTCGGAAACGCTAATTGACACTAGCTATGCGATTACGAAGTCGTGGTCTACTTAAAATATGTCGTCCTGCACTGTACGAGCTACACACTTTTTTGGAGGGGTTTGTGTGTGCAGCTGCAGGGGCAGAATATGAACCCGTGAAGAACAGGAGGGGGATATACTTTCTCGTCGTATGACTCTGTATTCTGGTTTCTTTTCACACTGACCTCTGACCTAGCTGCCTTTAAATGGTTTTTTCTTTCTATTTATCTTGTTTGCATGTGTGTGCTTGGAAGAGCGCTGGGTTGACAGGGCTGTAAAGCCCCTCTCACTGCTAAACAGGTGCTATATGGGATAGTGGCGCACCGAGCTGCCTCAACCATAACCCTCCTCTACTATAGATGCAGTCACATTTTCTTCCTGCCATCTTTTAGCTGCCAGTCAATGCCATTTGTGATGTGGACACTTGCTGATTAGGAATGGGATTGAGACCTCCAGGTATTGTTGACAAGAACAGCCATTAGCTTTAATGATGTTTGGTCAAACATGCCCTAGTGGCGAAAGTCCCCAGTCTCTTGTTACCTACTCCCTGAGCCGTTAGATCTTTCCTTCCCAAGTGAACAAGGCAAGCGCTTCTGCTTGGCTCTGCAGTGCCCGGGGACGGCTACTCTCTAGGTAGAGGGCTGCAGCTGTATGCAAATATGTCAGCAATCAAAGATATGTATTCAGGTTTGCCTAAGGTCTTTGCTCTGAGGTTACGGATTTGAATTGGGATGGTTATAACTTTAATCACATAAACATGGGAAACAATTCTTGGTTGAGATTTTTGAGTCAGCAGAAGCTGGAAAAAAAAATTCAGGTCACTCAAGTGCCTCGGTATGGATTCTGGAATCTAACTTTTAAGTACACAGGTAGGAAAATCTTAGCCTTTGTGGTTATCATCCGAGAGGCTGCTCCTTGCTGGGAGCAGATCCTGGATAAATTGTCATGGCTCCACTGCTTTCAGATGGGGCTCTGACAGTTGATGGCAACTGAGGATCTCTCTTACTGTGTGCATGAGCAGAAATTGCTTTTCGCAGTCCCATCCGACTTCCGAACGGAGCCTTTCTCTTTGCTAGCCCTTCTCTACTTGCTTAAGCTCGGTCTGATGATAGCTGTGCTCCCTTACAGTATGGTGGGGAACGCTCCACAGCTCAAGTTTGCCAGCTTGAGCTATGTTAGCCAGCTCTAGCTGAAAGGCTCCTTCCTATGCGTACAATTTGTGGATCCTTTCTTCCAAGTCGACTGTGAACATGTCCTCTGTAGACACACTCCCTCACAAACGTACACTTCACTTCAGGACAAAGGTTCTGTGGTCGTAGCTTCTTTTCTTGGCAGATCTCATTTCATTGCAGGAGTGCAGTATAATTTAATCATCAACATCTGTAAGTCTTGGTAATGGCCAGTCAATGATGCGTTCCCACAAAATATTCTTCCAGTATCTTTGATTGTGAGGTCTCTGGGGCAGAGAGCCTTACCTGCATTCTTTGTTCAAGGTGACATTTAAAAAAAATCCTCATTGACAGAGCATGAGTTGTATTGTTTTCCAGTGGGATTTGGGCCCCTAAATCTCTTTGGCACTTTTGAAAATCCTACCCATGGTTCTGAGTTGAACTGGACCTCCGAATGCCTGTTTGTGGTCCGGAGATGCTACTGCAATAGAAATAAAAATAACCAAACTGAAGAGAATTTAAATGTTAGACAAGGAAGGTGAGGCAATGTCTTTTTTGGACAAACTTCTCTTGGTGAGAGAGAGAAGCTTTTGAGCTTACTCAGAGCTCTTCTTCTGGTCATTATGTAAGCTCAAAAGTGTTTCTCTCTCACCAACAGAAGTTGGTTCAATAACAGATATTACCTCACCCACCTTGTCTCTCTCAACATCCTGGGGCCAACGTGGCTACAACAACACTGCATACATAATTTAAATGTTGTTGAGCAGTAGCCAGCCCTGCATGTACGCTAAGTTTTCTGCACTCCATGGAGAATTTAGTTTTATTTAGACCATATAGTGAAAAGAACCTAAAGTAACCAGGTAAACTTAAAGTAGATTTTTCTCTTCCTCCCTCTCCCTCCCCTCCCATCTCCTCTATGCTTCAGTAACTCAGGAAACTGTTTACTAGAACATGGCAATAGAAAACAGCTGCCAGGGAGGTGGTATATACCTAATTCCGGTAGTGTTAGGTAATGGCTCTCTAGAGACAAGTTCTTACTGGTGAATTTCATTGTAGCCTTTAAAATTCATTGACTTGAATTGGCCAGACTTTTTCCCCCCAAAAAGATCTTGTCACCCACATTTGGAGGCAGTTTTTCAAGAGAATCGTTCTCCCATGTAGGCACCTAAACAAAGCTCTCCACATCCACAGCTCCTACTGAGAACAGCGTTGTCGCTGAATGACAGCTTTTTGGGGGGACGTTAGCGGGGAGGTGAAGGATGTTTGGGTTTGGAGGATGAGCAGCATGTGTCCTGAGAACTGATCCCTCTCCAGAAGGGTTAGTTTGACTCTAGGAGCCATGGGGAAGCCTTGGGTGCTAATGCAGCTATTGCTTTCCCTGTACCTGTGACTAAATAAAGCACTTGAGCTTTTTCACTAGTAGCCACAGAGGCTCTGCAGCAGGAACCAAGTTGACAATTTTGTTTGAGATCCCTAAGGCAGAACAGAATCCAGCTCCCTTGTTGCTCAGTGGAGCTACACTGATTTACTGTCACAAGATCTGGCCCAGCATGTTTACGTGACCTAAAAGGACTAGGTAAAATTCACTCCTCTGAGGAGGGCAAGTACAAGGCATGTGCACCATTTAAGTCCCACTTTAAATCCTATTTTGAGTGCTTAAGTACATCATAAGTGGCACATAGGCCAAGTGCTGACTCTCAGCATAGGAATGAATTTCACCCATTGTGCATCAACTCCAGGGTCTGTTTTATAGCAAATAAAACATAGCTCTAGCTCTCACCATGGAAAACCATCATTGTCCAACCACCTAGTGATAGTGGGGATATGATGCATTTCTCCTCTATTTTATGAACAGTAAATAATTGGCAGTTCTTGGTAAATGTTGACGCTTTCATAGAAGCTGTTGCATTCATTTAAAACAAACCCCCCAAAAATACCCTTTTGGAACTTGCTTGTGGAGTCCCAGAGGCAGCAAATGGGGAATTCTTGCCTTTAGTTTTGTATTCTGCTGAAGAGTTCTGGTAATTTAGTTGCAAGATCACTTTCCCCATTAGGTGTGTTATTGTTGTTTTTAATCATAGGTTATATGGTAGCCAGAATGTACAGCACAATGGACTATAAAATGTATTTCAGCGCATATACCAAAGATAATTTTTCCAATTATGAACCTATTTAGAAGGCAATAAACCCCAAGAGTGATGGAATGTCAAACTGTAGATTAGGTGAGCAAGCTATAATGCTTTCACTTATGTGTGTGTGTGTGTGTGTGTGTATATATATATATATATATATGTGTGTGTGTGTATATATATGTATATAATATACACACATGTAGAGAGAAAGATACCCCGAGAAACATTTTAGCTTTAGATCTAATTAGCTTCCTCTGAAGTTAAATTACTTTCTCCAATTTGTGACGCAGATTAAAAAGTTTTACACCCTAGTCCTCCAGTCAAGCTCTGTCAAACTGAAATGCCTGGAAAGTGAAGGCTGAATGAATGTCTCCTTTACACACTGTTAGCTGAGATTATAAACAACTAACTCCAGAGGCACCCACCTTATAGTTGCTCCATCTAGGCTGTATTTCTCTAGTTTGTTTGAGAAGGTCATGAGCGACAGTATCAAAAGCTTTATTAAAGTCAAAATATACCGTGTCTATCGCTTCTCCCCTATCCACAAGGCTTGTTACCCTGCCAAAGAAAGATATCAGGTTGGTTTGACACAATTTGTTTTTGACAAACCTTATTGTCTTCTAGATGTTTGCAAATTGATTGCTTAATTATTTGCTTCATGATCTTTCTGGGTACAGAAGTTAAACTGAGGCCTTGGCTACACTTGCAGCTGTAGAGCGCTTTGAGTTAAACCAGCCTTCGGAGATCGCAGTAGGGAAAGTGCCGCAGTCTGTCCACAGTGACAGCTGCAAGTGCACTGGCGTGACCACATTTGTGGCACTTGCAGTGGCATTGGGAGCAGTGCATTATGGGCAGCTATCCCAGCATGCAAGTGTCTGCAACATGCTTTTCAAATGCTGGGGCTGGAGTGGAGTGTGACAGGGAGTGTGCTGTGTGTATGTGGGAGGAGAGAGAGGGTTTTTGGGGTGCTGTGTGTGGCAGCATGCTGTCTTGTAAGTTCAGACCCCCTCTTCCCCATCCCGCCCCTCTCTCCCTCACTCAAAGCAAACAGTAAATGTTTGCTTTGTGCTGGAGCAGATAAGCAGACGGCTGTCAGAACGGAGCTTTGAATGGGCAGTTCCACATTCCTGCAGCCAATTTCACAACAATGAGAAGAGGGGCCACTTGATTTAAGGGGATTATTTGATGTTTCGGGAGGTCAGTCAGAGCGCAGCAATGCAACACTTCATTCATACTGATGTTGGAGCATCTCACCCAATACGCCTCAGCCGTTATCCCTCTCGCCGAGGTGGATTCTCAGGAGCGCTCTAGCCAGGGAGTCAGAGTGCTGTATGTGCCTTGCCAGTGTGGACAGGGAGTGAGGTAGAGCGCTCTGAGCGGCTTTATTGTGGTACAACAGCCAAGCCCTGAACGTTCTGTAATTCCCCGGGTTGTCCTTATTTCCTTTTTCATAGACTGGCGCTAGATTTGCCCTTTTCCAGTCTTCTGGAATCTCTCCCGTCTTCCATGACTTTTCAAAGATCATCTCTGACCCCTCTGCCATGTAATTTTATATGGGTGATTTAAAAAAAAAAATGTAATGGGACACTCATCATCACGGAGGGGGAAATGTACAGAGTTTACCTGTGTGAAGTTTTAATAGTCCATACTTCCCAAAGCAAAAAGAGTTCCCTAAAACAGAATAATCAAGAAAAGCGGTATGAAAAGAACTGTAAGAAAACAATCTTTTAAAAACCTTGACCGTAAATTCTTCTGATAGGTAACCTCCACATTAAAAAATAATTGACCTTTTCTCATCTGAAAATGTGAATAGATACTTTGAGAGTCAGAAAGGCTTTTTGACTGTTGCGAAGTCCCTAATTACTTTAAATGGCACTTATTTTTAAAAAATCACTGGATCAAGTTATCAAATAATTCTAGTGGAAAAACAACAAACCTAGGATTAGCTCTGATAAATTACAAATATGCAAGGAAACTAAGTGGACCGGGGGGTTGGCTCTTTCAAACTGGAAACTATGTATGCTTTCAACATTACTATGTCTAATATGCGAAGGGGGATACTTCACTTCTATCCCACATCATATATTGTTGATATGACACATGATTGAATAGGATAGGCATTTCATCTTTCAGATTTGATCTTTAGCCTATTTATTTAAACCAAGAATAACCCATAATGGCTAAAAACAATCTGATTATAATCCAACCCCTGCAAAATTGGCATGAAGTCAGAAAATTCCTCTCTCTAAAACTACATTTCACTACCACACACTATTACAGGACTCACTCAATTTCAGCCTGCAGAGGCAAATACATTTTCAAAATATGGCCCGTAAAGGGATTATAACCTTAAATGACTCTCCTCAGTAACAGTCTCATGTGCTTCGATTAACTGTAGCAACAACATAGTACAGGAACAGAACAATTTTCCAGGGACTTAAAATAAACAGACTTCATAACCAAAATTGAATCCCTCTCTCTGCTATCATTTCCTGCAACAGCTACAGAGACACACCTTCAATGTACAAACAGCCGTAAGCATTTTATTTCTAAACTGTACATAATCCTCCAGAATACCATGGATGATGCATAGAACAAAGACATGGATTTAGAAATAGCGTAGGCTACCATTCATAAACATTAATTTGCAATGGATTCACACAGTGTTCTTGCTCAGACCATCATTCCGTTATTGTAAAAAAAAAAAATGGTAAAAAAAATATATATTTCTCTGGCAAAATTTTGTTTGGATGAAAAAATTAATTTAAATATTGAAATTAGAGATATTCTGAAATTTTAAATAAGAAATTTAAGCTCTATTCTTAGTTTCTCTGCTCTTCATTGTCTGCAAGTTGAAGAGACTCCTGAGCAACAATGGCAATTATTTTCTTCCCCAAATGGTGCTGATTTTATCTGGGGGAAAAAAATGTATCTGGGCAAACACACTCACTTGTCCATCCTCTTCTCTGCTGCGTACAACCATTGAGCGTTCAAGTCATCTTCCCACTAGCCTCAGCTCTTTCTGCCACTGCTTACCACCACCAACCAGCCCTTCATGTTTCTTCTGATGTTCTCTTAGATTTTGACTGTAATACTTCCATTATTGGAATATTTCTGTGAACTCTGTTAAAAAATTGCATTGTAAAAGATTGTGTTCGATGTCTTTCCTGTGATTAGAATGGCAAGGGTAGCTGGCTTCCATGTTGCTCTTGGAATAAGGTGATAATTTGGGGGTTCTTGGTCAACGCTTTTGGCTTCAGCTCTCTGGATAATCTCTGCTACAGTACTTGGGTTTATTTTATCCCAGTGAAGACTAGCCTCAGAACTCATCTGTCTAGCTAATGAGAGAGTGTTTACTGGTTAGAGCCGGAGTCCTAGGCTTTGTGTGTAATTGGGATTAGTCCCAATTCACCATCCAATGGCTGGAAGCCAGAGTAGCTGCAAATGACACCGGTTAAGCCTTCATATGCTTGAAATCGGGGTAGGCTCACCCATTGCAAATCACAACGATCCTTGCCTGCCCCAGCTACATAAATTGCTGGCCACCAATCACACATCTAGACAAGTCTTGACAATCAGAACTCTTGGGTTCCATTCCTACTTTGTTTACTTGCTGTATGATCTCAGGAAGTCCCTTATCTCACTGTGGTTGTGAGTTTTCATTGCAAAGCACTTTGAGGTCATTATGTCCCCTTCCAACCATTATGTCTGTTACAACTACATGTTATCAGCCATTCACACGCGTGGAGTAATTCATAGTTCTACGCAGAGCAGGTAGAAAGTTTGAAATAATAAATTGCTTACAGTTTGGAGGCGTGGCTGTGGCTTTTCTTCTTTTCCTTTCTTTCTCTTTTCTTTTTTCTGTAGGACAAAAGAAAAATAAATTCCTTGGGGGCCCCCTTTTGGAGAGGAGGGGGAGAATTTAAAAAGCATAGACGTGGATGGTTGAAATCCACAGACGTCAGGCCCCATATTTGCTGCTGGGAGGGATGGGGGAGGGAAGGGTAGCCCAGTCCTCCCCCCTCCAACAGACATGGTCATCATCCGTGTGCCCCTTAAGCTGCAGGTGGGTGAAATCCCCTAACACAATGTCGTTATCCTGCCCATAGTTGGTTTCATGTTTGATGAGATTGGCATTGATGGGTACATTCATCTCTGGGACAGCTGACTGGGGCCATGACAGAGTGAATAGCTCTGGGGGCGTGGGGTGAATTAGCATAAAGGGAACCCCGCAGACACATCCTGGTCCTGACATAGGACCAGCTTTACCTATGATGCTGGAGGCCAGATTGACGTGTTTGAGTTTCCCATCCAGTGCCAAGACCCTCAGTTGTTGTCAGCAGGGAAGTTGAGCTGTAGATCTTGCAGAAGATGGAGCTAGGATACACCTGCTCATCGTGTCCAGTCTTGGGCACAGGACATTTTCTACTGGGTGGTGGTGACGGCGCAGATGTCTGCATGGGGCCACACTGAGATCTCGATCTTGATGCCCTTGCTTGATTTGGTGATCTGGAGATTCACACTGACGGGCTTCCTGTGGTGGCTTGTGCCAAGGGTAGAAGGAAGACAAAGAAATCGTAGTTAAGCATGTCAGGATTGGAAGAATTGCTAAGGCAACAAATTACTTGTATTCATTCGCTGAGGGGAACATGTATCACAAAGCAATTGAACTGTCTTTTCAGGAAAACATAGATTGCAAAAGCAGACTTAATTTTGTACTTCTTTTCTACTGAAGAGCTGCTTTCTGAAACCACTTCCCACCTTGCAACACGTCTGGGCATTAAAATGTTGTGCATTTGCTTGTCATTACAAATACTTGCTTTGAATGAATCTATGGAAACAGTGATTATTTTTTATAACCCTTTTGTCTTGCTTCCTAAAGAAGTAGCTTTTTGTTTGTTTCTTGGTCGAATCTAAAGAATGATGATGATTTCAAATATTACTTAGAATAATTGCCTTCCTTCCTCTTTTGTATGATACAAGAGCCTCGGCCCGGGGTCTTAAATGAAATGCAACAGGCAAGAGGGCTCTTCACAGCCTGGCCCAATCTTGTAGTTGCAAGTCGGCTTCAGCCAATTCTTATTTGTAAATGACAATTTTCTACAGGAAAATATGCTTGGACATCAGTTGCAGAATCCCTGATTGCAGAGAGGAAAGGAATAATTGAATTCTGATCTCCCCCTCTCACTCTCCCTCTCCCCCTCCCCCTCTCCCTCCCCTCCTCCTAATAAATACAATTAAGTCTCTAAAACAGGGGTGGGCAAACTGGCCCGTGGGCCACATCCGTCCCACGGGCCCTTCCTGACTGTCCCTGAGCTCCCAGTCGGGGAGGCTGCTCCGGCTCCTCCCCCCCACAGCCTCAGTGAGCTAGACCACCAGTGCTCTGGCCCACCGCACTGCAGCCACAGGACTGGCTTCAGCGGGACCTGAGCTCCTGCTGCTCTGAGCGGCTTGGTAAGGGGAGGGGCCGCAAGCTCCTGTAGGGCAGTGTGTCGCGCTCTGGCAGGCCTAAGTGGTGTGGTAAGGGGGTTGGGGCCAGCTCAGGCCAGGGTCTTGATTAAGGGGTACGGAGTCCTGGGGGTCTGTCAGGGGGCAGGGGTGTGGATAGGGGTTGGGGCAATCAGGGGAAAGGAAGCAGGGGTGTGGGGTTGTGGGAGGGCAGTTAGGGTGTGAGGTCTCAGGAGGGGGTGGTCAGGGGACAAGAAGCAGGGGAGCTTAGATGGGGAGTGTGGTCGCAGGGTGTGTGTGTCTCAGGAGGGGGTGGTCAGGGGACAGGGATCAGGAGAGGTTGGATGGGTTGAGGGTTCTGATGGGGGTGGGAAGGGGTCAGATATGGGGCGGGGCCAGGCTTCCTTACCTGGCGCTCCATACAATTTTTAACCTCGATGTGGCCATTGGGCCAAAAAGTTTGCCCACCCCTGCTCTAAAATATGGTTGTGGGGACAGTTTGGTGAAGTATCTATATCAGATTTTGATAATATTGGAGTGATGTTTACTTTTTTCTGTACTCCAGGTTTTTTGTGCAGAGTCTGAGCTTGGTAGAGGTGGAAGGTTTAGTCTTTAGTCATCCAGTGGATCCAATTGGGCAGATGCCGGTTTTGGCAGCACCATTAATTTCAATGGGATCAGATTTGCAGGACAGAACCTTGTGTTTGTAACAGCGTTTGATCATAGTTTTGAGCAAGCGTAACTAGAATATTACTTGTATACGCTCCTAATGTGGTTGGAATCTGTGTCAGAAGCCTCGTTGCTCAGACAGTAGTTGCAGCTCCAAGGTTACGTAAGTGTAGAGAGATTATCTACTTTACTAGAGGACTGTTGACTAAAATCCAACCTGGTTACTCTTGTAAGCAAGGTTAACTTTGAAAGCACACACTCAGAGTGTGTGCTTTTTTTTGTGGGGAGCAGAGAACAAGTAAATGGAATCTAATTATCCTACGCTTTTATAATGTGGAAGGCCCTGAGGGTTGTCTGCTTGTGAAAATTAATATGGAATAAGGTAAAGAGCATGTTAAATCCAGATTAAGCGAATTCAAAGGGCAATGCTTTTACTCTGGAATAAGTGTCTATTTATGGAGTTAATTGACAATGGCTATTCCAGATTCCCTGTATAGACAAGGTGTTAGTAAATTCTGTAGCCATTTACACCAGTCGGTTAGAGTAGTGTACTAATATCTGTAATTTAAGGCACTCCTTGGTAGAATGGCTCAGTAACTGAGGTTCTTGTCTTGACTGTGCATGCCTGGAGTTTACAACACTTTTTTTAAAGCCTGGTCCTTCCTTGTATTCACACACAAGCCAGTAGCTTTTTGATTTTTTTCTTAGCCTTCTTTGGGAATGTTTGTCTTTAAGCTGGAGGGATCATGGTTAAGGCTCCCAGAGTGCTGTCTAGAAAAGGGTTAATTTGTAGGCATCAAAGCAGCATCTGATTTATCAGCTATTTGGGGCATCCTGATTGGTTTGAAGCAGGATTGATAGTGCTTTTCTTTGTGTATGTCTTTAGGACCTTAAGTTTGTAATACCAGATCAAACCTAGTTTGGGATCCTGCTTTAGCCCAAGGCTAGTACTTGGTGCCTCAAATGAAGAGAGAGTTCCTGTGTGTTTTTGCTGTAGGGAATGGAGGGATTCCTTTCCGACTCCTTGTAGATTTACAGCAAGGAACCTGGGATTCCATTTTGCTTGCCTTAGGCCTCGACTGTATTGGAGACTTAACCCAGTTTCAGTCAGTTGAGGCTAGTCACCAATGTAGTGCCACCAATACAAAGCCTTAGCATAGACAGTCAAAGACAGGCTATATTTACCATTATTTTTATTATTCTTGCTTGAAACTAGACCAGCGGTTCTCAAACTTGTTGAGACCGCGACCCCTTTTTGTGCTCTGGCGGCCCCTCGCGACCCCTCCGCGGAAAAGCCGCAGAATTTTTTTTTTTAAAAAAAAAGCGCCGACCCCCCTGCGCCCAAGGGCCCCCCCCCCGCGCACCCTCCCTCCTCCGCCGGGCTGCACTCTGAACCTAGTTCCCGCGGCTAGGGGCGGGCTGCCGGGTCCGCCCGGCCCCCAGTCGGCTTCAGGGTCCGCCTGGCCCCCAGTTCCCGCCGCTGCTGGCGGGCGGCCGGGTGCGTGCCGCCGCCCCGTCTCCACCGCGGGCGGGCTGCCGGGTGTGCGCCAGCCCGCCCGCTGGGGGGTCTGGTGGCCGCCGCACAGCCGAGAGCCCACCCGCTGCGGGGACTGGGGCCTAGTCGCCGCGAGTTGCGGCGGCAGGAGCTTGCGACCCCCCGGGGGGTCGCGACCCCCAGTTTGAGAAACCCTGAACTAGACTAAGCTCCACCAACACAAATAATGACTTTGCCTGTCTATATTGGGGGATTTGCACTGTTGTAGCTATCCTCTTGGCTGGTCAGTCAGGCCAAATCCGCCATGTAGACAAGGCACTAATTTACATAATTGTGAACTTTGCCAATTGCCATAAAATATATCTGGCCCTTTATAAAAAGAAATCCAGCCCCTGCATTTCAGTTGAATAGCTGCAGAAATGAATTGCCCAGGCTGACTATCCATGCTGCTGTTTCCTTTTATTGGTTCTAAATTTACCAGCCATTAATTTAACAGACTCCTTGTTCTCCGGTTATGGGGCAAAGTAAAAAGGAGTGAGTGATGCATTTTTCACTACAACCTTTGTAAGTCTGAATGTCTCTGCCAAGCCCATTCTGTGTCTGATGGAACACATAAAATCAGGTTCTTTTATACGTGGCATCTCTCTGTGCCCATTTTAGCTGTGCTTTCAGTTAGTAAACAGCCATAAACTTTCAAAATGTATGTTTGGTCTGATACCGTCGTCTAGTTCTTTTCACCAGCATTAAGGATCTTTTTCGGTATTGTCTGCCTTGCTCTTGATTCTCACTCCAAAATAGCTAGGCCCTATAGAAGAAAGTGGCATTAAAGTGCAGAAGGTAGCCGCTTGCCTGCTGAGCGGGTAGTCTCTCTGGCATCATATGACCTTAGTGCTCTTGATGTGCATTGGTTGCCTGTTGGCGGAGTTTAAAGTTTTGATTCTGCCCTATAAAGCCCTAAATGACGTGGGAGTGGCTTATATGACTGTCCAGCTCTCTCTCCAGGCCGAGCTACCAGAGCCACTGGGGCGCTTGAGTTGGATCTCAGGTGTTACAAAACAGGAGCTGCTGGCAGGGCATCATCTGTGAGGGCTCCAGGACTCCGGAACTTGCCTTCCACTCCTGAATGGAAATAGTCCAAATCTGAGACCTGGGCATGCTGAAAAAGACACATGTTCTCCACCAGAGGTTCTCCATCTCTTTCATTCTGAGCCTGCCCTCCCTCCCCCCACCTGCTATAAAACCCCACTGCCTACCTGTGCCGCAGAACTGATTTTCTGCATATAAAAGCCAGGGCCGGCGTTGGGGGGGTAGCAAGCAGGGCAGTTGCCTGGGGTCTTATGCCACAGGAGCTCCCGCAAAGCTACATTGCTCAGGTTTTGGCTTCAGCCCCAGGTGGCAGGGCTCAGGGCTCTGGGCTTCAGCTTTCTATGCTGGGCACCAGTGAGTCTAATGCTGGCCCAGCTTGGCCGTGGCCCCCTGGTTGAGAACCACTGTTCTACAGGACTTTTGGAGAGGGCTGTAAAGGCTTCTCCATCTCTGGCAATTTTTAAACCCAAATATGCTCTAGTTCAAACAGGAATTAATTTAGGCAAGTCCTATGGCCTGTGTTAAACAGGAAGTCAGACTCCCTACCTAGAGGATCACAGTTGAGCCCCTTCTGACCGTGGCATCTATGAACCCATTAAGTGCAATAGGATCACTGGTCACTGTGGATTGCCATGGACTCGCGGGGGCGAAAAAAAATTACAGGCCTGTTATTTACCAGGCTGCACGTGGCAATACACACACACACACACCCCTACCTAAAATTAATCAATTTAAAGTTTTATTGGGGATAATTACAAGGGGTGTGGGAGCAGTTTTTGATTAGCTAATAGACTTAATGAAACTTAAAACACACAATGACTAAAATAACTGCTAACAATATTTATAAACAAAGATGCAGCATTTAGTAATACTCGCTACTTACAAATACAAACCAACGCATAACGACCGGCAAAAGTAGAAGCTCTGTTTGAAAACACGTGAGCTGAGAGAGAGGCTTTGAGGTGATCAGACTCGGTTACGGGGATACGCTGATACATGGATTCATTTTCGTTTTCCTCTCTCTCTGTCTGCACATGGCAGGCAGATCCATAAGTACCAACTATGACATCACAAAAGTGTCATAGGGGAGTGGGCCTAAAACTTGTTTGTGTTCGCTTCTGATTGGCACAAGCAAAGTTTACACCAAGTAGGGGAGCAGTGCCTCAAAGTCTGGCTTCGCCCCCAAAGGTGAGGAAATGCATATTGTTATAGAATGCAGGCGAAACTGAATGACAAAAGAAGAGGCCAGGGCAATACCTGTATGGGCAAGTGTTACAGGATGCAGACAGAAACTGATCTGAACAGTCACCTGCTTGTCTTTTTTTTTTTTGAAATTACAGCTAATAGGCACAGGAATTTTGCTCCTATACAGTAAACTTTTTTCAGTTATGTTTGCATTGAGAACCACAATAAAAATATCTATTAAAAAAATACCCAAGGGGCCTAGGACAGTATTTTTGAACTCCTATACCCAGCCTCCGCTCAAAACAAAACAAGAAATACCAAATATAATTGAATAGATCTGAATTGCTTTTGTGAGGAAATATTCTCATTAACTTGGTCAGGGATGGCATCTGAAAAATATTTTTGTTCACATAAATGTTTTGACTAACCTGGTTAAACTGTATGCTTGTTTTGTAATTTCTTACAGATGGTCACAAGAACAAAGAAAATATTTGTGGGTGGATTATCTGCTAATACAGTAGTGGAAGACGTAAAGCAATACTTCGAACAGTTTGGCAAGGTGAGTGCTAGCACAAGTCAACACTGCATAGTTTGAATTCCTTCTCTTTTTTAAATATATTTTGAAAAACTGCAGCACATGTAACAATCAAATGTGGGTCTAACTTTTGCCTTCAGGTACATTTATTGAAACCAGCCTAGTATTTCCTTTTGTATTGCATATATTATGCATATATTTTTTAAAAAAGTTTTACTGTTGGCAGCTTTGTTTCTTTAATAAAAGTTAGTAACTAAATCATTAAAAGTTGCATGTGTTGATCTCAGGGAAGAATGTGGTGCTTGGATAAGTGATTATATAAGTGATATTATACATCATAAAATCCGTTTTCTGTTTAACATAAATTTCAGCGGTAAAAGGGATATGTGTGTGTGTGAGAGAGATCCAGAGAGCTTATGTGGAGTCATTAAATTATGACAGTAGCAGATAACCAAGCTTTAGGAATAACAGAAGTCCGGTGTGTAACACCAGAGCGTCTATTTGATTTTCTTTTTTAAAAGTTCCCCGAGCAAGGTCCTTTTTGGATGTTGCAGAAACATCCCGCGAAGTGACATAGGGCCGCGGAAGAAGACCTAAAACTACCAGAATGTTAGAAGGGGATATTTTAAAGAAGGGAACAAATATAGGCTCAATCTTACATTCTACAATACCCTTAGCAATGGTCTGGGCAACATCCTAGAAACTCTTTGGGCTGTTTTCTTTCGGCCTGGAAGGATGAGCTGATCTTAAAGAGATGGAAAAGACTTGCATTGCCATGGTGTCTCAGGCCTCCAGCTATGGAGTGGCACTAAAACCCTGGTAGTCCACACAACTGAATTTCCAGATTTTGTTGGCAATAATTGATGATTTGGTTGTAGACTTTCAGGAGGACACATCAGGTTCTTCAGAGCAGCTCTCAGTCCCTGTCGGGTGTTTTTAAATAGCTTCCGAGAGCCTTGGAGACACGTTATTTTGCTGAGGGCAGAGGAGTGGTGCTTATAAATTGTTCCTATGCTGGATTGATAGTTGCTTTGCAAACCATTCATTTTATTTTCAATAATAATCTTCGATTCCGGCAGGATGTTTACAGCCTGCTGAGCCTTTTATTAAAGGATTACATGAGGTTTTGGATGCTACTTCTGTAGTCATTATCAAAACGACAGAGCTCCCCTAACCTGTATTTTTTGAAGTTAATAATAGTTTTGATGTATGTGCTTTGCATATTGCCAGAATGCACCCTTAATAGAGTCTTTTAATTTTGCCATCTGGTAGTTTCATGCCTGCAGTTTCTCGGTCTCTGAGAATGCAGACAGCCTGGCCAGGGTTCCAAAAGGGACTAGTGATTCTGGTTGCTTTAAAATATGGATGCCTGACTAGAAACAACTTTAAGAGGGGCCTGACTTTTTGAAGGCAGGCGCTCAGTGCTTCATGAAAATTGAGTCCTTTTGAAGCATCTCAGTTTGGGGACCCCAAAATGGAGGCACCCAAAACCATGAGTCACATCTAAAAGCCTTTGCTCCAGCCTTCAACAATGAGCATCTTTGAGTCTGAGACCAAAGAGAGTCGTGTACCATTGAAGTCACACAGCTGCATGAGTGCGATAAGGCGAGGCAGTGTTTCCTAGTGGTAAGAGCACTGGGGCTCGGGAGATCTGTGTTCTAGGCTATTGATGAAAAGTACAAGAGCTAGGTATTACTATTCTAGCATACTGCAAGGTTATTTGCTAGCTGGCTCTTCTTGACTTCTGGTCATTATAGTATGAATGCCTCCCCAACATTTTCCCTCACAGCACACCTGTGAGATAGGAAAGTTTTACCTTCATTTTACAGATGAGGAACTTGGGCAAAGAGAGGTTCAGTGGTTTATGCAACATCTGCAGGAGGTCTGTTGCAGAGCTGGGAATTGAACCAGTCCAATACACTAACTGTAAGCACACACAGCTTGGAGAAAAGACCCCTGAGTTCTAGTCTTGATTCCACTGTGACTTGTCACATGACCTTGGTGAGACATTTATGCTTTCTGTGCCTCAGTTTACTCGTACATGAGGTAGTATAAAAATGATAACCTCACAGGTGGTCTGTGTTTCAGATTTTCAGTTATCTGGTGATGCGAAGGGCCCGATTCTGAGAAGTTTTGATCACCTGTAACACCAATGCGTGTCAGTACTGGTGGGTGTTCAGCACACCGGACATTAAGACCTAATAGTGTGATATAGTGGATAGGACAGTGGACTGGCACGTGAGATCTGGAATCTGTCCTTGGCTCTGCCACTGATAAGTGTGTGACCTTGGGCAAGTTGATTTCCATCTCTCTGCCTATTTCCCTCCTGCCTTTCATGATCTAAATCAGTGGTTCTCAAACTTGTTGAGACCGAGACCCCTTTTTGTACTCCGGCGGGAGCTCGCGACCCCTCCGCCGAAAAGCCGCGGATTTTTTTTTTTAAAAAAAAACAAAACAAAAAAAACCTGCCGTGGACTCCCCTGCGCCCCGGCCCCAGTCCCCACCGCGGGTGGGCTGCCGGCTGCGCCCCGGCCCCAGTCCCCGCTGGCGGCCGGGGCTCGGGGATCCAGCCGCCGCGCTCCTCGGGGCTCCATCCACTGCCCGGGGAGCGTGGCTCGATCCGCGTTCCCTGGGGCTCGGGGCTCGCTCTCCGGGGCTCAGGGCCCCAGCCGCCACCGGGGGAGCGTGGCTCCAGCTGCTGCCCGGGGAGCGCGGCTCGATCTGCGTTCCCTGGGGCTCGGGGCTCGCTCTCTGGGGCTCAGGGCCCCAGCCTCCACCGGGGGAGCGCGGCTCCAGCTGCTGCCCGGGGAGCGCGGCTCGATCCGCGTTCCTCGGGGCTCGCAGCTCCAGCCGCCGCGCTCCCCGGGGCTCGCGGCTCCAGCCGCCACCCGGGGAGCACGACTGCAGCTGCCGCCTGGGGAGCGCAGCTCGAGCCGCACTCCCCGGAGATCCCGCAGCAGGGAGTTGCTGCGGTAGGGGCTGGCGACCCCCACAAAAGTGGCCTGCGACCCCTTGAGGGGTCGCGACCCCCACTTTGAGAACCCCTGATCTAAATAGAAAAGGCAGATACATTCTGCATGGCAGGGACTCTCTCTCTCTTTCTCTCTCTCACAGTGAGTTCGTACAGTGCCTAGCGCAATGGAGCCTCAATCTCACTTGCAGTTTAATACAAATAATATTTCATGGTGGATCATTAGTGGCTGCAGGGATTGGAAGTGCTGAGCACTTTCTTTACTTCTCATAGACAACCAAAAAGGCCTTTATAAAATGGACATTCTTGAGACACCTCACGTGTTTGATAAGAACGGTTCCAGCTGCTTCCTTTTTCTTTGATATATTTATTGGCGTGGAAAAAAATACTTAACCAGTGATGTTGTTCTAGAAATCTTGTTTTTGCTTGTTGCAGAGAGAAGCTTAACAACAGGTGAGTGGCTGCTTCCATAACTTCAGATCTCTCTCGAAATACACCCCGGGGATAAGATGGCTACTAGGTTGTGGGTCAGACTGATTGGGTAGCATTCATTAGTTTAAAGATAGCTGGTAGGAAGGAGCCTACAGTGTTTTATTTGAAACCACATAATTCTCCAAGTTCAATGACAGAAACTTAAAAGTAAAAGAAGCAAAAACTGCAGTTATTTTAGATTCCCCTGATTTTACTATGACACAAACGGTAGCACCGCTGCTCTTTGCAGTTCTAACTCTTGTGATTTTTATCACAAGTCTCCTGATGTTTACTGCTTTCCTTAAAGAATCTTTCATTTAATAAGTAACGGAAGGTTTAGCCCTTGTAGTCGCAGAGGAAAGCTGGAAAATATGACTGGAATGTCTCCCAAAGGCTCAAAAATTAGAGAGAAAACACACAATTTATTATTATTTAAAAGAATCGCATGATTTGGGGGGAGAGGGGGCAACTCATGGTTTTTGGACACTTGGGTAGGTAATACTGAATACATGAGCAAAAGCGGTTATAAACTTAGTGGGCTTTGTCACAAAAAGCCGGGTTTGTCTTAAGATGGACGAGCTCAGGATACAGAGTAGATCAGGGATTTTTTGGGTAAATGAGAAAGCACAGTTTAGTGGGGTTGGCAGTTTGTGGTGGTTTTACAACAGTGGACAAAGAGTTGGGTCCCCATTGTGCTAAGCACTGTACAAAGGCACAAAAGAATGTGTGTGCTGCAAGGAGTTTATGATCTAAATGGACAATATAGACAAAGCATGGGCTGGGTAACCGAGGCCAAGAGACAAACAATTTGCTCAAGATCATATAGCAGGTGAGTGGCAGAGGCAGGGAGAGAACTTGGGGATGAGATCCTCACTTCTGCTCTGACCTCCTTACAAAAAGCACTTGGTGATACTGATGACAAGCACTATATAGGACAGGGGTCATCAGGGCAAATTATTTGGTGGCCTCAGAGTGTGGCAACCAACTCTTGCTGGTAGCCGCAGCCACGGTTTTTCCTAATATACTGAATTACCTTTTGGAAAAGCAAGTAAATCTGCACAGATACACATCCAAAATCATTGTAATGTATTTATTGCTAGCCAGTCAGTCTGCTATGAAAAGTGATATCAACAAACATACAAGTATCACTTTTCACAGCGGACTTACTCAGCCCCGGCAAGTCTGGGGACAAACGAAGTCCTGGACAGGATCGGGAGAAGCAGCGGGGGCAAGGGGGATTGGATGGGGAGGCAGCTAGGGGACGGGACCCAAAGCCACACAGCCAAAGCTTGCCTTCTATGCCGCTCCTGGGCTGAAGCCCAAAGCCTGAGTCCCACGACCCCCAGGAAGGTGGGGAACTCACCAGCTGCCTACTCCTCCACCATTGTGCCCCAGCTCTCTCCAGAGGGGGGCAAGGCCCAACTGGAAGCCCCAGCAACCAACACTAAGGCTGTGCATCGAGGGAGTGAGCAGGAAGGGCCACTGCTGTCCCCCACCCCAATCATAGCCCAGCAGGCTGTGGCTGCAAGAAAAGCCCCCGGTGGCCACATTTGAGAAACAGCGATATAGGAGCTCGGTATGATGTGTAAATTATGACACAGGGTGAAAGGGCCAGATCTGTGAGAAGGGGCTCTGGAGGAAATCCCTGGATCTGAAGGATTCCCCCAAGGAAAGGAACGGAGGAAGGCCGTGCTAAAGCTCAAGCCCTGGCATAGGGGGTGGACCAGAAGAGGGGATGTATTGGGGGGAGGGTCATGGCTTGCTTCACTGCAGCCTATCTGAGGATAGCTGCTGTAATTGAGACAAAAACCCCTGGGGTGGTTTGTCATGTCAGGACCCCCCACGGAGCAGCCCAGAATTCGGAGAGTACAAGAATGGCTCAAAGCTACTTTAGCCTTCCACCTCTCCTTCCTTGTTTTCGGTTTAGTGCCTTAGGCGCTAGTGTATGCCGTAGTTCTTTGTGTTGAGGGGGGTCCTCCTATACTCTTCTGGGTAGAACAGAACTGAATCGTGTGTGTCCGCTGAAAGTAGGGTTGAGAGTCCAAATACTATATTGTGGATAAGATAAAATTGTAACACACTTTAAAAAAAAAAAAAAAAAAAAAAAAGGACACTGTAAGGTCGGTTTTGGCCTCCATGTTAGATGCTTTCACTACACTGAAGCCTGACAAGATTGTTCCTGTGATCTTCTAAAATTCCAGTAGAAGCAGTTTAAAACACTTTTAAAATAGATATACATTGCCCTGCAGTGCTTACAACCCAGAGACTACAGCACTGTCTGGAGGATCCAGAGGCAAAGTGAAAAGCTGCCCGGGAACAAAAAGTATTAATTTATTTAAGCAAGAATGTCTGTCCTAAAGGGGGTTAAAAAAATTAAAGTGAAGTCCAATTTCTGCCGTTATGTCCCTCTGCATTCCTTCCTCTGTTGCCAACCCGTCTCTCCAGTGAAAAAGAATGCTATTGGAATTTTAATCCAAATCAATGCTGTAATCCCTGAGATGAAATTCTGCTCTCACTCACTCCCTCTCTCTCTCTGAGCACATTTGTCTGAGCTTAGAGATGGGTCCAAATTATCAACGTTTTAGTTGATAATTAAACTGTTATACTTTTCTTAAATAAATAAAGCCATGCTATTTGCTAATGGATTCTAGCCTATATTTTCCTTCACTGTCCTGTGATTAGGATGTATCCGAGCGTTTAAGACTCTAGTATCATTTCAAAAAAGAAGCAGCAATAGCCTCTTAAAGGATTTTGACTAGAAGGAGGAAGCCCCTAAAAGTTAATGAATTACACTTCTCGCAGGACATGCATGTTGTGCACCTTTTAAGCTGTAAGCTACGGATGATAAGGGACTTCTTATGGTTCAGCTTTTTATTAGGTAATGCTTGCTTTATAGAACTCCTGTGAAAGTAAAGTAGTCCTTATTTTGAGACTTGCAATTATACTTCACATGGTGAACTGTGTAATTAGTTTGGAAGACTTATGCTTAGTCATTGGTTTAGCCTAATCGGCTTTGGCTTTTCCCAACAACAAAGTGAGCTTATTTTGCTAAGCTGAAACAACTCTGCTCCCTTTGTTCCTGTCTTTTATTGTCTCATTCCTTTCATTCTGTTTTACTGCCAAAGTTTTGTTTCATTAGGCCTACAAGTCATTTCCAATCCAGTGGGCTGCTACAATCAGGCCTTTATAACTCAGCTGCCCTGGTTCCCATGTCCCTTCTGGTGTAGTGCCAGGACTTGTTGTTTGACATGGTGTTTTAACCCTTTTCTGTACCCTAACTATACGTTACCTTTAAGAACATTGCGTGGGAGTTTTAGGTGTACCTGAGTGAAAAGCCAAACCTGAGAATTTAGGTCAGAAACACCACTTGTGTTTAAGAATGTTAAAATGTCATTTGTCCAATAATACATGCAGTAACATGATTGGGCTTCAGATGCACTTTTGCCCTAACTACTGAAAGGGAATTGTGTAAAAATCTTCTTGAAATGCTCAACATGGCCTTTGTGGGAACAATCTGTTGAATAACGAGGTTGCAGTATTTTCAGCCTATGTGACCAGGACAATGGGGACACACATTTGCTTAAAAGGTGTTTTGGTTGCTTTAACCTTCCAGATTTGTCCATGCATGGTATCACCACATATAACTACCCTATTCAGAAATGTAAATATACTTCTTATCCTGTGTGTGGGAAAGTCTGTTTTAAATAATGAAGAGTTAAAAACAGATTTACAATATTTCAATGGCGAAGAGATTTAAAGTATCTCTCAAATGTATTTCTGCAGTAAACTGCTACAAAAGCCAGGATAATTTTGCCAGCCTAGTGTGCTTTATTTGCTCTGAAAATCTTCAAGCAGGGTCCAGGTCTTCTATTTCATCCTTATTTTTATTGCTTTCCTAAGGGGTATGGCAGTCAGGTTTGTATTTTAAATTTAATTCTGAAATTGGAACAGAACAGCATGTATATATTCTATTTGCTGCATTCATTTTCTTTTCTAGCTTGTGTGTGGTATCTCGGACAAACTGTAGACATGTTCCAACTTTGTTTTGCAAAGATTGGATCCTCAGGAAGGCTTTAGGATAGACGGTAAGTTCAAAACATAAGGATTTCTGAATCTCAAAGGATCTCCTACAATTGCTTGTTGTTCCTGTCAGGAGCAAAATAAACCAGTTGAGTAATGGTCTTTAGCGTCTGGTATTGTTTTTCATGAAAAAATTGTGTTTCAAAGGATTTTAATTTTCTAGCATCTTCCTCTTGCAGTCTTGGTTTGTGGGCTAGTTATAGTTAAACGATGTGAGAGAAGAATAACTCTTTAAGCCCTTGACTTTGCTTCAGGCATATCTCAGCATAGCCATAGTATTGTACTGTAGAGCAAGAAGAGTCAGGTTTAAACCAAGTAATGTATGAATCAGTGCCCTATAGGTAACCCTTCATTATGTATCACACACTGGGATAAAGAGAGTAATGCAAATAACGATCTGTTTAACCTTTTTGCTGGGTTAAAAAAATCGTATGAGTTACAGATGAGGAAAAGCCTATATTTTCTCCTGTTTTTAACTGGAGTGTAGGTGGGGCTGGGGTGGGAGGGGAGGGGAGAGGGAGTTATCTACATTAAGGATTTTATCCTAATCAGATAGTTGACATCATTTGCTTGCTATATGCTTCTCTCTCTGACAGCTGTGAAAATACAGCACACACAAACATGAAAGAAAAGCTCCCCGTTTGGCAAGGCTCTCTGGGTGTGAACGAGTTAATGTACCAGTGGAGAAGTAAATGCTCCAAAGGTTTACTTTTCCCTACGACCCTGGGTATGGCCTCTGAAGATGTTATTACAATAGAGTTGTTAGCATGAAAAAAGAAGGCTTTCTCTCCATGGGTTCATTTCAGAGGGATTTTGGAAGTCTACGTTAACAGTGTCAGGAGGAGCAAGGATTCCTGCTCTTATGGAAGACTTGGCATATGGTCCAAATTGTATTGTTTCATCTATCGCACACTGATATGCAGATTTTGTGGTCAATAGGGTACATGGATGGTTTATTTTTAAAGTACCGGTAGTTGCTCTGCTGAGAAATCTTTTTTTTTTTTTTACTTGACAGCCTTTTACATTTTCAGTGTTGTATTTCCACTATTGGTGAATTAGTTATGGTCTGTGGAATGGTAGGGCAGGTCTGGACTTTACTTTTACTCTAATCTGTAATAGCCAGAGTACTAGAAAGATTTTAATATGCAGTAAAGTTAATAATGTGTTGGTGTTTGGTTTGGTTTTTTTTGGCTGCTGCTAATCTCTCCACTGCCTTCAGAAGCAATCATGAGCTATCTAGCTGATACTTAATAGCTTTTAGCTCATTTTCTTCCTTCCTATCTACGTTGACCTGAGTTTTCAGCAGAAAACAAATCATCCAGTTGCTGAATTTTAATAATACAAATCTTTAAAACAGAGACTGATACACCATTGTTTAAAAAGTTTTGGACAAGTTACAAGCAATTAAAAAGTGTTTGTTAGAACTATTTTCATATGGTTATTAGAGAACAGCTTTTGGTCCTGTATATTGCCTGCTGTGTTCTTTCCATTTGCTTTCAGTTCCAGAATTTTGGATTTCAGAATTTTGTGTATTCAATCTGTGGTGTACTAAAGGGATAATAGGGACACTTCTTTAAGATTTTACTTTGACATGCAATGATTATAGTGATCCTTTGAGTCTTAAAACGTGTGTTTTCATAATTTTTCCCACCACAGCTACTATTTTTTTAATAAACAAGAGAACTTGACCATTGCATTAAAAAAAACAACAACAATAACAAAACAAACAAACCCCAAACCCACTCCCCCCCCCCATTCTCTCAACTAATGCTCATGTGCATGAAGCCAGTTTTTAGGTGGTCTGTAATAAGACACATGCTTTGTGGAAGTTACAAATTACATATTTGTCACAGAGGTTTCTAGCTGGATTTTATAAAAGGGAAGTACTGTTAAGGTGTGGAATTTGTTGGGTTGCAGGGGGAGGGTGCATGAGATCTGTGAAGAAAGTTGGAAGTGTAGTTTTATTTCCATTTTAAACCATCGAGGAAATTATCATGATTTAAAACTGAGAACTGGTATGGTTCAATTGATTAGGCATGGTACTGATGAGATCAAGGTTCTACAGTATTTCTGACTTGTCGCACAGAAGGTTTGTGGCCTTGTGCAAGTTGCTTGATCACTCTGTGCCAGCAGTTTTCAAACTTTAACAACCGGAGGACCCCCAGGCCCTGCCCCGCTCCACCCCTTCCTCAAAGGTCCCCCACTTTTTCCTGCCCCCCTCTCCACTCCTGTCCCTTCTCTTCCTGGCATCTTTCTTCCCTCTCCCCTGAGCACATCTGGTCCCTGCTCCTCCGCTTCCCTCCCAACACCTCCTGCAGCTGAGGAACAGCTGTGATTGAGAGATCTTTATGGGGAGGAGTTGACCAGTAGGGGCAGCAGCCCCAGACATGTTTCTCCCCACCCTCCCATCACCTCCTGCATGCTGGGGCACGAGACATTGGGAGGGTGGGGAGGTGGTGATCAGCCCGGCCCACGGACCCCCTGGAGTTCCTGCGGATTCGCGGACCCCAGTTTCAGAAAGGCTGCTCTATGAATTTCTTTCCCCTTTCATGCTTTATCATCTGTATTTACACTGTAAATTCTTTAGGACACAGAGACTCTCTTACTAATTTGTACATGCAGCACCAAGTGCAACTGGGGCCTCTGGGTGCTACCATAATATGGAGCACAGGTACCCTCCACTCCTAGCGAGGTCTGTGGGCAATAATGGCTATCAGCACCTCTCCAGGTTGGCACCCGTCACTCACTTCATTGAAACAATTGCAGCTTATCCTGGTTTAAAAATGAAATTAACAAAATCAGCACAGCCCTACTTGGCCTCTGTGTCACCAGTCCCCTCCCTGGTGTCTCATTTACTTTATACCAAGGCTGGCGTGATGGCCTTTATTTCCATCCTATGTGTTTTTATAATAAAATAATAGCAGCTATGACCCTGATCCTGCAAGTTAACCACTGCATCTGCACAGAGCCCAGTGAAGTCAGTGCAAAGTCCACTTGCATAGTCAGTTGCTGGGTGAGGGCCTGCTTTAGTAACTGTTTTTTGACTAAATTTGTGGTCCCCCCAACTTCATATACCCTGTAAGTGAAATTTGTATATGTGTATAGGTTTACAGGCATGCCATACATCACTATCAGTAGAACACATTGCTATTTAGACAATGACTTGTATCTTTTCCAGGCCGCAAGCAAATTGCTGTCACTTGTTTGTCTTGTACAGAACCAGTAAGCTGTAAATTGGGTAAAAAATTTCACCAATCTCATGAAGTTACTTGTCTCTTGTCTGAAAAAACAACACAGAGTCCTTGTGGCACCTGAGAGACTTAGCAAGTTTATTTGGACATAAGCTTTTGTGGGCTAGAACCCACTTCATCAGATTCCTCGGGATTTTGGAACCTGGCACAATGCTGAATGTTTTTAAAATGGTCTTGTTTGTTCCTGAATTAAGGCTCCACAGAACAAAACTGTGGGCAGTGCTGAAAGAAAACTATTTTGGCAGAGCGAAGCAGGACCCAGTCGTGATGTAGAGCTGCATGATGTACAGACACAGAACAGAAAGGTGGTCCTCGCCTCAGAGAGCTAAGTATAAGGGCACAGATCACAGGTAGATATCAAGATGAAATTTAGGGTGGTCTATTATCAACCATCTAATACTTTCCATTGACATTTTTGTGCGTACCATGCCATTACATGAAACTGCATTTTAATACCTGCCTTTTTCAATGTGCAACATGCTTGGTCTCTTAAGAAAAGTATTTTGATAGGTAGATTTACGCAACAATCCTGGTTCAGAATATTATGCCATTCATGCTTTTACTAACCTCAACTGGCTAAACCGAAGTGTTGCTTTTGGAAAAACTTCTCTCTTAACATTGAGTTATTAAGGAAAAATATAGCACCAGTTACTTTAAACCTAATGTGGTGCAAATTAAGCTTGCAACATTCTACTTCTGGCTGTTTTTGTGTGTGTGTATCTATGTATGCTTGTCATGTAACATGGGGTGGAGAACACCTTCAATTTATTAGGGGATGCTCATGTGATGACATTACAGAATATTTTAACATTCTGTGATATAAGGCATGTTGTTTTTTGTTAAAATGTAGCTTTTCTGATCTGAGCACTACAAGAGCCGGGCTCTTCAAAATACCTGTGGGAAGCTTAGATAAATAATTCCTGACTAACATGGAAAAGGAACGCGCATTACTGGAAAGGGGTGGTATGACACTTTTTTCCACATGCAAGTTATGGCCATAACCATTCACTCATAACCTGTTTAACTGGCTGTATACAGTGAATGTTGTTCTGGGAGTAGAGAAGGATTTCAGTCGATTGCTGCCCAGAAGAATTTGTTGTTCCTCTCTTAAACAGCTCTGTGCTGTTGCGTCTAGCCCCCTCAGTGCTTTCTGCACACAAGTCCACTCTCTTGAACAAAATGATTCATTTTAAAAACCCACCGTTGAGTTACGGTGCTAGCAGTGTCTCTCTGTCTTGCTGAAAAATTAGGGCAGCTTGTGGTTTACAGATCTTGGCTGTGTTTGTGGCGCTCACCTCGATTGCATGCCCCTTGGCACAGAGACGGTCTGCACAGCACCGGGCACAATGGTACCGTGGACTCTCTGGCAATGCAAATAATAAGTTATTGTGGAGAAAACACACCAGGATGTTGTGGAAGTTACCAATCTGGACTGGATGGGATTTGTGCTATAGACCTCTCAATCGGGCAAAACCACCAAGAGCCAGGAAGACTTCAGGTGACAGACTTTACCCAGTTATAGCACTCTTATGTCAATCCTACCTTCCTCTCTGGTCTAAACTCTGCCCTCTCTTAAGGCTGCTGCCTTCTTTTAGAAATACCCCCTTCACTGAAGGGCTGGCCACAACGGAGAAGATGCAGAATAGCACTATTCTCAGCCCTCTCCATCTCAGTGTGTCTGTGTTCAGTGTTCATAAAAAGCACCAGCCATTGTCCTGGGCAGAAGAAATAAGAGCCTTGACAGACTCCTCCTTGAGCTCTGAATAGGCCAGACTCAGAGCTTCCATCCTGCGTAGCCGGTCACCAGGAAGCACAGTGAGGTGGATGTGCTCCGGAGAAACCACATCTCTCTCCTGTACCCAGAATTAATTGACCTCTATAGCAGCGTGTTTGGGAAAGGAGTGTCATTCCAAAAAGAGAAGCTGACATTTAATAAGAGAAATGGCAGAGCCTACCTGTGCCTATTAAAACAAACAGACATGACCCCAATGGAATTCCTAAATTGGGAAGATTTTCTGAGAGCCTCAGAATCTCTTAAAGATTCCAGCAGCTCTAGCGTTATCTTTGGCAGGGTCCTTTCTGGCTGAATTATTTCTTCTTCCTAGTTTTTCAGGCAGACTGAGGAAGTTCTAGACTTGAAAGAGCAAGCTGTGGGGAGGGTGGGGGGAGGTGACTTGGTCACAGCAATTGAGGAGTCTCAGTTGGAAGATTCAGTGAATTTTACTAGGTGACGTTTTCTTTTCATCTTGTGTAATTAGAATAATGCTGATGGAGTGGGGAGGACTTTCTTGCAATAAACTTCTTATTGCTTTGATATTCAGTCACCCGCCTAAGCTGTTTGTTGGTTGTAGCGCCATGACCATTAACTCTTAATTATACTGTTTCCGATTTAAGAGGGAGACTTTCAAAAGCACAAAAAGTGACAGGGTACCATTGACTTTCCCTGGGCCTAGCATGCCTAACTCCCATGTGTGCCTTTGAAAATCTACCTCTAAAGACCACCCATCACTCTGAGGCTGTGCATAGGATGTGCCCTTGTAGTTTGTTTATTGCCTTGTCGGGATATACTGTAAATTGACATACTGAAGTAAATTGAGCTGGTTAGAGAATAGATTTCCCCCTCACCCATCCACCCCCCAACCCCCACGAACAATTTTGACTTTATATAACAACTGAAAACTGGGGGAAAAAATCACGATGGCTAAATATTTTTAAATAAACAATTGAAACATTTTGAGGTGGATATTTTATAGGATTTTTTTTTTGAAACCTCACATTTTCCTTGAAAAACTTCAACAGATAATTTTTCAGCCAGGTGTAGATGTAAAATATGTATCTGCTCTGTCTGCGCACACACAGTATCTTCAGGATTGGCTAGTTTAATTGGACTTGCACTAGTGAAGTAGAGAGAGGTAGAACATGAAATGCACTTAAGTTCAGATACTCTAATGTGTAGAACTCTATCAAGGGTTTTTAGCACTTATTGTCCTGGGGGGAAAATGTGAATCTGGGAGTATTTCAGTAAAGGTTGAAGCAGAGTGGTATGAAAATGGACTAATTGAGAAGGATAGGAATATATGAACCAAAATAGTTTAATTTGTTTTCATATTAGCAACATCAGTAATCACCTAGAACTGGGTAATATGTCCCAGTCCCAGGTCCATGAGAGAGAGAGAGATATGTGTTTTAAAGTACAGTATGTATATAGTGCAGTATATGTATATATAAATAAATCTCCAGAAATTGGGACAAGGGCAAAGTAGCTCAGGTGAAGAGCCAATTTAGATAATCTCACCAGAATGAGAATTAACTGCCTCTTAATCTGAAGAATATCCAGAATGCATGTGGTCAGATTAGAGCAAACAAATGCTTGTCCCCATCATGGGCATTCACAAGAGGTATTGCATAAATAGCAAATAAAATGATCGTTCTAATTTACCTTCCCAGGCAGAGTGGTTTTGAAAGATGGAATGGGCTCTAGATGGTCTTGGTGGCACAATATATAACTATGTATCTGTCTTGTCATGTCACCACTCTGGTAATTCGACCCATAAAGTATACATAAAGGAATGGAGTATTTGGCTTCAATTCTATTATGCTGTCTCTGTCTCGTATACAATGGGTTCACAAATTTCAGACTGTAGCTTTCTGGACATGAAGATGGGTAGAGTACTAGATTGATGTTGGTCTGTACTTTCTTTTTTAGAGATGACTTGTGAAGGCTGTCTTAAACTTTACAAGAGTTCCTTTCTGAAAGCTGTCTAATGCTTGAAGCGAAGGCTCTGATAATTTAAACAATAATGCTGATACAAGTACTTTTCAATGTTAAGAGACTGCAAGCATATCTCTGTTGTGGGGCTTTGATTTCAAAGCTGAGTTTGTGTTGGCATGAATGTGATTCTGCTTTGAACATCAGTTCTTTTTAAAACAGACACTTGATCTTGGATTCATTGGTTCTGGTGGGGCTATATTGCCTCAAGATGCTACACAATAAACTTTTCAACATGTGGAGCACCTGCTGAATGGAGTGAGGCTGGGTTTGCAGAGAAGTTGCTGAGATGACTTTGCCGTGGGAAGGTTTTGTTATTGACTCTATTACCATGAGGAGCTGTTTAACAAGTTCAAATTGGTGCCATCTTAATTGTTAAAACTGGGAGGGTGGGAAGCAAATTTCACCAGAGGCTATGGAAGCTATCCAACGCATTTCCACTCTGCTTCTCCACTTGGCAAGCCAACACTTCACTGTCACTTCCTAGATATAGGTTTGTTTTGAAGGGTAGGCTATTGCCACTACCCTTTTCTCCCCTCACACCCTCCCCAGTAAAGAAGGCTGATGAGCATTTAATTTCGCCAACAGCAGGTGCTTGTCATCCATCTGAAGATAGCTGCCAACATCTGGTGCAATTGCCTCAGCAAATGCAGTAACAAGGCGGCCTGCAGTTCAAACGCAGAGAGAGCATCGCCTCTTTAATGATAACAAGCTGTTGGCTTCCCCTCTGAGATGAATTCATCTCACAGATGTTTGTCTAGTTTTGGCAATCTTATCACTGTAGCTTTGGTGATTATGCTCAACTGGAGACTATTACTATAAAAGAAGTTTGAACTTGTTCCATTTTTACTTTTTTTCCTTACTAGATATAAATTATATCAACAACTGTAATGTTGGTCCCATTACCCAAGTACCCTTTACTTTTTTTATTGCCTCTGTAGAACAGTTTGCCACTGTTCACCACTGGTGAATGTCTTTCAGCCATGCTGACATTTTCAATGTTCCTTCTCAACAGCTTTATGGTTTAAACCCTCTGTTTTGCACTACATTTTATGCAATTACTTTTAGCTCACTCTGTGAGTTCTCCCTATGACTATGGGTATACATATATATTTTTGTAAAGCATGAATCACGGAGAACATTCTGGAAGCCGCCTTGTGGACAAGTAGCACTTTTGTGACCTGAGTAATGGTTTATAAAGAATGCTTCTTACTGGCTAACTTCCACATCCTAAATGCTTTCAGTTGCATGGATTTATTAAGCCGGATGTCCCGTGATCTGAAGACTTGGTGCCTTGTGTAGTACTGTTTTTAACATTCCTGCATTGCTACACTTTTTTTTTTTTAAGTAGGTATTTTGTCCCCTAAGTGTGTGGAATTTAATTCTGGTAAATAAGATTTATTTTCAGAAATGTGCTTATATGAGTAGGTGAGTCACACTTGAGTGGAGATGTGTCACTGGTGGTGAGGACAAAAAATTTCTTTGCCCATAAATAGATACTCATCCAAGAATGGGTGATACTGTGATGTGTTGTGCTGACTGGCTGGCTCTACAATAGCTTCCAAGAAGAGGTTTGAGAGCTTCAGTCTCTCATAGAGGAGGAATTGTTTCTGAAATAAGTATTTTAAAATGTTTGGGTTTTCTAAACTTATAAAGTTTTAAAAGTATATACATCAATCACTTATTAAAACACTGGAAGTACATCTAATTGGCATAAGGTAGGAGATTCTATCTGCGCTAAATCAGGGTGGGACATACCAGGCAGTAAATTCACTCCAGAATTCATTCATTACGCAAGAGATCCAGGTACTCCATGGAGATTTTAGTCCTAATTTATTCTGCTTTGCTCTATAGTTTGGAAGAATATTTAGCACATCACCTCTGAGTTACAATAATTATGCTTGTAGTTTTGTTTATTATGCTTTTCAGTTTCAAGGTATGTTGTAAGTAACAAATTCTCACACCAGCAATGTAGGTCAATGTTTTATTCCTATTTTGCAGGTGGAGAAACTGAGGCTTGGAGTTCAGGAGTTGGCTCAAGGCCACTCAGGGTGTCAACTATAAGGCTATGAATAAAATTCAGAAATCCTGGCTCCTAGTCTGTTGCTTAGACTAATTTCTGTCAGCGTTTAGTGATCTTTTGAGCTAATCTTTCAGAGTTAAAATTTGCTTTCTCTGTGTCATGGGAGATTAGAAATTGATTCCCTCCAATGCATTGTTCGATGACAAACGCAACAACACAATTTGTACAACTTAAATTTCATTTTTTTGCTCCTGCTGTAGTTACAGTATTATTAAAAGTACATTAAATTTTAATGGACATCATAAAGTATGTGCTCCTGTGAACGCGTGCACAGATAATTATTTCTGATGAATAAACCAAAAGGACAAGTATGTGAGAAGTTCATACTGCAGCTTTCAATTTTTATTATATACATTTCCTGCAGGGGCAATCATTGTGATGCTCCAGCTGGTTATTTCTGTGGCCTAGCTCTCCCTGGAGATGGCTGATGATAATGCAAACTTGAACTAGCAGAAGTGCCAGTGTTTTTACTGGTATATTTATAGATAAATTGTTTACTAGGGAAAGTAAACCAGGGCAAGGCACAGGTACTTAGAGGACCTCAGAACAGTAGCTCCCTGCAAGGTTGTGCGGGGAAGAAGGGGGTTATTTGTTTCGTATTAATAAGGTGGAATGTTGTAAAAATGGTTGTTTCTCATTGAGATAAACCCAAACGGTAACAATATGCAAGGTATCACTGCTAAAACACAACTGCAAGCCAAGCAAACTCCTTTTGGCGGAGAAGGTCTGTGGTAGGCAAGGGAATCGTTAAAGATAATACATTACATTGTCCATAAAGTTTCATGCGGTATGTAATGGTCCATGGGGGCCTCACCTAGTTTCCCAGATATGATACGTATATTATGGTTACGGCTTCTCGTTTAACTTTCACACCATATTGAATACATCCCTCTTTAACCCCTCCAGGGTTCGTGCTACTTGTCAAGCGTTTCTTAATAAGGTGAACTTATCTATTTATCAGACTAGCTTCCGCCGCCGCCAGGCTGAGGAAGGTGCTTCTGCCTCTCCCCTCTCTGTTTCATTTTCTATTCTTGATCACGTTGGACGGCATCCAGCCTTGGCAAGAGTGATGGGTCTTCCCCGGGATTCTCCTCCTCTAGAAGACTGGATTTTAAAATGGTTCTGTGTCTGGTCTGCTCAGGTCGGGCATTTTGAGTCCTGTTTAGAAGTGGGTCTGTCTGCGTGCGTCTAGACCCAGCGTGGAGGGAGTCTAAGCAGCTTCTAATGGAAATGTGCCATCATCTTTCATCGCAGTAGAATGCGCGCTTCATGCTAATACATACTCATAAACTCTCTCAGGCATTCAGCAGAACCCACCCCAGATTTGCCTGTATTAAGGGTATCCTTCCCCCCTTGGGGGCGGGGAGTGGCGGGCTCCTTGCCAAAGCTCTAAGGATCCTCCAGTTTCTCTCCTCCTTTCAATTTCTTCACGCGTCTGGCCTTGTATCAAATCTACCATCTTTCAAATTCTGGAGAACAGACTAGAGACATCCTTGATGTCTCATTCAATGGTGCTTTTTAAATGGCAGTGGGTGGTCCCTTCTTCTGGTGGCCCAAGATCTAGGGTGAGTTCATGTAATGGTGCGCCTAGGTGCAAGTCTTGAAATCAGTAGAGTGGAGCATGAGTTGGGCCTATTTATATTTGATTTAGCCATAAATTCAAAGTTGAGAAATGCAAGTTGGTCATGAGTGAACCCTGTTGTTTGCATAGCAGCATTAAGCTTCCATGATATTCCAATTTCCAGGTCATGCTGTATACTGCGGAGTTGATAGCAGCTGGAGGACTGGGATCATTTTGCCCACAGGACAGAGCATATTGTGGGCTAGAATGGCCTGTAATTAGAGACTAGGAGTAAGAAAGGAAAGATGGGGTTTGTGGTTAAGGACTAGAACTCAAGAGATCCGGATTCAAATCCTGGCACTGCTACAGGTTTCCTATGTGACTATATGCAAGTCAGTTAATGCCTCTGTGCCTCAGCTCATATCCATAAAATGGAGCAAACGATAATTCCTTTATTGGCCTTGCCTATTTAGACTAAACTCTTTGTTTCAGGCACTGTCTCCATATGTTTGTACAGCACCTTGCACAGCGGGACCATGTTCTTGACTTACCCTTTGTATCCGCCTAAATAGCTAAGTTCACTATTACATGGTCTAGGCCCTGCTAATTTTGCTGCCTCTGACAGTCCTCTCTGTGAGTGGTTCTGTTGTTATTCCTGCGATTAAAGAGATTGTTCAACACAATTCCCTTTAAAAGTTAAGCTTAAAAAGAAAGAGGGCGGGGGTGCAAGTGTAGGAATAAAAGTCTGAGCTGTGTTTGATCAGACAGACTACCTATTATAATAATCAGGCTCTAGAGCATGACATGTCAGACTAGGGTTCGTTATAGGAGTAAGACGGGTTATGTAGTATTTTTTTTTCTCATGCTTTAAGGTGCTTGGGAACAAAACAATAATAATAAAAACTTGAGTAAAATTTCAGAAGTTCCTGAGTCCCCCTGACTTTGTTAGACTTCTAAGTGTCCAAGTAATTTTTGAAAATGGGAAGTAGGCACCTAAACCAGTTAGGCACTAGGCTGAAAATATCATAATCCCTGAACCTCCAGCTGTGTTTCAACTCCTAGAAGGTGGAAATTCTCTGTGAAGACCAGCTCTCATGTTATTTCAGTTCAGAAATTGCTCTGTGATGTGCAAACAGTCCCCCATCCCCAAAGAAAGTGAAACCCATGCATTGTTTCAGGATCACTTGAAATCACTCATGTTAACCCAAAGGCTGTTTGGGTTCTTCAGGGCCCTATGCACACCTGACTTTACGCTGTAACTTGCAGTTTTGTGTGTGCTTCAGTCAAACCCTGAAATCCATCACTTTTTTGGGGGGGGGAGTCACTTAATTTTCTTAGGGTAACAACGTCCCCCCCCCCCATCATAAAGCAAGTGAGCTAACAATAGACCGTGATGTGGGAGTAAGTTACCGTGGCTGTTTATAAAATCTGGATTCATTTACTTGACGGCCTCCGCTGGCTCCTCAGGCTATGATGGCTCCAGAGGAGCTGATCGTGTCAAATGAAAAGAGCTGCGAAGATTAAATACCCGGTGATTGTGAAAGCAAGTGAATCAACACAAGCATCACTCTGTCTTTGGTTTCTGACTCTCTGGAATTTGACCTTGTCTTTTGATGCTGCGAGTTCCTGAATATCAGTCATGCCAGACGCTCTGTCAGAATGGTCACCCCTTCCAGAGGAAGCGCTTTCCCACTGCTGATGTGACCTTGTGTCACTAGACACTGAAAATCGCATACCCTGGGATGCCAACGTCCTGTCCTCAGAAGTTACTTCTTAGTGAGAGGGAGGAGATCTAAATTGATTAGTTTAGTGAGTGCTGCTTACAACCCCTTTGCCTGCATCCTGGGTGATAGGAGTCTGGCTTTTGTTTTTATTAGCAAAGTGTACTTTAAAGCGGTCAGAGTAGTGCCATCTTTAAATATAGCGGTATCAGGGAAAATTGGGTCATCCCTTTCGCCCGTGTTGAACGTTTTACATTTCCTTCTGTGCTTGTAATTACCAGTCATGGTAACTTTATTCCTCGTGTCCGAGGTTTAAACTAGTGTTGTAAGGAGGCTCGTTCCTCTCAGATATAATCCTGTTCCGGGAAAAGTTGGGTTCCCAGCTTTTTGTCAGTACAGAGTCTGAATAGGGGAAGTTTTTTTAGTTATCTGCATGCGGTAGCAGCTGAGGTTCTCTGCATCCATCAGCTTGGCCATGTGTGATGGAGCTTATAGAGATTTCTGAGCAGGTAACAGGAAGGTAGAGCAAGAAGAGAACTGTTTGAAAAACGGTTCTTAACACATCAGGGTTAGGGATTCAGCAGCATGTGGCGCCATTGTTGGTACTTGGACCGTAACTTCATGAAGGGCCACCTTCTTCCCTCTGGTTTCCCTGGTGCAGGGGTCGGCAACCTTTCAGGAGTGCTGTGCTGAGTCTTCACTTAGTCACTCTAATTTAAGGTTTCGCGTCCCAGTAATACATTTTAATGTTTTTAGAAGGTCTCTTTCTATAAGTCTATAATATAGAACTAAACACTTGTTGTATGTAAAGTAAATAAGGTTTTTTAATAAATGTTTAAGAAGCTTCATTTAAAATTAAATTAAAATGCAGAGCCCCCAAAACCAGTGGCCAGGACCCGGGCAGTGTGCGTGCCACTGAAAATCAGCTTGTGTGCTGCGTTTGGCACCCATGCCATAGGTTGTCTACCCCTGCCCTCATGCAATCTCATCCCATTTATGGTTGCACACTTGTAGCTTAGGCAGGCATAATTTGGTCCCGTGCTTTGAACATTTTGGAAGTACCATGCTACATTTCATAAATGCCTTTATTATAATGTTGTCTAAAGTCTTAAAAGTGACTCATGATTTTGGGTGTCCAACCTGAGAGATTTTAAAGGGTCTGATTGTCAGAAGGTGGATTTCCTCATCACGTGCTGAAAATACAGGCTTCGTTAAGGTGTCTATAGTGGGGCATTCAAAGACTGAGGTACCTAAAATCATTAATCACTTTTGAAGCGATAGATCTATATATCATGTGGGTGCACTTGTGCGTTAAGCTTGTAAGTGTAGTTTTATTATAGTTGTAGCTATGTTATGTTTTTTTATTTTCCCTCAGTAATCTATGTCCTCACTGACCTTAATCAGCCATGGAAACTTCACGGAAGTAAATCCAGCGATTAGGAAATATCCCTACAGTCTAATAAGGGGTCTCCAAATTTCTGAACAAAAAATCTAATTTATTCTTCCATACTGTTTTCCCCAAAGAAAAACGCACATCTGATTATCCCTTTAATAGATATGGGGCACTAAAATAACCGAGTGATGCTTAATGATGCAAATTGCCAGCTGTGGGCAAAACTTGCTAAAAAGATTCTTCATACTTTCAGCATAGTCTTTCTTTTAGATACATAGAGAATGCAGGAATGTACTTGTGAAAGAATGTGACACGGAAAACCCTCTGGGTACTAATTGGGTAATGTATAGTATTGCACATTGGCTAGAACCATTAAGAGGAGAGTTTTTTCCTGTCCTCTGGAGGAGCAGCGATTGGCAACTGCCAGAGGCAGGATACTTGGCTTCATAAACCAATGATCTGAATTGGTCTGGCACATCCCATGCAAATTATCCGTTAAAGTGCCACTGAATCAAATAGGTTAGGGCCAAAAATAGACCCACCAAAAGTGGCTATGATTTTTGGTGAAGTTTTTCTGGATACTTCAGAAAATAAGAATTTGCCTTAAGGATTTGTTCCCCCCCCCCCTCTCCCCCCAAAAAAATCTTACAGAATTAAATGCAAAAGCCCATGATATTATGGCTGCATGGTTATTCACATTAATCAGGAAACGTAAAAGCTGAGGTTCCCAGAGTAACCCTATATTTGCAGTGGCTCAGCGGTTCTATTTTCTATTCCTGCTTTCCTCGTTAGATGTATAGATTAACATAGCGCTACTTGATCTAAACCGTGTGCCATAAAACATAAAGGAGCTGAGCTAATGTTGCTGTTGGAACTGAGGCTGGATTTTGACCTCCAGTTAAATGAAAAGTGAGTCAATGAAACTGTGATGATGGGGGGCAGAGGAGAATTTCACCTGCACTCATTTTTGTTGCCGGTGCAGTGTTAACATTGTATTAATGCCATTTTAAATGTTCATCTATAATATTTTGCAGTGGTCTGGAGTGCTTTAGAAATAAGTCTGACATGCAATTGACTTGTTGGGCCAGTACCTCAACAGGTGTAAACTGGTGTAGCTCCACTGAAAGTCAGTGGTGACTTACACCAGATGCAGATCAATGAACATGACCCTGACTTCAGTGGTGCTGAGAGCTATGTCAATTTAGACCAGCTGAGGATGCATTAAAAATAAAAGTGCTAGTGTACTGTACAAAAGAACCTTCTGTGCTATTTTAACTCTTGCTGTTCTCTCTGCCCTCATGGACTCCACACGCACAAGTTGCTTAGCAAAGCATCGGTGTCAGTCACATGCATGTTGTATCCTGAGCGAGTTTGCTTGCAGCCCAGGAAGAGATCTGTTCACTTGCTCATCGTGCTACTGAAATATTCATGTGGAACAAATCACACAGTTTAAACTGAACATCAAATGATGGGGGGTGGAGGGTGGGCAGAGATGGAGTGTTTTACGGTGCCCATGGCTTGTAAAAGAATGTTTGAATTGCCTTCAATGGAACCCACTGGAAGAATGCATTATAGCTGATAGGGTGGAAAGACCTTTTGTAGTCATGATGGTTAAAGTTCTGCATATACTCCACCCGACACCCGTGGCTGCCTCCAATTTCCTCTTGGGAGTTGGGGTGAAGTGGGAGGAAGAACTTCAGGTCTCCCACCATCTGTGGCTAATTGTGAAAATATTTGGAAAAAGTTAAGTGCACTTGGACTCCAAACAAACTGTTTGAAGCCATTATTTCCCCAGATGGTAAATGCAGGAGACATTCTAAGCAGACTGCTTTGGTAACCATAATACTTATATGGCACTTTACGTTTTCAAAGAGCTGTCCAAACATTAACTAATCTGTCCCATAATCTTTAAAACTGTGTAGTTAAACTTCAAAGATATTGGTCTAGATTAATTTGTAGCACTTTATCAGATGTGTTGGTGGGTGAATTTTACTCCTGCTGCTTGGTACTATAGGAGGAAACATTAACTCCTCCTGAGTATATTGAAATTGATCCTAGAATTTGTAGTGAAAAGAGTGATCTTTAACTAGTGGGAAAAGAGAAATTTCCACCTGTTGAATTGTAAAAAAAGAAAAGATCTTTAAAGGAAACACACTCATCCTTGTGTAGATTATAGCACATCTGTCTGAACATGGACCTTCCCTGTTGGGATCTACTTTTCTTCTATGAAACAACCTGACTCTTTTATGCACATGCATGTATGTGATGTATCCTCACATGCTGTTAAAGGAGATGATAGTAAACAGAAACTTGTATCTTTTGCATAGTTTCTCAGTAGTCAACCTTCAGTTGGGAACTGCCTGTTGTGTACTTCTTAATCTGCAAAGCAGAGATATCTCTTTAAATTCAGCCTCGCCAGTTAAATCTGTGTGTTTCTGAATTGGCTATCCTCTAATTTATTCTATATCTGGCTATCTAGTTATTTATCCTATACTCATCACTGTGATATTTCTAAACTTTACTTGGGATCAGTCTCACTGCATATAATACTGACCACAATTCTCTAGTTCATTTGACAGTTGCAATATAGGGCTTCAGTCTGTAGCTATCATGTCAGGCTGTATAATAATATATCCCACATATGATGTGGGATGAGGCTCTGCCTCATATCTTTCTATTTTATATAATTGCTCCAAAGCTTTATTATTTTTTTACCTTAAATGTATTTGCAGAGAATGTTACATATGGGGGACGGAAGGAGGGGAAAGAAGGAGGGAAATTTTGCACAGCTGCATGCAATTAAGTAGTTTGCATTGTATTCCTTAATCTTTCATGACACTCTCAAGGACAGTATGTTTAATGTGAAATTGTCATTAAGCCAAAGGCAAAATAAATAAATAAAACACTCCACACCCCGGTATGCCTGCCGCTTATGTTGTATCACAGTGTTGCTCCCTGACTCTTCCGGGTATTATCCCAGATAGCAAAACAGAGCTCTGCTGAGTGCTGACACATGGCAAAAGTGCTGGAATGTGGACAGACAGATGTGAAGTGATTTGCTGTGTGTTTAAAAGTCCACAATGATCAGGATAATGGTACCGGATATACAAGATCTTGGAAAGAGAACCCTGTGAAGAATGTGCAGACAATGTGAAAATGTAATTAAAAGAAACCCCCCTAATGGGAAGTTAGAGGGAGATCTAGCTAGAACTAGAACTAAGCAAGTGTAAAGAAGAAGGAATGAGGCTTGTAAGCTTTTTGCTAAGGCCTGGAAATACAGGGCCGTATCCACAGCTGGTGTAGATAAACTTGGAAGGCAATTGATTCTTGCTGATTACTCTAGCTGTGGTCTGGCCCATAGACTGTATTCTTGTCACCGGTCTTTTTATAGGAAAGGGCTTTGGAGAAAGAGGATTTGGCATATTGCAGAGGTAACACGAAGGGCATTTGATCTCAAGGTTGACCGATAAGTGCCGTGAGGATATATAAAATATTTAGTTGAAGTGTTTTGTCTGGGGAGAGAGGTAAATTGTTATAAGCAAGCTTAATTTAAGTGTGTAATACTTTAAATTATCTAGATAATTCATTTGGTGTGGAGTTTATTTTAAGTAATTGACTAGATCTGATCCTGAGTGGAAATAAAAACAAACCAAAAAACTGTAATTACTATTAGCACTTTCCGTTTACTCCAGAGATAATAAAATACAGCAGGGAGAGAGGTTTTTTTTTTGTTTTTAAGATATGGCAATTTTGCATGTGTTTCCAAATGTATTCTCATATGTGGTGCTGGTTAGAATTCAGCACTTACAGGGTCCAGATCAGGATTTTCCTTTCTAAAACATTTTGTCTCTACCAAAGTGGATATTTTTACGTTTCTTAGCACTGGTGGTCATTGTGGGGTATTGCTGAATAGAAGGCTGTCCTTAAGTCTCAGCTTCCCCTGAACTTTACTCCCTTTGTGAGGATAACGTATTTAGATGAGGTCCCTTTGATGTAGACCAGTTAGGTCAGATGAGGTCAGAGCACTAAGCTTGCCAGAAATCCCACAGATGCAGGAAACAAACTTCCGGAAGAGGAGGACTGAACAGCTTTCAGATAGTTATTTCTGTACGTTTTCTGTCTCTCTCGCTCTGCATTTGTTCTATAAGGTAATTTTCGGAAACAGAAAAACCCTAAGCAAGTGCAAATCAGCGTCTAATGTTATTAATGCCTACCTCTTATCCAGCCCTCTTCAGATGTGAAAGCACTTTACAAAGGTGGGTAAGATTTATCCAAAGTTAACAGATGAGGAGACTGAGGCTCAGAGAAGAGAAGTGACTTGGCTATGGTCATCCAGCAGGCCAGTGGCAGAGCTGGGAGTAGAACTAGGTTTCTTGAGTCCTCCCAGCTGGACCATACTGTTAACTCCATCAACATCAGTGGAGTTGGACTGACTCACACAAACAGAGGGTCTTGCTTCTAATTCCCACCCTTCTCCCATACATTCTTTGAATTTCACCTTCACAAATATAGCCATAGCATCTGTCTCCTTCCTTTACAGTCTGTTATCTGAAGATGGAACGTGGTAATCATCCAGCCTTCTTTCTAGCTATTGTTTTTATAGTTGCCATATGAAAGGGGAAAAACACACACACAACTAAGCTCAGGTGTCTGTCTCTCCACCCCAACCCCCCAAAATAGAGATCCCAAAGTTCGACTTCACAGTTACTGAATACACATGAATGCAAATGACACCTTTGAGATGTGGTGTCGATACCGCCACTACAGTAAATCTGCTTCTTTCGTTTGTACCACCTGTGCTAAGCGTCTCTGAATGTGAAAGCTGCCTTTAACTGTATATCTAGTAACCAAACCCCTCTCTAGAAAAAGATGAGGCTGGTGATAAAACCACAATGACAAGGTCTGTATTTTACCTCCCCCCCCCCCCCCCTCCTCCTCCCTGTTTGAGGCCAGTAAGATTGGATCCAATGACATAGCTTCCATTTCTCAGATGCAGCACAAAACAGATTTTTCTAGTGGCTGAATTTAATCACTTAGATACAGAGCACTGATAGACGGAATCAATTTAATTTCTATTGCTCGTGACTGGGTGGGGGGAGATGGAAGAAGGAAGGTCATAATAATTTAGCGAGCAACAATTTGGTTTGAAAATGTTTCCAATAGATCACTTTTTTTTAAGTTTAAAGCCTGAACACACAAAATAAACATGGCAATAACCCTAGGAACTTGGAAAGTAGGAGAGCTAGCATTTTGCTGGAGGCGATGGATGGTTTATTAGTCTGATCATTGGGGCTGAAATGCCTTGGGTGCTTTTGAACCATGGGTTCATATCCCACAAGGATACATGCAGCCCTTTTGCCTGCCCAAGTAGTGATACCGAATATAGTGCCATTTCAGTATGTATTTCAGACGAGGTCTTGAAAAGCGAGTGCACGTATGTGCTGGGTACTTTATCCGGTCCACGTTACCATAGCATCTGAGCACTTCACAGCTTTTAACACATGTATCCTCACACCACCCCTGAGATGTGGTGAAGTGCTACTATCCCCATTTTACAGATGGGTAAGTGAGATACAGTGAGTCTAAATGACTTGCTCAAGGTCACATAAGAAGTCTGTGACAGAATAGGTCTCCCGAGTCGTATGCTTGTGCCATAACCACTGGGTCATCTCTCTCTCTCTCCTCAGAGTCCTGCTCTGAATAAACTTGAAAACTCCCATGGTGCTGGGTGCCTTTTATAAATTAATGTAATGACAAAAACCCTAAGGCACTTGTAAAGAGGGGCAGCTTGCCTTGATACCTTTGGCCAAAATTTCCCCCACTTTCCACTTTATTGCGGTGCAGTGTTGCATAAAGAGCCTTGAAGTGGAACAGTTTAATTTAGGGTGGTGTTTTTTGGGGGGTAGCCCAATACCCATTGTTCTGACATAGTATTAGCTCTACTTTGAGATCCCAAACATATTTACATGTATAAAAATAAAATATATACATTTAATAACTTTCCTCCCCCCTTTTGGTACGTTGCTTATCTTCTTAGAATATAAGATCTTGCAGGGAATGGACTGTCTCAGCGTTTTGGGATAGTGCATTGCACAGAGGGGTTCCTGATTGTGACCAGCATTGCTTGTGCTATTGCAATTTAAGTAGTAGGCCCCCTACGAATGGAGAAATGATCTCAAACATTAACCCAAACAGGCGATAAACATTTGTTGTATCCTTTTTAAAAAGTCCCTCCTCTTCTGCGCAGCCAATCATCATGGAGTCTATTACTGCATCGGCGGCCCTTGAAAATTAGTCTTGTTGGAATCCTAACAGTGGTACCAGGTGCATGTTATTACATAGTATCCAATCCCATGTCTTGTGTGATGTGTAAATGACGAGACGTGTGTAGGGTGGAGAGCAGCAGCTAAACAGTGGTTGTGTCCTGTGTGTGTAGCCACTGTCCCTCAGATGATGCTCTTCCCCATGCCACAGCACATTGAGATCCAGTTGAGTGGGCAAGCTGGGGAAACCTGACCTCCAAATTGCTGTAATCGCCTTGTTGCTGGGCGTTAGAAGCAGTCCTGATTTTAAAGCAAGGCATGTCATAGTGACGTGAAGTAATAAAAGCAAACTTGGCCAGCTTAACAGCAAACTTGGTGCGCGGCCATATCCATCAGCCCATATGCACCGTGGTAAATAAAAGCTGTGGTTGAATTTCTTTCAAGTGTTATGTAATATTCACTATAATATGGAATTGAAGAGGGATCTCTCTTATATGTAGCTGTAGCAATAAATACATAAGAATAAATCTGATCCTTCTTCCTCTTTCTAGGTAGGTAATTGTAGTATGGTCTAAGCGGGAGACTGAGTCATATTCTAGGTTCTCTTATGGCCTCTGCCAGCAACCTGCTATGTGATATTGAGCAAGTTTCCTCTTTAAACAGATCTAATACTCCCCTACACGGGGTCTCCCCTATGAGGTTTCATGCTCTTGTATGCGGGGAGCTGTGCATTACAGTTCTCTAGCGGACAAAACATATGTGATGTCAGGCCAGTAGACATTCACTTACGTGGCTGGTGAGCCCAGAATCTGCTCCTGTATCACTCCCTCAACCCAAAGAAGATGAAGGTCGAGCAAGAGCTGAAACGATGGTGGTGACAGCAAGAGCTAAAGGATAGAAAGAGAAAGTGAATGCACTGGTTGCAAGTCAGTTTAAAAATAAACCAATCTATTTATAAAGCTGGCAGAGTGCCATGTGTTTTTTTTTTTTAAATGAATAGTAAACCCAGTATGCCCTCGCACTTTGTATATCCGTGAGTTTGCATATGAATGCAGAGATCAGTATGTTTTACATTCTAAGATTAAATATGCACATTTCTTTGCTCTGTGAGAGGCACGTTTATTTGCTCTAATGGCTAAGGGGCTGAGCTGGGAGTCAGGAGGCCTGGGTTCCATTCTGGATATGGCCACTGGCTGGCTGCATGACCTTGAGAAAGTCACTTCACCTCTCTTTCCCCTCCTGATCTTTGACTCTTGCACTCTTCAGCTGTAAGGTCTCTGGAGTGTTTGTAGAGTAGTTTGCACGTTGGCGATACTGTGATATAATTCATACATGTGCATGTATACGTACGTGCACTTCATAGCTGCCCTTAAGCGCAGTAGAAAACCACTCTTTGTATTCAATATAAAGCACTTGTAGTGATATGACTAGAGCCGTAGCAATAATACCGCAGCAGTTCAAGCATTTGGGTGTCTTTTTCTTCTGTGCATGTGTTGTGAAATGCCCAGCTAATGTGTGGGTGGCCTTGTGCTCTGTTGCTGGAAACTAGAAAAGAGATGTAATGTAAACACTTGTTTAATTGCCACATGGTGATTGCAGATGAGTCTTCCAATTTATAGACAGAAGGTAACATCAGAGCCCAGGTTTGTTTCACTTAGCTACACAACATCAGAAAAGAAGCAAAAAAAGCAGGAAAGCGAATGATATGCTAAACAGACAGGCACCTAAACTTACTTACCCCCTTGTGCCTGCGTTGGTTTGTTTAATGTAGCGGAGCTTTGTCTCATCATTTGTAAACCATGTTTCCTTAACTACATGACGGGGACCTGGCCTGATGGAGAACTCGGGGCAAGGCTGGGAATGAAGTTAACACAACTGCTTAATGTGTGATGATCTCCCTCTGGTATCTGGCCCAGGAGCTAAGAGAGCCTGCTACTGACTGACAAGTAGAGAGGATTGTGCTTTGCATTGCTGGGGAAGCATTGGTATAACTCTGCTCCCATTGAGGTCAGTTCTAAAATTCCTATGGACTTCAGTGGGAGTAGAGTTAAGCCCAGACTGAACGAATGCTTTAGAAAATCCAACCACCGCCTTGTACAGACACTGACCAATCCTCACGACACCCCTGTGGGAGGTAGGTAAGTAGTAGCCCTATTTCACGGGGGAAGGAGGGCACTGAGGCTTGGAGAGATTAAGTGATTTACGTGGGGCTTCCAAGGAAGTCAGTAACAGGAATAGAACTCAAACCTTCCTCTATAGTACATTGTCTCTTCTCTGACTATTGTGATAAGCAGCTACAGTTTGTTACCTACACATCTTTATTTTAATGATTATTTTATTAAAGGGTGACACTATTCGCTTTTTCTTTCTTTCTTCCATGGTTCTAAACGGGTGGAGTTGATTTTGCTACCATTGTCCAAAACGTCCCCAGACCATTTATTACTGAGTGGAGAAGCAGCGTGAGAAAGTTTCTCACAAACTTTCCATTGGGCGAAAGTTGCAAAGGGGATGGAAATAGCAGCTGAGAAGCTCAAAGAGCCTCTTACTTCTGTTTGCGATGGCTGTGATGTTTGCGCCGGCAGAGGACATGGGAAGTCTGCAGCTGAGGATCTAAGGGAACCAAAGGTTGTTTCAGACTTTGTTAAAAGTGCAGTGTTAACATTCTAAAGCTGTTTGTTCCCCCTCCCCACCATTTTGGCATCTCACAAACAAATTTTCCATTTGTGCTCAGGCTGAGGCTTCCCCTTGCAGCGGTCTCCTCTCAGAAGCCCTGAGGGTCGTGAAGAAGGGACTTGTCTCCAGCAAGTTTTTATTCTTTGCTCCTCGGATAGTGTCGTGCCCGCTAGCAGCAGCTGTTGATATCGCCTAGGGAGCGTGTGTGGCAGCTGCTTTCCCTGGTTTTTGTAACACCTTTGGAACTCATGAAGCAGCTCATAATTTGTAGCATCTTCTGTGATTCCCCAAATGAATGAGGTGCAGGGAAGGAATGAAACTCTTAGAGGGAGTCACCCTTACATAGGTTCCCACAGGCCACTGTATTCCCTCTCTACTCTCAGAGGATGAGAGAGCAGAGGGAAACCTCCCTGCAATCTGTGACCTCATGGTCAATTTCTGGTGCCCAGATTTAATATGCTGGAGACTATTAACCTCATTCTCTTACTGTAATACAACTATAGGCTCCCTATCCGCTCCCCTCTCCCCTACTATGGGGGGTGCTGGTGGGTGCTCAGAACCCACCATTGTTCCCCTGTGGGTTATCCAGCCTGGGAGTACCCATGGAGTCGGCGCCTATGCAAAGAAGAGTGAAGGAAGGGCACAGAGGAGCACTGCAAAGGGACAGCAGATAACATCTTGCCCCCACTGAAGTCAATGGCAAAATTCCCACTGACTTCAGTGGGGCCAGGATTTTGCCCCATGTGTCTTGATCAGTAGGTTTCTAAGACACACGTGTGTTTGTGCAGTAGATCACAATGGCTCTAGCAACAATTTTAGCTTTTCTGGTAAATGTTGACTTTTTTCCCCTTTCTAAATATATTTTTACCTTTCCCGAAATTAGCTGTGCATTTTTAGTAACATTTCATGTCAAAAGCTTTTTGCACTTGAAATAAAACCATCTAGTTGCATTCCAGAGACACTGCAGGGAGGAGATGAATGCCTTTTTCTTTGTACACAATTCACAAAAAGGGCTCTCTTTTTAAAAATGGGAGTTTGTGAATTTTACATCACTGTCAAAGCCCAGGTTGTTGATTCAGGTTTGAAAGTTTTCACCCATTGACTAAATTTAAAGATAGAATGTCTGCCTTAAATTTTCAGTTTCTTGAGCTTTTGTTGTCACACCCTTACATGTTTTTTAAACACTTATTTTTTTAATTTGATCAGTTATTCTTTTAAGTAGTCTTAATTGTATAAAGATTATAATGCATAAGAGACATCTATAATTAGAAGGGGGATTGGTGCTATTAGACAGTGTTTTAGTGAAGAAAATTATAGTGTTCATAAGCAGTTTAGAGAATGGAGGCAGCATATATTAACATGCAACAAATTTTATGTAATCCAAGCTGAGGATTGACTAATGCTCACCTCATTGAAAGTTGGAATATTCCTAAATCTTTATCCAAATAGTTAAGTCCACTTCCTCCTTCTCATTCATCCCTTTGCTGTGGCACCTATATTTCTGTCCGGGAGGGTGGGCTAACAGTTCCCAGTGGAGCTTATAGTGCTGGCTGGCTGGGCATGCTATCTAAGACAGATCTTCTTTCCTCTTGGAGTGGAGGTGAGAACAATCTCATTTCAGTGTATTGTGTAGCCTGCTGCTGCTATGCCGCAGGGCTGACTTGGAGGTTAAAATGTTAAATGAGGTTTAATCCATTTTAAAAACCCCAAAAGCTGGGATGGTGTGAGGGCTGATAAACCTTGCGCTCTGGACGTCTTTGGAGAAAAGCTTTCTGAGCTCCTGTTCCCTGCAGTTAGGATTTTGGAAATAGACCAAAACACGAGAGCTTTGTTTGGAGCCCTTTTATTTTTATAAAAGTAGTAAATAAAGTTCCAAATTGCTGTCACTTTCCATAAGAATAACTGTACGTGGCCACTTACACAGTGATTGCACTTTGAACGTGTGTGGAGAGATTAGCTTCTCTCCATATTCCCCTTTATATGTATAGGGAATGTCTCCCAAACAAGTAAATACTTTCAAGCCAGTAGAAGCTTCTTTTTATGATTAATTACTATATAGGACTTTTCATGCATAGATCACAAAGGCCTGATTTTTCCATTGCCCTGCATCTTGTGTTGTCATTTGCAACAGCGCAAAGTGGGTACAAAATACCCAGTTATGTTCATTTTGCACTGGTGTAAATGTCTACGAAAGTTTCAGGAAAATGGAGAATTCTGAGCAAAATGCTTGAGGAAGGGAAGTAATTACCGCTATCCCCATTTCATGAATGAGGAAAGTGAGACACAAAAGGAGTTTAGTGACCTCTGCAAGGATGCACAGCAAGACAGTGAGGGAGCCAGGGTTTGAATCCAGGTCTCTGGATTCCCAGTTTAGTGTTTCATTCACTAGAGCACACGCTGCCTTTTAGATTCCAGTGGTCCGCAAAGACCGGCTTACAGGCTGACTGTGATCTAGACTGCTAGCACTTCACAATCTCAATAAAACTCTAGTGTCACAGAATGGTCAGTTTGATTTAATTGCCAGCTAGATACATGGCCATCGAAAGCTACTGGCTACTTACATTTCACAACAGATGGCATGTTTTGTAACCGCAGTGGGGACTTTATTCAGATAGGTAATGAAGCTATTTTTCTTGATGGGAATATTGAGAGTAGGGAATATTTTGTATCTATGTGGCATGCAAATAATAAAATCACCTGAAGCTATATCACTATATATTCGAGATGCTAGTATCCCAAAATATTAGAAACGTCAAATATCCACTCACCCATTTCCAAAACAATGGGCAATGTTAGGACTGGACCCCTTTATATTAAAAGCCACTGCTTCCTGATGTTCAATTCTTTAGGCTAGTTCTGTACAATTATCACTTCCTCCAAACCTTGCTGCATATGAGGTCTTGCAAACTGCTAACTTCAGACTTGTTGCATGTCTAAAAGGAGCAAAGGAGTGTTGGGAATATATTTGATGGAAGGGATTTTTTTTTATTTACTCAGGTCAGGTCACTTTAATTTTCAGTCTATAAACCCAAGAAAATGTTGTTTAAAAATATACCAACATAATGAATTCAACTTACTTTGGATTTTCATTTCTTTAGTGTGATTTCAAATGAGTTTATTGGACAACAAAGACCATCAATTAATACTTCAACAACAAAAGGACAAATCTAGAGTTAATTGTGTGCTTGCAAGCCAGGTACAAAGCAAACTGCTTCTCAGATTTATTTTTGTTAAATAGTACCAATGAATGATTATTAGTAACTAGATCTGTGTGTGAGAGAGAATAGGCCAAATCTGCTTTTGGTTTGGACCGAATTTAATTTTTCCCGGGGAAATAGGTTTTGCAAGACTGAATGTGTGTCTGATAGTTTGGGGGAATGTAAAACACCTTCTAAGAACACTAATTGAGCTTCCTTCCACTCTCTGGTAAGATCTGCCCCCCACTCTGTCTAAAGGGGCCCCAAAACCACCTGGTTGTCTTCTAAGGAGCTGGAGGTGAGAGAGGTGTGTCAGGGTGGAGATTCCTGAAGGCTGCCATAACAGGCCCCCAGAGCAGCCCTAGAACAGCATAGACCTCCCTCCCCCCCTCCCCCAAGGTTAGAGTTCTGTACCCTTTGGGTGGTGCAGCCCAAAATCTCACTCTGTCTTTCTTTGGGTCTGGCTGTCGTAGTTTTTTCATCAGCATCCTTCCTCTGGCAGTTTAGATGTGCAAAAAATAAATAAACAAAGCTATTGTTATAATCCATGCACACGTGAGTAGTTTATAAACAATTAAAAAGCTCTGAAAATCATCTGAGATGCAATGAACACGAGGAGACGGTAGGTGTTTGTAGCTTGGTAGGCTGCCTGTAATATATGTTTTGTTAGAATTCTCTTCCCTATATTCCCCCCTTCTCCACTGAAATGACGCTACACTGGGAGAACATTGATTTTTGCTCTCCAAGTTGTTAATGAAACATTCCTTGTTGGCTCAAACTCCTTTGAGACCAGCTGCAGCATTCTAGATACTTCAGAAGTAAACATGCCAGCCTGGGTGATGTATGACTTTGTGAACTTTCTAGGGACAAAAGCTTGGCTTTTCATTGTCCATAAAATTGAGAGAGCCTCTTATCCATGCAATTATTTTTCTTACTCAGCTTGGTTTGTTGAATTTATTTTGGTAACTTGGGGCACGGATGGAAAAGCACAAAGATCTCTTTAAACTTCGATGAGATAATAAGCTTTGTGTTTTACTAATGGTCTAGAGCTAGCCAGTAAGAGCTGTGATCCTTGTAGATGATAATTTAAAGCACCCTCTTAAGCCTGAAAGACTCAAAATGTGTTCTTTTTTTCCTGCAGCCCACATATCTACAGTACTTGTAAAGTTCAAACAGTTCATTCTGGGGGAAGGGAACTATCCTTCCATAGCCATCCCCAGTAACATTTTTACCTGTACATTTTAAACTTTTGGGCAGCCTGGTAGCTGAAAATTCTCCATTTATTCAGTGCAGAGTACAGATGGCAACTCATTAAAACTTTAAATGACAATCATCCTTGCTATGGAGTTACAACTTACATATAAAATCTGGTTAGTCAAGGAGTAGTATAGGTGTCACAGAAACATGCTACTAGGGGCGGCATAAAAGCCTACAGGATTGAGTGTGTTATATCCGCTCCGTTGTCAGGAGTCCTCAGAGCAGATTGCCAGAATCGTTGAGCAGTTATAGTTTAATGGAGGTACAGGAGCTTTTGCTCTCAATCCTTTTGACAGTTAAGCTGTCATCTTCAAGTGCTTTTTTTTTTTTTAAACAACTTTTAAATACAGCTTTCCAACAGAATAAATCGAAGCACGAATAAGTATCTGAAGGCACCTTGTAAGAAGCTTTGGGGTCATTTCAAGGATGGGAAAAGTTCTTTGGGGAGTAATGTCTTTGTTATTGCTAGGTAGCCTGTAAGAACACACTGCTTGCATCCGACGAAGTGGGTATTAGCCCACGAAAGCTCATGCTTCAAAACTTTATAGTTAGTCTTTAAGGTGCCACAGGACTTTGTTACCTCTGCTATTCCAGACTAACACGGCTACCTCTCTGATTCTTGTAAGAACACAGTGCTTCATATCATCTCTTAGTGAAGAGGGATGGTCCAGTGGTTAGGGTTCTAGACCTGAGTTCAGTCCCCTGCTCTTCCACAGACTTCCTGTGTGACCTTGGGCAACTCACTCAGTCTCTCTGTGCTTCTGTTCCCTATCTGTAAAATTGGGCACAAAAGAACTTCCCTACCTCGCAGGGGTGATGTGGGTATAAATATATTAAAGATTGAGACTCTCAGATACTACTCTGGTGGGGGATAAGTATGACAGAACAACAAGTACTCTCAAGGTTTAGCTTGAGACATGCCATCTTTGGTATTTTTTTGTCAAGCCCTGCCTTTGGAAAGTGTATGATTATATGACAACCTCAGCTTCTGATTAGTAAGTTGATAGCCCTCGTGTTTTTAGAGAAAATCTTGAAACGATGATGTGAGAGCAACCTAAAGTCTTGGGGAAAAAAAATCCACAAGGCAAATTTAAAACATGGTGTACTATTTATTTGTGTTAAAATGTCATGATTCAGAGGGTCCTTGACCCATGGTTATTGGACTCTCAGGGTTGGCAACATTGAAAGAGGCATTAGGGATCTGTAGAGAGTAGAAATCCTAAATCCTTTCCTGTGTAGGGTTTCCCCTTGTTGCCTTCTCATTGATCTGACCGAAAAGGCCCCCCTAGTGAAGACCAGCCTTTGGTTACATCAGCTGCGGAATCCAGCCAGCATCCGCCCTGCATTCATCACTTGTGCCTCATGCAAATTATCCCGGCTAGTAACACAAATGATCATTGACGTGTGCTCTGCCAAAGCTGGGCAACTTCTGAGGACTTGCCCTGGAGTGCCCCGGGTGTATCCCCTGCCTCAATAATTCTACAGAGCTGTCTTTTCACGCATTTTATTAGCGCTCAGCCAGGGTCTGGTGAGCCCACTTCTTCCCCGGCTGCTGTTGGCTGCAGGTTTGCTGACATGTGCCACCAGGCAGCATTTCTTCCAAGCTTCTCTTTAGTTTCTAAAAGAACAAAGTTTTCCCTCTTTTTGACACTGCAGAATCAGTGAAGCTACAGAAGATCAGAGCTGAATTCTCATCTGCTCCCTGCTTCATCATGCCAATTGCTAGGTAGGCTTTGGTTTTAGAATCGGTGGTGGTGATGTAGGAAAGGCAGCTTAGTTTTTTTCAGGTCTCGGGCAAGTGGAGGCAGCTTGGGGAAAATTGGGGGTTAGAACAAAATTCTGACTTGTATAGCAGAGAAATTTTAGGTGGAATTCATGGAGAATAAGGTGGCACGGCAAGATCTCTTTTCACAAAAACAAAGAATTAACATTTTTTTCCTACCACAGCCATGTTTGAAATAGTAATTGCTACTTAAATAATACCATGTCTGTATGTGTGGATCCATCCATCTAGATAGAGGGTGAAATCTCTGCCAATGCACCGTCACTCAGCCACTAGTTCAGAGATGACACATTTGTGCCTTTGGGTGCCTTCTTGTTTTGTAGCTTAGGTAGTGTCTGATTCACAAGAGTCCTAGCTTCAAAGCAAGCCCGAGACCTTTTTCATACAGCGCGGGTGTGACTGATAGACAGGGAGAGGCTAACAGGCTCTCATACGCTCTTATGTAGTGGTGCTGATGGATTCGTCTATGCCTTCACTTCTAGGTTTTAGAACTGTTCAATACCCCCCTCTGGCTGATTCAGAGATGCTGAGGCAGAAATTGGAATACTTGACAACTGCTGCAGTGTATATGCAACAAAAATATTCTCCTTTCTGCCCCTGTGCTAGAACCTAATTTGCTTTGAGTTCAGACTTTTACCTAGCAGCCTTGCATTTTGACTGCCCCACTTTGGAGGAGTGGATTGATAACCTTTTTCTCAGCCGCCTAATAGACTGGGGTACTTGTTTGACTTGTGATTGATGCATTTACTGGCTTATTATGAAGATCTTCTAGCAGTCTCCAGATATCATGGTAACTCTGAGAGCAGCTACAGTACTTCTGCATGGCAACTTCTCAGCATGTGATGTTGCTAAGACCAGTTTAGAGGGTGGAAATCAGAGACCTGTTTCTGGCAGGTGATGTCACTAGGATGGCCCTTGGTGGTCTATGACGACTGGAATTTGGCCCTGAGTCTGAAGTTAGGACCACTGCACCTTCCTTTCTAGTGCTTTAGGTAAATCTAGTTTTGGTGCGTAGATATTTTTCCTTCCAGGAACATAGGAAGCCCCATTGTTCCTGAAGGAAACACCTTCCTTTTTCATGTGCAGTCAATCATCTAGACTTCCAAGAAGAATCAGTGTTGCTCCAACTGGTTGGCCCTGAGGAAGAGCTGTGGCCCTCCCACATCTATTCTGGCCAGATGGGGGATGCCATCCTATGTCTGCATGAAAGGGTATTCCCAGCAGCTAGCCACACTAAGAGAACACATATTCCTTTAGGCCAGCTGTTTTCATTAGGCCAGTAAACGAGGAAGAGGCTTTGTAAGAAGTAATGTGGATCTGCCATCTGGATACCAGTTCTTGCTTTGTTTTCGGGACGGTACTCCGTTGGTGGTTTCTTTCAACAGACATACATTTCACAGCCTCTTGCAAGGTTGTTGGATGGCCAGATAGGTAGCAATAGTAAGGTCCTTTTTCTACTCCAGCTGTGTGGGATGTTCTACTGTGGAACAAAGCCGTAAAGAAAGAACAGAAGTATTCCCCCAAGGTGCTAATGTTTCTCTTAACTAGTGGCTTCTCTTTGATAGGTCAAAGATGCAGTAAATCTTTTATGTGGAGTGTGTGGGCTTGATTCTGTGACATGTTTTAGATTTTTTCTTTAAATGAGAAATTGTCCTAGCTTCAGCCTTGGTATAATGTTGTTTATTGTGCGCCAGTCGAGGGTTGTGTTAGAGAGTTTTTAGGGTCAGCGTTTTCTAAAATTAAATATACAAGTTTTAGCTGGTCATCCATCCATAAGCATATGTGACATTCATGTCATGGTGCCAGCTTTATATGGATTTTCAGAGCAATCCTCTTTCTGCAATAAGGAGGTGACAATAGAGGATTAGGGGACAGCCTATTATCTCTGGGGAATACGGTGATGCAAAAGAGACCCAACTATGTACATGGGGAGTAAAAACCACCTGCTACTACCCATCACCCACAAGTCTTGACATGAAGCAAGATCTGAAATCATAGGATCCTTTCAAACACTTACAAACATACACACCCAGGCATGCGTGCACACATATTACTTCCCGTGCAGCTGCTCTCCTAAACACTCCCAAGTAGAGAAGTACAATTCTTTTCTGCTTATTTTGTGTGCAGCAGAGTGAGGAATAAAAGAATCCACCCGATTGAAAGGATATCCTCTGTAAGCGAAGGCCACCTTAAAAAATATTCATTGTGTACAGTTCTTCCAACATAAACACACAGGCTCATCAGTGGCAGATGTGAGGGACTGTGGATCTGAAACAACGCACGCATGCACACGCACAAATAGGGCAACATAATGAACTGCAGAAAGCTGCTCTTGCTGATGCATGTTTGAATTAGTAGATAATGCTTTATTACCATCACCCAAAAAATAAAAACATCTGCTTGTGCATAATTACACATAGTTGGGAGACGAAGCCCAGCTTGTTCACTGCAGTTGAATCAGGTAAAAGTTTAGAAGAGGGCATCTGTCTTATCATGTTACTGTATCTACAGAGAGAGTGAGCGATTTGGTCCCTGTGTCTGTGTGTATACGTTTTAAACATATATTAAGTCTAAATAAAGATCTCAAAAACTTGATGCTGAAGTGTGCTCTGTGTATTAACAGTTAGGATCTTCTGTTGAAACAAAACCCAAAGCCTCTTAAGTGCTCATATAATTTACAAACACTGCTGTATGCAAAGGGTGAATGATATCTTCCAGAATCTCAGCGCATTAAGTAACTTTCCTTTCAGGCCTAATTGGCAAACATATTTGCTATTATTTCAGGCAGAGCCCTGTCTCCCCTTCTAATTGCAGAAAATCATATCCCTTGTTTTCATCCCTTAAAACATGGTTTTGTTACCAAAGGGCCCAGACTGCAGTATTCAGAAAGAAAATTAACTCTTTAAACAGAAAACATTCCCTCTTTAAAACATATTTACTTACCCTTCCAGAAGTTCCACAGTAAAACAATGTTGGAAGGTATGTGATGATGTGCCTTGGTATGTTATATAAGCATTTTTTTTAGGCAGTCATTCAAAGGGAAATGCCATTTACCTTTTACCATTTCTTGCATATTTCAAACATAGTGTGGTTTCTTCTCTCTTCCATTCCTGCCATTTTTGGGAGGACTAGCAGTCAGCAAGCATTAGCAAGAATTGTGGCAGCTTATTACTCAGATGATCTGTCTCAAATCTGAGTAATAGACCGCCATGTTTTCTCACTAGTCATTCAGCCCCGATGCTAACATTCCTAACATTGCGCTGGTAATTGCTTTAGAAATCATCCGTTCCAAACACTTTGTGGGGCGATTGTGGGAGTGGGGGTGGTGTATGGGATATTTGTGGATCACAGAAAACTCCTCCTGTAGCCAGTGAGATGTTCATGTTGAGTGCCTTGGCATTGTATAACATTGCTGTTTGGTTTTTGGTAACTATAGTAGCCTTGCTTAATTGCCACACTGATTTCATCACCCTCAGTCAGCTGGTGGTCTTACAATTCCGTTCAACTGAATTCTTACCTATTTTTAAAAGCTTGGAGAATTCTAACCAGTGCTGTTGTAACTCCAAGAGTGTTTGGACTTAACTCTCCTCTTAGTTACACTTTTTAAAATTGGGAGTAATTTAGGCCTCGTTTAAAAAATATTTTGCCAGGGGTATGACTGTTTTTCCACATGATATAGCTATACCAGCAAACCCTGAGTGTGGTAACACACAAGTCATACCTGCAAAAAGCCCCTTTGCTGATACAGCTTGTTTCATTCCGGTAACTGTTATAAGCTATCCTGGGAAAATATTTATTTTGCAGGTATAAACGGTCTCTCCACTAAAATGGTTTGCACCTGGTATAGCTGTAGTGGCAAAGCCTTGCCTTTCTAGAGTAGACAAAGACTCCGTAGAAGTCCTAGGAGTTACTCTGGGAAGCAAGAGAAGAATCAGACCTTTTGTATATAGAGGCTGGTGGGAGATTATCTCTTTCAAGTGTTTTCATCTGGCTGATCATTTACACCCAAACAACTGTTGTAAATATTCTGGTGCAAATAGACCCCCCCCCCAATAAACCCCCGAACTCTGATTTTAAGCAACTTTTGAAGATGTCCCTTTTGTTTGAAGAGTAGAGAGTTTCTGCTAGTTATTGTTTTGTTTTCCCTCTATTCCGAAAAGTTAGTCCAGTAACTGCTAGAGACCGTTATCTCCAGAAGATTTTTGGCTGTTTATCAGACACTTGCTGCTGTTACAGGGAGTACTTCATTTTCTGCTGGGTGAACTCGGAAACCCAGCTTTCATTTTGATCCTTTTAAAATTCTGAGAGATCCCCCCCCTCCCCACCCCAGGAGTAGGTGTTAATGGCCTTTGTGATGCTGGATTTCCTTTCAGGTTCAAGAATAGCAGCCGTGTTAGTCTGTATCCCTAAAGAAAGCAAGGAATACTTGTAGCACCTTAGAGACTAACTAGTCTATTTCAGCATAAGCTTTTGTGGGTGAGCTATAGCCCAGGAAAGCTTATGCTGAAATAAACTAATTAGTCTCTAAGGGTATGTCTTCACTACCCGCCGAATTGGCGGGTAGCCATCGATTGCGCGCGGTGCCCCCGTGGACTGCGGAACTCCAGCTTGCCGGGAGGCGCAAGCTGGAGTCGACGGGGGAGCGCACCGCCGACTGCCGCCGCCATGAGGACGAGTGGTAAGTCGGCTGCAGATACGCAAACTTCAGCTACTGATTCACGTAGCTGAAGTTGCGTACCTGCAGTCGATTCCCCCCCGTAGTGGAGACCAGCCCAAAGGTGCTGCAAGTATTCCTCGCTTTCTTTATGGATTTCTTTGTAAGCATTTGACTCTGTGTGCCATTCGGTTCTCCTCCTTGCTGCTTTATTTGTTCCTTTTGGAGGGGAGCTGCCTTGCCTGGGTGTTGAATTTTCACAGTGGCAGGCAAAGGTGAAGCTTGCAAGGATCCCATACATGTGTAACTGGGGCCTGTCATTTATTAGACTGTCTAAGGGTTGCTTGCCCGAATAGCCCTCTGAATTATTCTATGCAATTAACTTGTGAACTTATTCTAAGTAAAAAAACAAACAAAAAAACTTGTACAACTCAGTAGATTGACAGCATTTCATCACTTTTTCCTGCTGATCACAAGGTCGTCTCCAACAGCTGTTCAGTTGTAATTAGCCAACCCAGTCTTCATCATTTGAACAATTGAAAAATTAGTGGGGTCAGTGACTCAGTGTCTTAAATTTTAATAAGTACATAAATACAAAGTGCTGACTTATTAAAAATTAATCTTGCTAAGAGGCTGTTTAGTTTTTTCAGAGATGGAAAACACTGTGGTCCATTCATCCACATGAGGGTGGCGCGTGGGCGGGTATCTCTCTGGCTTGTGCCGCTGTTGGGCAGCGGTTTAAATGAAATACCAAGTTATTATTAATTTAATCAAGGTCATATTTTGTTTATGCAGAAGTAGAATGAACTGTGGCCCTTCTGTAATCCCCACCATGCTCGCTATCTCAGCCTTTGTAATTCCTATAAAGTGCTCCATCAAGCTGGGTTGGGAGAATCACCTCGTCAAGTGGATATTGAGTAAGTGTTGATTATAGAGTGTGGCTCGCTCTGCTCATAAAGAGACATTCTGTTAAAACGGAAGGTAAATCTGTCAGCATTAACATTATAAGCCTAATTTTTTTTTCTTTCAGGGCTTTAGATCTTGGTTATAAAACTTGGTTCAGAGCTTAAAGCTTGGCAAATGTGCTCTCCCCATTCAGAGCGTTCTTCAAAAAGCATTCAGCCGTTTCATTTACACAAGAGCAAATTTGAGAACTTCTGGCGGCTGCTTTCTCTCGCTCGCTCTCTTTTTTTGTTGCCATCCTATAAAACCTATGCTTAGTTTAAGTTACTAAAGAGAGGCAAAGTCCTTCTCTGACCCACATGGCATTGTCTTTATAGGCAATTTAATGTAAATGACCTGCCAAAGAAGAGGCGGAATGGGATGAAGATGTGGGGGAGGTGAATAGGTTTATGCCCTTCTTTGCTTCTTTACTGATGTATAAAGAAGTCCTCAAATATTTTTAATGAGGCTCTTTCTTAAACCTTAGAACTATGAGGATGACAAATGCTGCGTGGTTTCCCCTGGGTCTGTGGAAAACTCATTAGGTGTCTCAGATGTGTATTGTGAGTTTTCTGAGCCCTTAATTGAAGGGGAGTGGGGATGTTAAATCTTGCTTTTCAGCCATCTGATTGTTGGGTCCTATGAGTAAATCGAGGTCAACAAAAACAGACACGTTTTGAATGGGGGGGAAATCACTTCCTGGTTTCATCAAGTTTCATTTCTTTGAAATCTTGCTGTGTACCAGTTCTCCAGTAGTTTTCCAAGATGGATTAGTGCTGTCTTTCTATAATACAGTAGTTCTGAAACTCTTCCACATCATGACCCCAGAATTTGGACACCCGCTCCCATCTTGCTATAAAGAAAGAGAAGAAGAAAGATTAGCGGTCAGGGCATTAGCCTGGCACTTAAGCAACACGGGTTCAATTCCCTGCTCTGCCACAGACTTCTTGTGTGACCTTGGGCAAGTCACTTAGTTTCTCTGTGCCTCAGTTCCTCTTCTATAAATAGCACTGCTCTGTTGTGTGGATAAATATATAGCAAATTGTGAGGCACTCTGATACTGCAGTGATGCGGGGGCCATATAAATACCTAAGCTAGATGGGTAGCACATGAACTCTGGCTGGGGCATTCATGTTCTAATGTAAAACGGCCAGTGGAGAAGGAGGGGACTGCATGCAGTAAAGAAGCAAAGAGGGCACAGATCCCACTTTTTCATTTTGCAGCTCACTCGAGATATTTGAGCCGTAGATGCTGGGGGCACAGGAGCATAGGGAGAAAGGCAGCCATTGCTCATCTGTGTGTACCATTAGTGATGGCTTTCTTCCTTGGGGGTCCATTGGGTCCTTTCAGATGCAGAATTTACGGATGTGACCAGAGCTGGGTACATCCAGTACTAGGCACGCAAACACATCTCTGCACAGGCCAGTGATCTGTACCAGGTGAAGAGTTTGTTCTGTCTTGCACAAGTGCACCACTGGCTTGGGGGTCAGTTTGTGGCTTGGCAATGGTATGAACTACAAACGGGAAGGGCGGGGGAAGGGAGTCCCCCTGTGAAGTTAGCTTCTTTTGCTCTCCTGGCAAACAGAAGAGATTGTTCTGTGCCATGTGTCCCCTTGCAGGCTTGTGCCACTCATTTAAACCTGTTCCCTACTTAGCAATATATAGAAAACAATTGTTTCAAATTTTGATATGACTCTTTTCATCTAAATTGCTGTCTGAATGGATACAGGGAGGTAGACTAGGAAAGCTATCTGGGGTGTGTGTATCTGTGCAGATACATTCCCCCCCCCCCCACTATCACCACCTCCCTCGATGTTAGCAGCCGGGGTAGGCACAATTTAGCCGTATCAAGTGGCACAGCACAAGTTTCAATAAAAACAAAGACATTTCTTACCTCCTTGCAAGTACAGGGCAGTCCATGAATTTCAGCAAATGTCCCTATTCACATTCTGCTTATTTATTACTAGCATAAGTGCCCAGCGCTGCTCGGGTCAGTCGGAGGTGGGGAGGGGGCAGACAGCTGACACCCCCTGACCAACCCCAACACCCCCTGGCTCACTTACCCCCCGACCAAACCCGACACCCCCACCTGACCCCCCCAAGCAAACCCAACACCGCCACCTCACCCCCCGACCGAACCCGACACCCCCACCTCACTTACCGTCCCACCAAACCCAACTCGGATCCGTCGCAGGCGAGGAGGGGGCCCAGAGCCGAGGGATTCTGGGGACCTTCGCAGGTGGGGGGGGGCACAGAGCTGATGGATTCCGGGGTTCTGTTGGGAGGTGGGAGGGGCAGAGAACTGAGGGATTTCCAGGGTTCCGTTGGAGGAGGGAGGGGCAGTGAGCTGAGCGAGTGCGGTGTCTGTTGGAGGGGGTATTATGACATCATCACCACCTAGCTGCCCAGCTGATGTGATTGGCCCTTAAAGACTTTCACCCCTGGGGGGCGTCAGAGGTGAGATTCGAAATTTTTTCGACCCTTACGACCATCTAGACCCCAAGACCCCTAACTGTACCAAATTTCAAGTCTCTAGCTCAAACGGTGCGGGAGGAGTTCGCGGTCATACATACATACATACACCACTTGACTTTTATATATATAGATAGATTTGTACTGCGGTCACACTCTGGAGGCCATTCACAGACCAGGACTCTGTGTTGCTAGGGGCTGTACAAACACAGAACAAAGTGTTCTCTGCCCCCAAAGAGCTTACAATTGTATAAAAAGTGCCACAAGATCTTCAGTGACCGCATGCAGTCACAATCTTCATTTTCTGTCCCATCCAAGGCCCTCCCCATGACTAATGAAAATGACAGCAGAGGAGTCAGCAACAGGGCCTAGCTGAACCAATGCCCTAAGTGTACACAAAGACACACTGCACTTAGCACCATTCAATAATTGTGACTAAACTCTGGTCTGACAATGGGTAGGTCTTCTAGAGTAGACAGGGAGATGAAGAAGTGTATCACCAGCATGGTGCATTAGCTGGAGTATTCATTCAGCACTAATTCAAACGGAAGATCGCCCCCTACTGAATTTCCTCTCCCACTTCCTGAAGCCGCTTGGGTTACATTCTCTTACGGTTTAAGAACAGCAGCCGTATTAGTCTGTATCCGTAAAGAAAACAAGGAATACTTGTAGCACCTTAGAGACTAACCAGTTTATTTCAGCATAAGCTTTCGTGGGCTATAATCCACTTCGTTGGATGCATAGAATGGAACAAACAGCAGTAAGATGCATTTATATACACGTTAATTCTCTTAAACAGTCTCTCTCTTTAAAAGAAGCAATGTGAAAGAATAGCAAGAGCCGTATTCAGATGTTTTTAGATAACGTTTGCTCAGCTGTGAGCCGGTAAAAGATTTTCGGAGTTTATTAGGCAGCAAATGCTTTCAGTGCTTTTGAATCGTAAGGTTGATTTTAAAAAATTGGCACCTAATGGTTTACAACTGGAATAAATTTCTGGACCACAGAGAAACTTCTTTTTATTTTGGGAAGGGTGGGAGGGGAGCATGCTAGTATATTTGAGCCCATTCCCCTTAGAAACGGTGCCACTTGTTGTTTCAATCAGCAACCCAATTTTTTCCCTTCTAATTGGGGAACAAGTAGAGTTCAGATCAGTCTCAATTCATTTCTCCATTTTGACAAAACTGTTTGAAGGAGAGAGGTTTTTTTCTGAGAGAGACTGACTCATAACTGGAATCCCCCCTCCCCTGCCCCTTCTTCCTTTGCACCGCCAGGTTTTGAAAAGGCCAAAGCCTGAGAATTCCTGAAAAATTAATAGGGTCTCAATAGGTTCTTTGCAGTCGCTGCTAACCTCTCCTCTCCCAGACCCACCATGGGTCACAAATGAAAAGTTTGTAGCATAATAGCTGCACAGCAGCTGCTCTTTTGTATGTAAATATGACCTAAAGCAGTGTGAAGAGCCCCTTGGCCCATTGTCGGCAAAGACTGTGCGATTTCAAACAGGCGCGCTTGGGATCTTTAAAATATTCCACACAGATATCGTAAATGTCACCAGCCGTCTTCTCCCACAGCCCACTCTGTGGGTTCCGCCACCCTCTTTCATCACCAAATATAATCAGAGCACAGCTAAATAATTCAAAGAACTGCCTCAAAGGAACAGAGGGGCCGGGGGAAGAGGTCTTTGCCTTCAGAAAACACTGAGCGTCTCCCCCTCTCCCTTATTCTTTAAAATATTCAGGAGCATCCCAGAGGGTTCTGAACTCGTAAGTGTCTGCATTTTTCCCATTACAGAGAGGACTCAAGGTTTCTTTTTTTTTCTTTTTTTTTTATTGAATTTTTCTAGTTAGCTGATGCCAAGGTTTCAGTCCAACTTCAAAATGAAATGCGCTTGAAATGTTTGCGCTTTAGACCGGACCCCTCTAGGCACGTCTTCCTCCTCTGTCTCCTAAAAATTGTAAATAGCTTGGCACCCTCCTGTTTGGGACGGGGCTGTGTTTGCTGGCTCAGCAGGCTTCCAGATGACGGGAGCAGCCTGCGGTGCAGGGAGATTGGGATTGTGGATGCTGTTTGGTGGAGGAGAGGGGCTGCAGAAACCATGAGGGTTTGCAGAGCTTTTGAAAATGTTGGATGGGAAGGGGGGCGTCCCACCATAGGCATGAGGCTGTGGGAGAAGAGGAAGAGGGGTTCTGTAGTTCCTTAGAACAGTGGTTTCAACAGGAACTCTTTCTGTCCCTTTCATCGACTAGGAAGTGTGCCCTCCGCTGTCTCCAGAAACCCTCCCTAAGAGAGGTCATCCACAGGTCATCCACAGTGCTCCGAAGGTCGCCAAATGCAGACTATTGTTGACCAAAGGGAGAAGCAAGCTCCAGCGCTCTCCCAGGGAACACCCTGCTAGCTACCCCCTCTCTCTTTTGCAACAAGAGATGTTAATACAGTGGAAAGACCAAGCCAGGCTTCCAAAGCCAGGATGTAATGTTTAGGAGTGGGGATAGTGCACACTTCATACCTACGGTATGTCAGGGTACGTCTGCACAGCAAATTAAGGTGTGACTATAGTGGGGATAGGCATACTTACGCTCGCTTTAATCTCGTTAGTGTGGGTAACAGTAATTGTAAGGACAGGGGAGTGCGGGTGCACAGGCTTTAAGCATGGGCGAGCCAATCCAGTAAGTACACTGGGTCCTTGATGGACTTGTACTGGGGCTGCTAATCCATGGTAAAACCTGTGATACCACGTCTTCACTAGTGCTGTTACCTACGCTGGCTAGGTTAAAGCAGGCACAGATACCCGGAAGTCACATCTTCATTTGTTGTGTAGACTAGGGGTGTAAATATCGTTTACAAAGTTAACCGTTTAAACGATTAAAATTCTATCATGTAAACGGTTACCCAATTAAAAGGAGAGGGGTTGGGGTTGATCTGGCTGGGGAGGCAGGGGCTGGAGTCGGTTGGCCGGCCCAGTGCGGCTGGGGGTTAACAGTTAACGTTGGTTAACCGATACGCCTAATGCTTACCGGTTCATAGTGGTTAAGATTTTACATCCGTAGTGTAGACATACTTACAGGCTTCAAATGTTACATGACTCTTCCCAATACTCGCTCTCCTCTCATTCAAAGAGAGTAGCTTTGGGACCTCGTTACAGTTCTTCTGCATGGCGGAAAGATGGAACCTGTTCTTTTCCAAGCGAACAATGATGAGTTTCCTGGTATCTCCAGAATGACACTTCCTTTCATTTCATTCTGGCAGCCTGTAACGGCAAGTGGATTATATAGGTCTGTAATAGATTTCTTCCCACACCTTCAGTAGCACAAGTATCTCAGTATGGGCAACCTGCATTTTGCTGCAGTTTTCTTTGCCTGTAGGAGATAACTAAATCCACTTTAATTTGGTGACTGACTGAAGGTTGGATTTGACAGTTTGTACTGAGACCAGGATTCTATTTCCCCATGGGCGACTCTGTGACCTCAGGCAATTTTCTTCAGATTTGCATGCCTCAGTTTCTCAGTCTGCAAAGTGGGCTTAGTGATTAGAGCTGGTTGAAAAATGGAGGGTGTTTTTTGTTTGGTTTTTGTTTTTTACAAAAATTTATCCCTGCTTTTTGGTTGACCAATTTCAAAAATTTTCCCATCAGCTCAAATGATTCTTACAATTTAATCTAGCGATAGAAAGCACAGAGCGTGTGCTAGGGATTGGTTTAGCTGTCTTGTCCCCTGCAGATCCCGGGTTTAACTTTTGGAAGGCGTTTTTTTTTTAGCTTATGTTTTTATCTCATCCAAGCCTGGCTTATTTCAGCATTTATTAGAGGTGCATTTTCGATATCTAGCGAGAACTCCTTCATGTACTCACGCAGGTTACACAACCCTGCTCCTGCTACGAAGCAGCGCAGAGATGTCTGTGAAATACAGTCTGGCATCTCCTGGTATTTTCAACCCTTGACCTTCTGGATTAATGGCAAAGGACTGAACCATTTCCCTCTCTTTATGTTGGCTGAGATGGTTTTTTTCCTTTGTTAATATAAAACCCCCAAGAAAAACAAAATAAAATGAAGAGCCTCCTCAATTTGCCGACGTGTAAAGGCTTTTTTAAGCTAAACAAGAAAACCAATTATTTTTCTAACTGCTTTACTCCTTCAAATCTTTCACTGTAATGGAGATTTAGAATCCATCACTGTTTAGCTATTATTTCTGTGTAAACAGAGTCATGCCCTATTGCACCAAGCAAACAGTCAATTTTTTCCATTACACTTAGCTGCAAATAACAAGGGTACAGAGTAGATGATCCACATGGAGCATGTTTCAGTCCACACAGCGTTGTGTGCGCCTGCCCACCTCGGGGGAGGAGGGGAAGGGGTTAAAGGGTTGAATGCGCTTTGCATTGGCTGCACTGCACTAGGTGGTGGTGATGTCTTGACTGTGCCTGCCAAGTGCCCCATGCAGTGGCTAAGAAAGGAAGGTGGCTCATACTCCGGAATGAGCTCTCAGAACTGGGTCATGCGGTGCAGGCTTGACGTAGGGTGCAGGCATGACCCAGTCCTGAGAGCTCATTCTTCAGTGAGGTTGAAGTTGACAGAGCAGTAGGGGGCTCAGCAGGGTGGCATCCTGCCCTGTGTGTAGGGAGGCTGCCTGGGACGTGCAGGGCATGTGCCAAGAGGCATCACGTTGGCTTATTTGGGAAGATAGTGGTCTGGTTCAATCCCACCTCTCCCGTACCTCGCTTGAAAGACAGTAGGATATTGCCAGGCGGGCTGCTGGTCTCCCACAGGCCTCAATTTCCTTTCCCCAACACAGCTCCTAATTCTAAGCCTCATCCCTTTCACACTGTTTGACACATTCTCCTACACGTGACCACCCGTCGCAAAGTGCCTATGTACGACCCTCCACCCACTTTTACTTGAGCCACAAGAGCCATTTCCCCAAGCTGGTCACGGTAGCTGGCTCTTATCTTCCATGTGGGCCCGATGGGTGCATTTAGCCAGAGTGTTATAAGCACAGGCATCAACCTGGCATCCCTTGATCTCCTATTACAGAGATGAGGCTAATTTTGTGTCCTTTTCCCACTTGCTACCCACTGGCTAGAAGAAGCAATTGGGGAATTTCTCTAATCTGATGGGTACCTGAATGGAGTTTAAATTTATACTGTATACAGCTGAACTAAGAAACCGTATCCGCAGGTTAAAGCTTTGTCTGAGGGTGTCCATTTCACCAAGCCTGGGCTGGTTTACACTGGGATTTAGTTGTTAACAGAGGAGCTGTACCCATGTGTACCCCTAGTGTAAATGCGGTTTGTTCTGCGGCATCTCATCTCTGTTTCAAAGTGGACTCCGTTTTCCCCAAGCCAAAGTAAAATGTTCTGATGCAAATGGTTATACACCAAAGTGAGCAGTGTTTATACTAGGAGTTCACATCAGTTCTACTGCACCAGTGCCTGAAATCCCACGGTATCCAAGGTCTTTGGCTGTTACATTCACAAATAGTTATTGAGTGTAGGGCAGGGGTGTCTGGGGTTTGTAGGAGATTGGTATCCAGGATTAATTCTGTCTAAATCCAGTTCTGAGCCCAGCCCTTCTCCTGTCCACATACTCATGTCTGACTCAGGTTGGCAAGCACTCAGGATCTGGATCCTAGGACCCTGTTGAGGGGGTTGGTCAGAGTCCAAGTCTCGCTGTACCTTGAGCCAAGTCCTGTCATTTGCAATGTGGACGCAAGTCAAGCTGCAGACCCGAGTTAGAAGGTCTGTATAGTGCAGTATGGGCACATTAGCACGGTAATGAGGCCACACACGTCTAGCAATTGTAAGCACAGCTTTACAATGCAGCGTGGATGCTCGCGCGCCGGCTCATAAACAGAGTCCACAAGCCCGGGTCCCACAGAACTGGGTTTGTAATGTAGTGTAGACGTACCCGCAGGAGGCTGCTGGCAGGAGTAATGACTAACCCATATTCAAGCTCAGAGAGTATGTTGCATTAGAGCAATAGTCTGTTACTTGTGAATTTGGCTCATTGTGCGAGATTTTGGCAAGCTGTGCTATATGTTGCGTGACTATTGAATGTGTAGCTCTATCAACCAATTGTGTTAATGTTAAATAGACATGTTAGGTTAACAATTCACACGTTCTTCTTTTAGAATATTACTTCCTTCTGTGCTGTTAAATAGGGATTTAATCTGAAAACCTGATTGGGAATTGGACTTTACACAGTTACCGCCTTTTTGTTTACTTTTTGCATTTCGTTCACATTGGACTCATCTGGTTTCACTTCCTGGCTCCCTTGCAGTGACACAGTGCTGCCTTGGTTTTGCTGCCAGTGCTGTAAGGGAAGTGTGCAAATCCTAGCAGTTGTGAATTTTTTAAAAAATTTCATGAAAATTCTTAAAGTTTAATTTTTGCAGGGGTGGGGGAAGAGGGATAATATTTAAAGAGAAATCCTATAGGGCATTCGCTGTCAACCTTTTCAGACTACTGTATCCCTTTCAAGAGTCTGATTTGTCTTACGTACACCCAAGTTTCACCTCACTTAATAACTAATGGTTACAAAATCAGACATAAAGATACCAAAGTTCCACAGCACGCTATTGCTGAAAAATTGCTGACTTTCTCATTTTTACCATATAATTATAAATCTATTGGGATATAAATATTGTACTTACATTTCAGTGTATAGTATATAGAGCAGTATAAACAAGTCATTGTCTGTATGAAATTTTAGTTTGTACCGACTTTGCCAATGCGTTTTATATAGCCTATTGTAAATCTAGGCAAATATCTAGATCAGTTGAGGTACCCCCTAGAAGACCTCTGCATACCCCCCCAGGGATATATGTACCTCTGGTTGAAAACCACTGCTATGGGGCCTGAAACTACTTGCCAGTATCTCTTTATCTTTGAAGCTAGAGAGTATATTTCATTCCTATCCTATAGCATTTTGCTTACATGACTGTAAGAAAGGATTTCTTTTCTTTATAGCGCTTGTTCCCAACAGAGGAATTTATTTGAGAAATAAATGCTTCTGGTTAGCTTCTGTATGGATTAGTTCCAGCTTTAAACCATTGCCACGAGTAAAATTCATCGACTGCAGAGGAAATAAAAACAAACATTTCCTGACATGGGGCACTTCCGTCCATGGACCAGTGGGAATTATTTTCCTTTAAAAAAAAACCCAACAAAACAAAACTATGGATTGCACTGAACTCAGACTTGGCAGTCCCGGCAACATTGCAATATTGAAATGATTTAATTGTTAGAGGATACAGTAGAATGACTTGGATACGTGTGTGTGTCTATATACATGCATATGGTGTGTTTGTGTAATTTAAAAACTTAAGCTGACTGCAGTGAACTTGGAAATATCTTTTTTGTGCAAACACTGGTGAAAACATATTTTTCATAACGTCACATTGCAGCTTAAAAACAAACCAACCTTTTTTACATTCTTGCGACTACACAGAAGCCTGGGTCAGCCCCTGAGAGGTATTTCTATTGCTCCTAATATGGTTTTGATCATAGAGGGCTGATGGAAGCAGCTGAGCTCATATGGACAAGGCTTTTGGCTTTCATTTGAAAAAAAAAATCATTAACAACTTTGCTCCAGGGGACATAGTTCAGGCTGGAGTCACATGGATATTTGCACCGTTCACACGCAGGCCTATTTGCATCTTTTGTTTTTTCTTTTACGGGCTCGGGAAGGTCATGCTGCGAGACCTTCCTCTTTGATCCAGGTTTTTCCACTCTAACCAGGATGACACTTGCAGCAAGCACCACTGTCAGCAGAGTTTCCGGTAACCAGAGAAAGGCCTCATTCAGTCTATTTGGGACCTACATTAATGGGTGCCTGTACAAAACTCTGAGGGTGTTGCAAAGCATGTGACGCTGTCAGGAGAGGGTAGGGGAGTATCTTGGAATGCTGCCTGTTAGCCAGAGGATGGTGCTGGTTAGCAAGCTGTAGTGTAGACAGAGGAAATGATCTCTTGGACCACCATGGCAAGGGGAAAAGAGGGCCAAGAGATGGAAGAAAACCCCCTCCTCCCCATTTTGTTAATTCAGAATCTGGCACAAGATCATCACTGAACAGCTTCTCTGCTTCTGTTTTCTTTCTTTAATATTTTAAAATCCCTTGCAACAAGAGTCTTTTGTGTTTTTTCGCCACCCATAACACACTGTACATGAGTCAAATGAAATGATTTTAAAAATGAAAGGAATGGAAATAACTTTATACAAACAGACAGGGGAAAAGCACAACCTGCATCAGCTGTCCCCGGGATGTGGTGCACAGTAGATCAGCGAGTCAAAGACATTTTACATTTGCTTCATCTAAGAACCCTCGTGTGGAGACAATACTGCAGTATGACCATTTCTATGGTTTTTCAAAAGACTTTGATGTTTTGGGGTTGGGTGTATTTGCTTTTTTTTCTTTGTTTTTTGGTTTTTGTTTTTAAAATCTGCTGAGCTTTTGCATATTCAATTGAGCTGTGTTTAAAAACAAAACAAAAAGCCTCAAAACATGCCACCCCAATAACCCGCCCACCTCCACTTCAGGAAATATCCTGGCTCACTTAATTATTAGCTGTCAGGCTCTGGAGGTCATCTGTTTCATGCTCACCAGTAGGCAGCGATATTTTATTTGGGAAGGCTTATTTGTTGAGGAACGCTCATAATGCGTATTCTGGGCTGTTCAGGCAGGCAGGGTGATTTTCTGAAATGCCTGGAGAAGCAACTGTGTTTTATTCATGCTGTTCTTTAAAAATATTAATAAACGAAAAAAGCCGCCAGACCCCTTAGCAGGGTGGAAAATGAGGAGCAAAACTGCCTTTATTAACAATGGTGCAGGATGGGATGCAGTTGTTCTGTTCTGGTGAACCTTTAATTGGCACAAAAGGGCAGTTTAGCTTTCATCTTTAAGGAAGGATTGTCAAGCAAAAATGGTAGTTGTCTGCCATTCAAAAACATATAGGGCTATATACTCTGATTTGCATCCACTTTTCAACCCTTTAATAGTGCTGTATGTTACTTGCTTGGTGTGAAAAGAGCTATTAATGAAGATGCCTTTCTATCTCTGGTGCTATATCTGCAAGAAGTGTAATTCTGATCCCTGGACTGGGGACAGCAGTCTTACCCCCTTGTGTGTTGTGACTGGAAACTAAGGAAATTCGAGAATGAATCAGTATGTGGCTAGAAGAGTTTCAGTGACCACCTTAGAAATCAGTCTGATATCTGGCGTTGCTGAGCACTGCTGAAGTGTGATCCCTATCCATAAAGTTTTCATATTGCTTTAAGGGCCAGATTTTCAAAAGAATTAATCAGCCAGCAACTGTCATTTGGGTGCTTTAAATGGGAGCAGAGTTCTTCTGAAAAATCATTATTAGGAATACAATGTTGTCATTGTGCTAGGCAAAAATGATTCGTAGCTATAAAGGCCAGAAGGGGACCATTGGATTATCTGACCTCCAAGAAAGGACAAGCCACTACCTGGAAGTGCTTAGAAGCCAAATAGACAAGACTGGCAGAGGGCTGGTCTACACACGGCTACACCCTTTTAGCTAAACAATATGATGTTAAACCAGTGTAATTTTGTGTGTAGATAAGGCCAAATGGTGGAGGGGGGGGAAGGCGGAAAGAAGCACAGAGATGAAGCAACATATCTAAGGTCCCCCAGAGGAGGTAAGTGATAGAGTTGCAAGTAGAACTCAGATCTCCTGACTTCTTGTCCATGGTCCCATCGACTAGCTCAGTGGTTCTCAACCAGGGGTATGCAAAGGTCTGCCAAGGGGTACATTAGCAGAGCTGTGTGGTTTAGAAGAGCAGGTGTGTGTGTGTGTGTGTGTGTGTGTGTGTGTGTGTGTGTGTGTACACATGCCTGGGCCTGAAATAACGGGGTGCTGCAGGTCAGGTGTGTGTGTGCCTCTGCTAAAAAACTGGTTGGCCTTTTGAGGAGCAGCATTGTGTTTCTTCATCAAGAGAACTCTGTAGTGCAGAGTCAAGTTTTCTCTGTTCCTAAGCGTCTTTTCCAGTTCAGCTTTACACAGAGCTAAGGCTAGCAACTCCTGGAAGAAGTTATAGAACCTGAACAGTTGGCCATTTACAGCAAACAATGTAACAGCATGTCTTAGCCTTTAGGTTAGGCAGTAATAGCTGAGATCTATCCTTTCGGTTTTATTGAAGTGTGTAGCAACCTCTTAACAACAGAGGAACTGCAGCGATTCTTCCTGAGAAGGTGTTGAATGCTTCTTGTTGACTCAGGGGGTCACCAGCAGCACACTCAGTTTCCACCCAGCTTACGGCACATAATTAAAACTTCTTGACACAATAATGAGTAGTTCTACTTAAAACCTCTATGCTGCCGTGTGAACAGTTCAGTGCTGTCAGGTTCTGCTCTTGTCTCCGGGCTTACTCATCCCCTATGCAACACCTTGTATATGCTAAAGGGAGGCGGCTTTGGCAAATACATTTAGCAGTGGGAGACCGAGAATTAGCTCTGGACTACACTACAGTGTTAATGCAAGGTGTGTTCAGTAGGCTTGACCTAACTCTGTAAGCATCTACACTAAAATAAGACGAGGAAGACTTTGTAGCACCTTAGAGACTAACCAGTTTATTTCAGCATAAGCTTTCGTGGGCTATAGCCCACTTCATCGGATGCATAGAATGGAACAGAAGTAAGATGCATTTATACACACAGAAAGAAAAAAAAGAAAAGAGAGTTGTACATGAGCATATCAATTGTAAGAGGCTGTTAAATTAGGATGGGCCATTAGCAGCAGGAGAAAAATACTGGCACATGATGGCATATATCACATTGGTCGATGTGCAGGTGAATGAGCCTCTGATGGTGTGGCTGATGTGATTAGGTCCTATGATGGTGTCAGTTGAATGGATATGAGGACACAAATGTCACTCCTGCGAATGTAACTCACCCGCTACATCAACTTAATAACGCCGCCTCCATGAGAGGCGTAGCACTTAGGTCGACGCAGTGTCAGTGTAGACACTGTGCTACTTACCTTGTGCTGGCTTTCAGACGCCATCCTACAATGCCCCACACTGACAGTTCAATTGGTGCAAGTGCTCCTGGTGAGGACACGCACTGCTAACACAAAGAGTGTAGTGTGGGCGTGCAAAATGTAATTACTGTGGTGGCTATACATTGGCATAATAGGTTGACATAGTTTTCTAGTGTAGGCATACCCTTTGTCACAAAACAGTGCAGAAACCAGTGAACCCATCTGTAAGGAGCAGAGTGCACAGATTCTGATGTTCGGTTAAAACAACTATATTTTCAACAAGTGGCATGCTTCTGGTTTTGTATCTAATGTATTAAACAGCTGGTGAAGTGACTGGCCGAGAGTGGCCTTTTAAAGGACTTGATTAGAGATGCTCAGGAATTTACTGGAAAATCCGAATCCTACAGAAGTTTAAATTTACTGTGTTTATAAATCACTGAAGAATGGTCCCAAGGTTAGGGTGCCACACTCGGCCTTGTGCGATCTGGGCTCAATTCCTTGCTCCACTCAAGATTTCTCTGACCTCTTGTTTGTTCGCAGGGCTCTCTTTCTAGGCTGGAAAGATCGCTCAGATTCTCATGCCAGTTTAGAACATTATGATTGCGTCAGCTTACTTCTGTGACAATGGAATTGATTCAGGGGTTTTAGTTGAATGGTGGCAGCCTTTAGACTTTCGTGAGGTCTCTCTTAAATATCTGCTTCACTGACATTTTACTATTTTTTAGTTTGGAAAACAGTAGCATTTTGGATTTGGTCAGGTGAGCTCTCTCACTTTTATCTTTTATTGAAGGATGCTGACATTTGGATATGACAGAAACTGGCGTTTGGGGATAGACTGCTAAGAGCGGGGTTTAACTGGCCTTTGTTTGCTATTGTCCAGCTGTGTTTCAGACAGCAGCAGAGACGATGAACAATACAGAGTGAAAAGAAGCGAAGATTTGAAGTGTTTTTCTTTCTGTGCCTGAGTTCTTGGAATCTGACAAATATTCCTTTCTCTGCCAAGTTAGGTTAATAAAAATAACAAAGCAAGGGGGAGTCAACACAGCTTGACATGATTCCCTTTTTGGCGAAGGGTTACTTTATTTTTACCTGTGATTTTGAAGGTTGCTGACTAACGAACTAATTAAAAGTCACTCACTGCCAAGTTGTGTTTACTGTAGAAGCTCAAACTGTCTTTCCTTTGTGACCCCCAGATATTCTCAGAGTTGGAAGCTCTCTCCTGTGTGAAGTGGACGGGGGAGAGAGTTGAACCTATCAGTACATAGAGAAGGTGTAAAGAAGAGAGGCGATATGGGGGCAGAAGTACTACTCTGACGTAATGGTCCAGGTGTGCACAATGTCAAAGTCCCTTATAAAAATGCTTTTGACGAATTGCTGCACAAACTTTACCTTACCCCATAGAAGTAGTTGGCATTGCTGTTTTACAAGTGGGTAAACCAAGCCATAGAATTTCAGGATTTTCCATGGAACCAGACAGTAGTGGATGCCCATAAACACCTTTGAAAATCCCTGTTATCTTCCTGCCTGAGATAACAGTGAGTGATCTAGCCTGAAGTAGATGCCCAGAGCCAACTTCCACTCCGTTGCTCTTCCCACTAGATAAAACTGCTTGTGAAGCCATGTGCGCTCGTGTGCTGTGTGGGTAATGTATTAGAACAAGTTCATACAGTATATCCTTTTAATGTAAGCTGTAATTGCGTCTGCAAGCAGTACTCTACTGTCCTTAAATCGGTATCAGAAAAGTTCCCTTCTGCACTTAATTTCCTATCAGGGGCATTTTGTGTTTTTGTGGGTGTTTTCTTAACCTGCCCTTCTCATAGCACTGCGCTGTACTTCAGACCGAAATCTGTAAATAAAATGAGGAAGACTTTGCATCCGATGAAGTGAGCTATAGCCCACGAAAGCTTAAGCTGAAATAAACTGGTTAGTCTCTAAGGTGCTACAAAGTCTTCCTTGTTTTATTTACGGATACGGACTAACACGGCTGCTAATTTTAGACAGAAATCTGTATGTGAACAGGATACATTGGTAATTTATATGCCTAGCAACCATTTTCTGGTGTATTATTGTGGGAGCTATATTTGTGTAGTAGACCCTTACTTAAAGGTGCTTTTTATGTTGAGATTCAATATTTGTCCTGCCTTTAATCTTTCATCTGTGGGTGAAGTTCGTGTAAATCTCTTGCACTCATAACTAATGCTTAAATATTGGGATTTTAAAAAAAATTATCTAGTTCTAGTGAGCAGATCTAAAATAACAAGCCAGCATACGAGATCCCTTTCTACAAGCTGATCTACAGTAACAACAAGTGACTAGAGTCCACTATGGATGGGCAGCCCTATAATACCAATCAAGCCTGTGCCCAAGCATGGCTGACAAAAAGCCTTTTATTGTTTTTGTTTTAACAAATAATTAACAGATGTGATTAAAAATATTCCAAGTTATGACCCAAATCCATAGCTAGGGAAATGGACCTTTTGTTTCAAGCTTTGAAGAAGTTGCAGAAGAGACCAAAATTAACATTTAGGCTAACGTTTCCAAAGCCACACAAGAAATATGGTTCCAGTGGGAATGTGGCATTCAGATCCACTCAGTATCTTTGATAATCTTAGCCGAAGCTAGGAAGAATATGTGACCTTCTTCCTAATTTTTTTAACCCAAAAGGCAGCCTCTCAATTGGAATCAAACCTGAGAAGCAAACCAATGACAGGAAAGTTATCATAGCTAGTGAGATGAGTTTTTGGCTATAGATTTCTGGAGAGGCTCCTTATCTAGTTCTTTAAACAGTTGACTCTCTTTGGTGTGAAAGCTTTGAAAGCGGCAGCCCACAGCATTGCGGAAACTCATCTGCGACTTGTAATGTATATCGAATGGAGATATGTGTTCTGCTGAAGAGGCATATAACAAAAATAATCTAACCTATTCCACCCAAATAAATAAGTCTGAAAATAAATCTTTCATTGTATTGTCTTTATAAATATCCTTTAAATTGAGTCTGAGTGACAAGATGTGCTTGAGCCACTAGAAGAGTAGCACTGATAATATCGGAAGAGCCTTTTCAAATACATTTTATACCACAATTGTCATTGAAACTATACTTATCTTCCTCACCCCCATTCCCTCTCGTTCAGAAGTAGGTCTCTTTGGAGATTTTAAAGTCACAATTGGTAGGGCGAAGATGACAATATTTCTCCCACATAATACCTCTGAATGCTACTTGGTTCATTCTTGATTTGTCCCGAATATCTAGGAAAGAAAAACATTTCTCTTTGGAGGGATAACAAGGAATAAATACTTACTGGTAGCCATTCTCCTTCATCCAACCCGCCCATCCCCCCGATAATCCACCCAGGTTTCTCTTTTAGGAGGCAGACAGTAGAAAATCTAGTGGGAATTGACCTGCAGCGAACACAACAAGAAGCCAAATCAATCTATACGTTTCTTTCTCTTTGAGCATGGAGTTTTTATATGCTTATTAGATTTTCAAATGTTACTCAGCTTGATTGCAGCCTTTTATACAAAGGAGTTAAGACATGGATATAAAAGATAATAGAACTATAAATTGCAAGACAGGTTCTTATGAAATCAGTAAATTATTCATTTAACAGTTCTCTCCTTGTTAATTTCATGTTGCTATGGTATCTCAAAATGGAGGACTGTAGGTCATTCTGCAAAACACAGGGCTTGCACAAAATGTGCGGATCCTTGTGGAAGGCAGATAATGCATTACGCACAACCTTCAGCTGGATGATAAATTGCCTCTTTATCTAGCGTTGTCCAGGGAGATCCACTGAAGAGAACTGAAAGAGATGTTTCACACTAGCTAACATTTTTTGGAATTAGACCAAAAATCACACATCTCAGACTTGAAATCTGTTTAAGTATGCCTTGACTTAGTGTCATCTCTTCATGGTCTGTCTCTGGAGATGGACAAATCACAACAGTTTTAAAGATAACTTTTCAGACGGGTGTAATGGTTTTATATTGCTTAAGCAGTTATGTTAGATGGCCAAAGAGTTGCATGTGGAAAATGATTTTTTTTAATTTACTGTTTCTTTGTTTTAAGAAGTGGTTAGTGATGCAAAGAGAAAAAAGGTACCTGCTAGACCGTAGATTGTTTTGTTAACCTCCCAGTGTTTTGTCTTTTTAATGCCAATAACTTACTTATTCTGAGGGCAGAATGAATGTTAGTGACCATTATAAATTTAAATCCTTGTGTGATAGCACAACTTGGGGGCAAAACAGCATTGTGAGGAAGCAATGGAAAAGAATTCTTCCTCGTACCCATGTTCTGTTATTAAGAAATAACTGCATTTGCGACAGTCTTCTATTTCCAGGGTCAAGGAATAGTTTTGAATTGTCAGCACTGGTTTTAACAAACATAGTTTGCAAAGTTGCAAAGAGAGAACCTTGAAGAGTGATGTTCTATTCTGATAGCTGATTTGGGCGGGCACCACTTCAGTCATAAATGTTTTCCGGACATTCAAACAAATCTTGACTTTGTTCAGTAGAATAATATGACCCGTACAACAGGTAGTGCTAATGCACAGAAAGGGGTGGATTGGATATATGGAAAGGGTATGTACAGAATAAATTCATGAAGCTTGTTAGATCTGATGAAGTGATGTGGAATTTCAGTGGGGCTGCCAGTTTCTTTTAATCTTGTTAGTTGCATTAAAAGTTCCCACTTTGCACCATCATCATTCTTATCCAACCAAATCCCAAAGGCATATAGAGTCCTTGCAAATCAAGGGCTCCCAGATTGAACTGATCTTCAACTAGGTCCATTAAGATAGTCTGAGCATATGATCGCTGGCCATGTAAAGGAATTCCTTGGCATATGTGCTTTGTAATTAATGGGTCTTCCATCCTAATAATATATCTGTACCAAGAAAGTCACAGAAAATGACTATGCAATTCCACAAATCTTTGGAAAGCACTAAAAATTCCATAGAAGGGAACAATCTGGCAGTGACCTGGGGGAGGATAAACTAGATAGGAAAGACCTATTTAGGCTATCTCTAATTTCAGTGATTTTGTGTACAGATTTCTCCACACCCTCAAGAGTGAATGGGCTTTTTGCTGAGAGCTTAAAAAAAAAAAAGGGGGCTGGAAGGAATATGGACTTCCCCTATCAGCCTTCATACCACCGGGCATCCCTGCAGGCCAAGCCCTGGCCACCACTTTTGGATTATTGACCAGGGTAACTTGCCTTGAGCTCTCCATTCCTGACTTTGCTTGTACAGAGCTGGTGCACCGTCCAGCTCTGTGGCATGCAAAGAGTGAGCAAAATTATTTTCACACTCGCGCAGTATCTGGCTTGGAACAGCAACTGTTCCACTGTTCTGGTGCTATTCCATAGCACTGGGTTTATTTAGCCCAATAGACACCCAATTTGGGATCTGTGGTGATGGAATAATTGTGTTCTTTGCACTGAGTAATCTTAAATCTTCCTACTCGCACATGTGCCAGGAGCTGCTGCACTTCAGGTAAGAAGATAATGATCTCATCATTAAGATGCGACTAAAGCTGGCATTACTTGTTAGGTCAACATATTGATCTTGACATTATGCTGCAAAGTTATTTTTAGAGAGTGACTGTCTGTCCTGCCTCTTGCTCCAGGGAGGGATGGAAGAGAGAAATAGGAAAACTAAAAGCAAACTGACACAGGCTTTACTTTTACTTTCTGAAAGCTCCCTGCTCCTTAAAAAGACAAGTGTTTGGCCAGCAAGCCTTGTTCTAACAAGACTGCAGCAGCAAGGTCTCTTGCTTTGTTGCTCTTGATGGACTTATCCCTTGCCAGCAGGTTTAATTTAAGTCAGTAGAAATCCTTACAGAGTTCCTAGGCTCATGGGTGGATAATATGGTCTTTCTAAATAAAGATTCTCTTTGTGTGTGTGTGTACGTACGTACTGTCTGGTTGGGCTGCATATGTCTACGAGCTTACAGTTGCGTCTTTCAAAAGCTGCTTTAGGGGATTTGAACACCTAGTTTCCATTAAAATTAAAGAAAATCATGCATCCAGATCTTATAGACGGCTTTGAAAATGCCACCGTGTGTGTGTGTAAGACAGACAGAGGTTAAATCTCTCACCTCAGCTGGTTGACATGAATGGAGTCATGACAGTTAGGGCTAGATCACAGCTGGTGTAAAGAGCATTTTCTCCCTAGCATTTTCTCCCTTTCAGTAATGCCCTTCTACCCCATGCAACGACCTGTTGATTCTGTGATCCCAAGCTCTTGAGTTTTCCAAAACTGCCATCATGCTACTACCTGCATTTAGCTCATTGTCACTGCTGCGTAAAGTACTTTAGAGATACTTGGGACTTGTAATAGAAGCTATCAGAAACCAGGGTCTATCTCTGTCAAGGGCATCCATGACCCATGGGTGGTGAAATTACTACAGGGTAATATATGTAAATGATGCATCAATCAGGCAGCCCAGTTGGTAGCTTTTCTGTAATCATGTGGCTTTATTTTTGAAGACTCTTTGTTTTATCTTTGTATCTTACTTTTACTCTAAGGACGTTAGAACAAGTGTCACTATCCATTTCCTCTCCCCAGTAATGCCACATCCCTGCTTTTTTTGCTCTTACTGGAAAATGAAAAGTGCTTTAACTCTTTTAAAATTCACTACTTCTGTTTTACTATCCCTTCGAATCAAGGCTGTGGGAGCCTGCTTTTCTGATTTCACCTTCTGGTTTTATAGTATACTAAATAACGGCATTTTAGAGTAGTAGCAATAACTTACATAGTATCTGAAATCCACACACACTCTTTCCATGCTTTTAGGAGTTTATCATTTAAAGGGAAGATTTTTAATAATGCTTGGTGTTTTTTAACAATTGACTTTTGTCGTTGAGTTCAGTAGAAGCAGAGGTAGGTCGGTGCTGAGCTGTTTTGAAGATCTGATGCTAAACATTTTCCTTGTCAAGCTTCACATGACAAGCCAGGGGACAGAGGACTATAGAATGTAGTGTGCATGTGTGCAGGACTGGCTCTAGGCATCAGCAAAGGAAACCTGTGCTTGGGACGGCACATTTCCAGGGGAGGTATTCCGGCGCCGGACATCTTTATTTTATTTTATTTTATATATCCACCAATGTACAACAAAAAAACCCCATGAAGATCAAAAAAAATCTCCAGTAGTGTGATAGGAGCGTGACATGAAAAAAATTGTGTTACATCGTGATACGGTCACTCATAATGTGAATGTGTGTAAATGTGTTGTTAGCGGTTATTGATTACTTACATCTGGAATCACAATTGTGTGTACTGTGCCACTCTATTGGCACCATTTGCACCAAGTTCCATGTGGTATTGTTCAAACACAAGCAAAATATTCTTGTTTTAAATCGTTTCAACTTTCAAAGTAATCAAACCTTGGTAAAGGTAAGTAAAGCATTTATTTATTTACTCATTCAATTCATATAAATCCTTTTAATTTGTGAGAAACTGGGCGCACCGGAAGACACTAACGTTTTTCATTACAGTGTATAGTTGAACCCAAATTGTTTGTAATTGTCATTTTGTTAACAAAAAATTTAAACAGTTAAAACAAAACAAAAAATTGCTAAGTGCAAATGTGTAAATACAAGTTTCCTTTTTCTTCTTTCTTTCTTTCTGTCTTTGTCTTTCTTTCTAAGAGAAAATAGTGCAAGTCTTTGGATGGCCAACATTGTGTATCTGGCAAGTGAGACTCAATTCACTGAAAATTAGTCCCCTGTAACTCTGAATGAGGTAATTTAGTAGCCTAGAACCCAACATTTTAATTGAATATTTGTGTCCTATTATTTGCCATCATCCATTTCCTTTTTACACAAATTTTGTCTCCACTTTAAAAATCAATGTTAGTGATGAATATACCCCCCTCCTCCTAAATAAAAATAAAAAGGCAGCAGCATCTTAGGAGAATTTTTCATGGTTTACTAATCATTCTGTGCCTATTTACTGGAGATTAACTATGTGTCCTTGTTAGAAGCGAAAAAGATTTTAACCTTGTTTTCCTCTTGTCTAATTTCTTTAAACTGTCTTATTTATTTATTTACTTTAAAAAATTCAGTGATATTTGCTAAGTTTGTCTAAGATGAATTCACACCTATAAACAAAACCTCCTGTCACTGAAATTTACAATATCTTATACCTTTTGGACTTACTCCAGGAAACATTTGGAAGGTTCCCTTTAATTAGAGTCTGGAGAGTTAAAGGAGGTGTTTTTGAATTTCTGATGCTCAAGACAGATGTGTTTTTGATCCTTACGATCTCCCTTGGGGTCTAACGTGTAGCTCTAGAAAGTCTACAAATCCACTATAAACCAAGAGAAGGTCAGTAACAAAATGCAGATGTAATATTTTGGTGTGTGAAGGGAGTGTGTATGGGATAACCTTATTCCTAAGCATGGATTTTGATGAGTTAGTTGTAATTGCCAATGATTAAAACCTTTCAGAGATGTTAATGTTGTCCCTGGGTATAATTTTAAATTCAGATCTGTTAAATGGGTGCAACAGTACTTTTACTACTACAATGCTATGGTGTATCTAGCAGACCTAATACTGTAGTATTTCATTGTTCTAAATGTATTTTATGCAAGTGTACTAGAAATAATAGAGCTTTCTGACCAAAATCTGTACAAGCCCCAGGGAGACTTCACATAAAAATATACCGAATTTTTTTATTGGTGTGTTTTTAGTTTTTTACTTTTCATGTTTCAATTTATGCTACACTTCTAGACTTTGATCCCCAAACCTATTGAGGCCAATGGGAATCTTTCAATTTATTTAAGTGGGTTTTGCCCCCTACAATACAACAGCTGATAGTAAAACACAGGGGAGGGGTAGTTGAATATGCAGAATATTCCTTGAGGACCCAAGAAACTCACAGTTGGGGTTGCCCTTGATTTTCAGGACTTGGTTAAAATCAAGGCTAATCTGAGCTGTCATTTAAAGAGTGGGGGAAAGTAAGTTTCTAGGGGTAACATTTTATAAAGCGCATAAGTGATTTAGCAGCCGAAGTTCTGTTTTAAAAAGACTTAGCTCCTTAGAAATCTAAGTCCTATTTCATAGGCTCCCGAACGAGTAAGAGACAGTTTTTCTAAGGTATATAGGCGTTTAAAGACACAGGTACCTAGTGAAAATTTTCAAAAGCACATAAGTGCCTAATTCCTGTTAGACGTTAATCCCAGAATTGCCTCTTTGCATACTTAAGGGCTTAAATACTTTCAAAATTTGTCTCTAAGTCAATTTTTAAAAATGGGACCTAGATTTCTAAGTCACTTGTGTTCTTTTAACAATTTCCCCACAGTCCTTCATGTTGTGTAGAAAGTATGAAAATTAACCATAAATAGATCAATTAATAAGGGTCCCGTTGAAGGTCTGCTGACCTAAAAATATGTGGTTATTCACCTTTCTCTTCCCACTAGAGGCCCATGAAACCTTTGGCAGTGGTATGTGGCCATCCTATCTCTTTACAGGGAAGGAGGGAAATAGGAGGCAAATCACTAAGTCAAAGCATGACCCTGTCACAGGGTGTGTTGGCCCTTTAAAAAAGGTTATTGCCTAGAACCTTGTAACATGAGTGCTGGATCTAGAACCTCCCTTAATAGGTCAATACAACTTGTGATAGCCTCTGGCAGCAAGCTTCTCTTGCCTGTGCTTAAGGCAAATAAGGTTTCCCATGAAATATCTGACAAGGATGGAACCATAAATAATGGCTCCATAGACATCTGTTCCCAAGAGCTGCTTTTATGTGGTAATTTGCTGGAGAGAGATTCAATCTAGTGTGATTTAAAAATATTATTTAAAAATACCACACCCATGTTTTCTTTCATAGGTTTAAATGACACCAAGACAGTGAACGCTGAAAGGGACACATCCAGATTGATGATAATTTCGGTTGCTTTAACAAGGCATTTTATATTTCTGCATGCTACTTTATAAGGAGAAATGTAGAGTCTTATTTGAGTTGTCAGTAATCCTTATGTAAAATATGAAGACCATTTATATAACATTACAAACTGAGCCTGTATGGTGATTAAGGGGCATAAATCAGTAACGAGTAAATTAATGTAAAATATTTATTTTCCATTAGCTATTTACTCACTGGCATTAATACATGGGGAAAGGCCTCTGGGTTTTGTGATGAGAGAACAGAAAATAAAACATTTTGGTGGCATTCTGGCTAATTACTACTGACGTTTTTCTAAACAGGTTTCCCAAGTATTCACTAAACAGTGCATGAGGAAAGAAATAACAATTGTTGAGGAGTGCTGAAGAAATAGGCTGAATGGACAAATCTGAAGGGAGGAAATCATTAAACACTTTTGTGTATCCTAGCACTTGTCCACAATGAGGGAGAATCTGTTAAGATGACGTTAATAAAAGCTTTATATGCCAGATTTTTAAGTTCTCAGCATCCACAACTGGGACCAAGTTTTCAGAAAGGCCGCGTGGCCCAACAGATAGGGCATGACATTGAGACGTAATAGACCTGGGTTTGGTTTCTGAGGTGTTGTGTGACCTTTGACAAGTCCCATCACCTTTCTCTGCCTCAGTTTCCTCTCTCCTACTTAACTCCTCTTGTCTGGTTATATTGGATTACAATTAGCTCTGACTTCTTGTATTGAAAAGCAAAGTTATAGGGATGAAATGACAAGAGGGAGGTAATCTAGGCAGAATATTACGAAAATGTGTCAGTATTATCTGAGACAGAGAAACTGGCCCTAATTCTAACATTAAGACAAATGAGTTCTGAATACTTCACAATGGTGAGTTCACCTACATGGACCGAATTGCAAAGCCAGGGGCATAAACTTACTGGTGGAAGCAATATCACCCTCATTTCTCAGGACACTTATACGTAGGTCAAAGCACTAGCAAAATATTGTGGAGAATGCTTTTGTACCATCCCCTCGGAGGGATGAGCTAGATGCTATCAAGTAGCACTGTTCCCTTTTGTAATTTCTTTGAGCACTGAGTGACTGTCCTGTGCTATTGCTGCCCTTTGTCATATAACATTTTCAGCACAGGTTCCAGAATTAAATATGTACAATTTCCGTGAGACTGATCATCCTTGTTTAAGGGCTATTTTAGAAGGCGTTAATTTCTATTGCAGTTGCAACAGCAGTAGCACTCTACACGTTTTCCCCTCCCTCTCTGGTACCTGGTTTGGCATTATCCATGGAGCACCGTTTTTAGCTCCACTGCTCTAAATAAAAATGCATGGCTTTTTTTTGCTGTAGACTGCCAACAACCCAGAACGAGGAGTTGATGCTTTTTGTTTGAAGAAAGCTTCCTCTGTCACTTTTGATATCTTCTGGGTATTTTTTTTTTGTATGCAGAAACACAAAGCACAATTAGAATACAGTTATATATCCTCATAGTTATTAAAGCTTGGATTAACATGACATAAAGTTTTGTCTGGGGAGTCTTTTGCTATGGCTCAGGGAGCATTTTTGTATGACAGTAATAGGCTACAGTTAATATACTTGAATGATACTAGAATCTGTGTAATAAGACAGAACAAAAGGGGTTTATTTGAAGCAGAGTTACAAAGGTGGAATCATCATTGTGAACAATCCACTGAGATCGGCACTTAATTATTGTATCGTGTGTTATTTCGGCATAATAAACTGCAGTCATCAGAGCAAAGTTGAGAATAAAATCAGGGGGGCATCTTGTCAATCATTGGGATTGATGCATGGACCTGTCACTTTCTTCTTAGTGCCAAAATCCTCCCTTTGCCCGTTTCCGCAGTTTGTTTGATTTACAGAGCCCCACTTGCGATGATTCAAGGCCCTCTCGTGATGTTTTTAGGACAGATTCATTGCTGGGATGTAATCCATTAAAATAGCTTTTGGCAAATAAATAAATAAATGTGCTTTTCAGGTTTGAAGGCAAGGAATTTAAAACAAAATGTGTGTTTAAAAAAAAAACACCACCCAGCTATTGGCCACTTTAGAGAAAGAAATAGGAGATTTTTGTTCTCTGGGATTTATAAGAGAAAAAGGAATGGATAGGCGGGAACTTCATTTTAAAAGCTATTTTCCTAGTAATGTTAGTTGAAGCATAGTTCTTTTTCTATTCCCTCTTAATGTATTGGAAGCTAAAGGTGAATGATTTAAACAGGTCAGGGTCAGGAATATCTCATTATTATACAGTTTTTATTTCACACGTATACCTATAACCTCTTAAAAAACTTAATTGTCTTGACAAGCCAAGGAGTTGAAATAACTTGATCCATGAAGTGCGCAGTTTGAAGAGAAAAAAAGAGAGAGAGAGATTGTGGTTTGCTCAGGTGCTCAAAGTGGTGCTTTTTAAAATAGCCAGTGAGAGCTGGTTTTTGCTGAAAGAGTGGCAGTATTCCACTGAATGTAAAAATGGATACACAAGAGCAATGTCTGTCGGAACGGCTGACTCTGTCCGTCATGGTTCAGTTCCTCTTAGTCAGACGTTAGAAGGCAGCTACCAGTTTATTTCAGGGAAATGATACGTTAGGATTTAGTTTACATTACCACTGGAGCAGTGTGGGTGCAGTGGAAAAAAAGAATGTCCGTTCGTGTGTGTGTGCGCGTGTGTGTGTAAAAAAAAGACCCTCTTTTAAGGAAAAAATCCAAGTATAAAATGTACATAATTACAATTAAGGGTAGTTGCAATTAAATGGGTGTGTTATGTCAGTTTAATTAATAGGGCAAACTGCTTAGTGGTTAGAGTAGAGGATAAAACTCTTGGATTATTTTCTTAGCTCAGTGAACACCTGGGCCTCAGTTTACCTTCCTCTCCGCCATCCCCCTTTAAAAACAAAAGTTTAATACATCAGGGAGGTGCTTGCTTGAACTGTATTTGTATAGCACCTTGACATCCCCTAATGAAATATGCAACTGATCATAACTATTATATCCATCACAACTACATTATTGTTGTTCTGTTGGCTAGATGCAATTGCTTAAAATTGCTGAAATCTGTTTAGTTTTAGTTTTTAAAAGGTTAGAACATCCTTGCATAACTTATCTCTGCCCTTCACAGTTTATGTGGTTCTCTCTTTACACCTCGATCCTGCCTGGGATGCCAACTCCCCACCTTCCCAGTAGTCCTATGGGGTATGTGATTGAATCATCTTCCTTTTGCACTGAAAAGGAAAAACCCTCTGCCTGCATGCAAAACCTCCTCCTTGTGAATAATAATAAAAACAAATGATCCTTTTGTATGAATATTTCATCTTCATGTATAAACTGCAAGAAAATAATTCCCTTTGCGCCCAAATCGATGTGTTGATTTTAATAGCAATGGGAAGTTGAATGGCCTGAATTTGGTCTCTTTTTTTTGTCTTGCTGCAACAGGGCCTTAAATTAAAAAAAACGAATCTAAATGTCATGATTGCGCCTGTGTAATCCCAATGCTATCCAAGGGTAATTAAAAAATACAGCTGAAGCTTGTTGCCTTTCTTGTTTTCAAATGAATAGCTAAGTATCTGTCAAAATGATGAGCGCTTCCATTGTTGACATGTGTAAAAACTCAATTTACCCACCAATAAGTGCAGTTTATGGTCATTAAAGCTGTCTCAAAACAATGACACCTGGACCCAGCAGGGCACATAACCATTAGCAACGTAGTTAAGGGGGCACCCCATTATGTATAGGTGCTGGAGGATGTGGGCCATGCTTCATCCAGTATCATGTATATTTGTCTTGGCAAATTTCCTTGCCTAGAATTTATTATAACATACTCAGAAATCAGGGAATAAAAGGTGGAGTTGAGGATAGTAAAAATCAAAGTAGTTATTAAAAACCTATTCAGGCAGTCAAAAATATTGCACGTCACAGATTTTAGTGCCGAAATGAAATGTGGCTGTTTGCAACGACCTTATGTTTAAAAAATAATACAAAATTCAAATCTGAGAGATTGAGTGATCAAAACAGCATACATAGCATTTCCGGCAATTCTCATTTTGTAGAGTACTTCAGATGAAAGGCACAGTGTAGGTGTAATATATTATTCATTGTTTGTTTATTGGTATTAATAGTCACAATTAGTGGTCATTAATATTGTTTTCTGAGTTGCACAGGTTACAGGAATATTTACTACAAATGGTCGCTTGCTTCTCTCTTTAATTTACTAGTTTAAATTGTCAGAAAATCTTTAAAGATCTGACCTAAACCTACAAAGTTCTTGCATTTACTTCACCCAGGGCTCTTGATCCTTAGTTGAGGGTTAGATTTCCACAAGTGCCTTGTGATTTAGGAGCACAAGGCCCATTACAAGGTCAAACAGTGCTTGTGCACCTAAGTCACTTAGGCAGTCTTGAAAATCTTCCCCCATCCTGCAAATAGCTGATGTCACCAGCACATAGAAGCCTTCACTGTGTTGCTTGGCTTTTGTGGTTTTTTCCGGACCCTTAATGTGCCTAGCACTCCTTTTCAACATTAGCAGAATACTTGTGTGGTCGTTATTAAACCAAGTTTAGCAGTGGCGCAGAGTTAACATCTAATAACTCTTTGCTAGCTTGTGCGTGGAGGAGACAGTATGGTCTGTTGCACAATAAACTGGACTGGGAGTCAGGAGACCTGGTTCTATTCCCAGCTCTGCTACTTACCTGCTGTGTGGCCTTGGGCAAGTCACTTCAGCTATTTGTCTCTCTTGTCTATTTAGATTTGTAAGCTCTCTGGAGGCAGACCTGTCTCCTGCTATGTGTATATACAGTGAACAATGGGGTCCAGCTCTCAGTGCTTGAGGCCCCAACAATCACAATGCAAGGAATCAATAAGTGTAATGAGTTTGGTCTCCATTCAGTTCTCATAAAACACCACTACATTTGGCATGAATTTACACTTTGTTAGCAGTCTGAGCAGAAGCCAAAGACAGAATTGAGCTATGGATGCTCTTCTTTGAAGAACCGTGGTAGAGCAGTGTGGGGAAACTTGCCCTGCCTGCTCTGTGGCTAATGAGAGGAGTTCAGACTCCAGAGCTATCATTCCAGCGTCTTTCAGGAGCCTGGCAATTCGTAACGTCTATATTGAAAAAAATAGTTTTTTTTAAAAAGTCTGGATTATGAATTTTTTCCATAAGTAAATAAGCAAACTAAATCCATAGGTATAAACCGCGGTTGATTCCTTGTCTGGCTAGAAAAAAAAATGACTCTGAAAAAAATATCACTTAATATGCAAGTCAGCATATGAAAGGAACAAAAAAAGGATCTATCAGGAAATAAAATGAAACTTCTTTTCATTACGGGGGGGGGAAACTTAGATGAGTTTTTCTTTGCTAATAAACTACCCTGTTTCATTTTGCAGCTGAGCCTTTTTCTGAAGCTGACTTTGGCAATTGTTCATATTTTTTTAAACCCTGTGCAATAAAAAAGCCCTTCATGCATCAGGAAACATAGTAATGTAATACTTGTCTTATCTTCACACTTACTCAGCAGGTATTTACAAAAGGGCAGTGGGAAAGTCTTTAAACTCTATCCTGTTACTTTGCTCAGGATGTCTCCTAATCAGATCTACTTACCTGTGCCTGTTCTACACAGGGATTGCACGGCAATGGTATTATATATACCATATATATATGCTTCTGTCTTCACAGACAAGGTCAGCTCCCAGATTGCTGCACTGCGCAGTATGGTATGGGGAGGTGGTGACCAGCCCTCTGTGGAGAAAGAAGTGGTTCAGGATTATTTAGAAAAGCTGGATGAACACAAGTCCATGGGGCTGGATGCAGTGCATCCGAGGGTGCTAAAGGAGTTGGACGATGTGATTGCAGAGGCATTGGCCATTATCTTTGGAAAATGGTGTTCAGGGGAGGTTCCGGATGACTAGAAAAAAGATAATGTAGTGCCTATCTTTAAAAAAGGGATGAAGGATGATCCGGGGAACTACAGGCCAGTCAGCCTCACCTCAGTCCCTGGAAAAATCATGGAGCAGGTCCTCAAGGAATCAATTCTGAAGCACTTACAGGAGAGGCCAAGTGATCAGGAACAGTCAGCATGGATTCACCAAGGGCAAGTCATGCCTGACTAACCTAATTGCCTTCTATGACAAGATAACTGGTTCTGTAGATCAGGGGAAAGAAGTGACTGTGTTATTCCTTGACTTTAGCAAAGCTTTTGATACGGTTTCCCACAGTAGTCTTGCCAGCAAGTTAAAGAAGTATGGGCTGGATGAATGGACTATAAGGTGGATAGAAAGCTGCCTAGATCATCGGGCTCAACGGGTAGTGATCAATGGCTCCGTGTCTAGTTGACAGCTGGTATCGAGTGGAGTGCCCCAAGGGTCGGTCCTGGGGCTGGTTTTGTTCAATATCTTTATCAATGATCTGGAGGATGGCGTGGACTGCACCCTCAGCAAGTTTACAAATGACACTAAACTGGGAGGAGTGGTAGATACACTGGAGGGTAGGGATAGGATACAGAGGGACCTAAACAAAATTAGAGGATTGGACCCAAAGAAATCTGATGAGGTTCAACAAGGACAAGTGCAGAGTCTTGCACTTAGGACGGAAGAATCCCATGTACTGCTACAGACTTAGGGACCGAGTGACTAGGCAGCAGTTCTGCAGAAAAGGACCTAGGGGTTACAGTGGACGAGAAGCTGGATATGAGTCAACAGTGTGCCCTTGTTTCCAAGAAGGCTAACGTCTTTTTGGGCTGTATAAGTAGGGGCATTGCCAGCAGATTGAGGGATGTGATCATTACCTCTATTCGACATTGGTGAGGCCTCATCTGGAGTACTGTGTCCAGTTTTGGGTCCCACACTACAAGAAGGATGTGGAAAAATTGGAAAGAGTCCAGAGGAGGGCAACAAAAATGATTGGGCCCTGCAGCACATGACTTATGAGGAGAGGCCGAGGGAACTGGGATTATTTAGTCTGCAGAAGAGAAGACTGAGGGGAGATTTGATAGCTGCTTTCAACTACCTGAAAGGGGGTTCCAAAGAGGATGGATCTAGACTGTTTTCAGTGGTACCAGATGACAGAACAAGGAATAATGGTCTCAAGTTGCATTGGGGGAGGTTTAGGTTGGATATTAGGAAAAACTATTTCATTAGGGGGGTGATAAAGCACTGGAATGGGTTACCTAGGGAGGTGATGGAATCTCCTTCCTTAGAGGTTTTTAAGGTCAGGCTTGACAGAGCTCTGGCTGGGATGATTTAGTTGAGGACTGGTCTTGCTTTGAGCAGGGAGTTGGACTAGAACCTCCTGAGGTCCCTTCCAACCCTGATATTCTATGATTCTAAAGGGAAGAAAGGTGGAGGCAGTGTTTCATAATGTATAGAGCACTAGGCTAGGATTCAGGAGAGCTGTGTTCTGTTAGGTCTGTCACTGTCCTGGAGGGTCATTTCTCTGTGCTTCAGTTTCTCCATCAGTAAAATGGGGATCATGATACTGACCTCCTTTGTAAAGAAAGCGCTTGGAGATCTACTGATGAAAATTATGTAAGAGTTAGTTAGAGATTGCTGTTTTATTAAACTATAAAAGTAGAGACTTTTGCCTGCTTCTATAAATTTTACTTATTATTTCTATTGTTCCGTTTATAATTAGCAGCAACCAGGGATGGGGGGGATTCTCACAGTAACTAAAACTCATGTTCTAATGATAAGCTGCTACATTTTAAAATCTCTATTTATGGCCACAATTCTAAAGGCAAAGCTTTTGGGGGTAAAATTCCTTGTGCCTTGTTGGCACCCAGCAAAGCTTTGGGAGGAAAATTCCTTGTGCCTTCTTGGCCTGGGTGCCAACTTCCTGTCATTGTGGCACAGCAAATTGGTCCAGACTGAGCGTAATTTAATTACGATAGCATTTCAAATGACGAAAGCCTCTTTAGCGAAGCCCAGAGTGTAGGGCAAATATTTTTGACTTGTCATTTTAATCAGCATAACCATCTAGAACCAAGCTTTATCCCATAGAAAGAGTTTTCTAAAAACTGAAAGCTTGTCTACACAGGTACACATTGTACCGCTTTTAAATTTGCCATGATAGCTAAAATGGTTCAACCCTTGTAATGTAGATGCAGTTATGCCACCCTAAAAGTGCTTATAATGGTGTAGCTGCATTCCTGTTTTGGGAGGAGTATAAATTTTTCTGGTATAATACACCTGTATGCCAACGTAACTACGTTTCACACAAGAGGCAGGGGTATGGATGAGTAGTACAATATAGTTAAAATTATAACTACGTAGTTATAAATATACTAACTAAGCATATAAAAAACTAAATATATAACCAACTATACAGTTAAAACCACACCCTTATTGAAAGGGTTAGTTCAATATAAAATCTGTCTGTAGACCAGGCCTAACAGGCAGTACATCTTAAGTATTGTTTGGAAAAGAAAACAGATTGCCACTTTTAGTCCTCCTGGCATTAATATGCAAACAAGCACTTTGAAGGGAAAAAGAATTATTTCTGCTGATGGCAGCTAATGTTCCGTGAAAGTAAAATCACAATCCGCCTTGCACCTGGCTTGCTAAAATGCTGAAGGAGCAATGTTCTATCCAGTACCCTGGTGGTGGCATTGCCTCAAAGTTCATAGTAGGGGAAAAAACCACTTTTATAACCCCCGTCTTACTATGTGACACTTTTAAAGCTCAGTACCGGATGACAAGTTATTTGAATAGTGGAACTAGGGTAAACTTTCAGTGTTGCCAGCTTTTGCAGTCATATCACAAGTCTTGTGATAGTTGGTATTTTTTCTTAAAGCTCGAGTTCCTAGAGGGATGTGGGAAAATGAGAGCCTCCATTAAAAAACAAAGAAAAAATCTTCGTCTTCATTATAGAGAGACACTTGAAAACATGTAAACTGTAAAGTTTCAAATTACAGGACGAAAATTTTAAAAAAAAGATTCAAAATTGATTGGTGTAGAAATCATCATTTAAAAAAAATATCTTGATTTGTTTTGTGCCCTACTCACAATTGTTGAATGCTAGAACTGACCATCCTACTTACGAGTAAATTAATAGAAGTGGGGAGAATTGTGAATATTCCATTCATCCATGTTGAGAGCAGGTCAGAGTGGGAACGGATTGTGATCTTGGTCACTCCAGTGTAAATCAAAAGAAGAACTTGCACTGAATTTGAAGGAGTTACTCCTGATTGAGATCAGAATAAGTCCCTCTCCCCACTTTTTTGTACAACTTAAACAGCTGAAAACGTTTAAAACTAAAAGGATTAAAAAAGTTGTAAATTTCTCCCTAACTGATGCCTTTACCCATGCTGACTGATTCCAGACGAAACTTTTGTGGCACAGTAGGATGTTTGCTAGAAATGTCGATTAGTGTTCCACTATAGCAGTGATGGACATGCTGCTATAATTCAGCAACACATTTTGTTAACCAATGCTGCGGCTTTATGTAAACACATGGCATTAGAACAATTTATTTCTAGAAACAAGTCTGGTTTCTGCTCTGTGCCCTTCATATTTTATTTGAATTTGTATCTTTAAAAGAAAACAGTCGGTTTAGGAAAGGGACTCTCCCTGCTGCTGTGTTTCAATCAATATACTATGTGGGAGATACATGCAGTGGTTTAAAATAGAGGAAGTATGGTACAGTGGTCAGGAAGCTAGCTTGGGAGACCTAGTTCCTCAACAGACTTCTTATGTGACCTTGGGCATGTGCTAGTCTTACTATAGATTTCACTAAAGTGTTGCCCCCAGCTTGCATCTCATCCACAGACAAAAACCCTGAAGTAGAGAGCTTTTAACTTTTACGTTGGCTGGCCCATCAGAAGGTATAGGCTGTAACTATAGCACAACTTGTCAGCTGCGAACACAACATACCCTTTAAACAGCTACTTAATATATACCAGAGAAACAGCTTTCCTTCTCTTTTCCCCCAGCTTCCGCTGGCCCCCGCCCCCAAAGCCTGTATCCTCTCCTTTTGAGGAATGTTACTGAAGGGTTTATTTAATGCGTTCCATTCTGCTGAATAGGGAATGAGATCTTTATCAACACAAACTGACATTCCTCTGTTTTACTGGGACTAACCCTGTTTGTTTTTCTTACCTTTCTCTCTCTACTTCCCTTCCCTTCTGCTTGTTATCCAGCTGCACACAGCCATTGGCATTGGTTAAGGGGCCATGTGTGTATGGGAAGAGGTTGCGGGGGAGGGGACTGAAGGGTACCAGAATCCCTTAGGTTTGCAATTTCTGCACCGAAGCCTAGTCTTCTCTGGGAGTAAAGGTGTGTGTTTTTACCTGATGTTAAGTTGTAAGCCTTGTCTTCACAGCTTTTTTTAAAAAAAAGTTGTTGTTTTTTTAATTGTAGGGTGAGTAATACACACGAGCTATCCTGAGGTAAAACACAGTGAAAATGGGAGTCTTTAGTCTTACTGTGTGGAAATGAGATGATCAAGTGACCGGGTGCCATGTTTTTACCCAGGATAGTTCATGTGCATCGGTTACCCTGAAGTGAAAAAATACCCCCTTTTTAGCACTGAAGACAAAGCCATGGTTTTAACACAAGGTAGCAGCAGGTCTAGGTAAACCTTAGTGTTTCTGCTTACCTACTGTTAACATGTTTGTAAAGTATACGCTGCTTTATTTTCACTAAGATTTTGCCTCATGCAGTTGCCTCATGTCATGATAGCGAACGTGAGGAAACAGCACACTTTTTTTCCTGGTGAAGACCCAACCATGCAGGCTTCTTCCTGCCTGTGGCGTTTAATTTGTCACACTATGGAAAGCTCCATGCCTTGTGGAGAAAGATGCCCTCCCAGCGCACTAAGAGTTGAATAACATGTTCAATTTTGCAGGGGCATTGGGAGTCCAGGACTAGCCGCTGTGCTTGTTGGCAAGCATTGGGGATGCTTGCTGCCACGCCACGGCTGGTAAGCGAGCTCTGAGATTAACGTGATTGAACGACGGTTTTAATTTCAGTCCTGATGGAGCAAAATTAGTTGCAATGATATGTGTGTGTTGAATAAAATTGTAGTTTTATTAGCTGTAATTGCTAAAGAAGACTTTTTAAAGACTTGACTGCTGGGGGGGAGGAATTACTGGCACTGAAATTTGTTCTTGCACAGTACGGCATTGATTATGATCATGGAGCATAATATGTTAGCCCCTGGTTGGTGAGCCAGCATTGTTATACATTGGGAAGCACTCAGCCAGGGTCTTAAATGCATGCCTAACTATAAGTGTAACCCATAGGGGAATACGTGTTACTGGACCCCCTCTGTGCCCAGTCCACAGAGAATATGAATGTGTTACAGCCCCAGCTATACTGCTTCAGCTCAAGCTTTTAGCTCTGGACGGCTCCAGTTCCATCCTGGTGGGTCATCTAACATGGCGGCAGTTGCAGAAATACATGGATAATCTCATCAAAGTCAATGGACGTACTTGTATAGTTAGGCATGTGCTTAAGTCCCTCGCTGAATGTGGGCCCTCGTGCCAAGGTCCCCTAGGTACACTGGGCTGCTTAAACTCTTTTTAACTCTCATCTGGCTGGCCATGGGACCAAACTTTTCAGTGACACTCCAGTTGGGAGTGGGTCTGTGCTTAGACCAAGGTTTGAAGACCATGTTCCAGTCTTGATCCCCACCCCGGCTAATAAACTGTTATGAAACATGGTTTGTGTCCTGGCTGTGTCTCGCACACTGGACAAAGCTAGCTAAGAGCAAGGGCTATTGGCTCTGTGTTTCCAAACTCAGGTTAAAGGCAATCCTAGAGAAGGCCAAAGAGTTAAAGGACTGGCCCAGCTTTGAGTGAATTTCAATAATAAATGAAGAGCACTTTAACTGAATTAGGGGAGAAAAATACTCGCTGAGGGAAGTAGGGGAGCATCTTCCAGAGAAAAGGGTGAAATGGTTAAAGTATTTGTTTCTTTGTTTAATTCCATTGTAAGCAAACCCTGAGGCTTGATATGGGGGAACAATTCTTTTCCGACAGTCTGGCATGCTGCACGCATTTGTCTCTGTTAATTTATATGGGGGAAGGTAGTAAATCTGCATGAGCGCGTTGCTGGCTCTTAGATTTCACAAGGGTATTTAAAATAATAGTACCTGACAGTTTACTAGCAGCTAAGAGGTTTTTCTGCTTCAGAAAGCAAAATATTGTACGAGTTGTGCAACGTGTATAAATAATTTGAGGAATTAGGCCAAAGTACCCAGTATGCTTTCACTGAAGAGCTAAAGACTTGATAGAGCTGTAAAGTTTGCAATTGGGGAAATAAGGAGGGAGTCAAAACACAACCCAGATGTGTGTGGTTGAATGTCATCCTTGTTTAATTTCTTTTCTCCCCAAAACTAATCTGAATTGCCAAACGTTAGATTATAGTGCATTATTTCATTTGTCTGGCCTAATTCCTCTTTACCTTGAGCAGATGAAAAACATTGCACTAAATCAGAATGACAGTGTTTGAAATGAAAAAGATCTTAATCCTTCCATGTGTTGAGGCAGACATAAACACGAAGAAAAACATATATGTAGATTCTCAAGGTGGCTTGAATGTGTGGAGTCTCGAGTTTTGAATTGGGACAAATTTCTTGATGGCATGACCTGAAGTGTGGAGGGAATGTGCTTGCTGTGTATTCATTAGTTACATCTACAAAGGTATAACATTTCCCAGTGTAGATTTTAATGAATGAATGAGACCAAGACTCTAATGAGAGAGCAGAATTTTTAAACTTAGAACTATAGAATAATATATTTTGTGTGTTGCACTTTTCTACCTCCCCAATTTTCTCTCTCTCACATAAATTATTCATTTTCAACTTTCTATGATGCTTTTTTTTTTTGATTCTCAGCCTAATTCATTCAATGAAATCTACACAATAACACTGTAAAAACAAATAAGTTATTGAATATACATGTTTAATATCTGTGTGGTTCCTTTTATTTTGAAAGATTCTACAAGGGTTTTACAAAGCTATATTCCTGAATCATTTCACACATAACCTGTTTACCCTCTCTTCCCCCAAAAATGCATCTACTACTGAGATGTACCTTCACAGTTGCTTAACAGTTATATTGTAAAATAGCAGGTGAAGATTTTAAAAGGTATCTATCTAAAGCTGCATTGATTTATGGTTATGTTCAGTTCCCGTGAAAGAAGTAACAGAGTCCTGTGGCACCTTAAAGACTAACTAAAGTATTGAAGCATAAGCTTTCTTGGGCTAATACCCACTTCGAGTTTGCATCCGACGAAGTGGGTATTAGCCCACGAAAGCTTATGCTTCAATACTTTAGTTAGTCTTTAAGGTGCCACAGGACTCTCTCTTACTTTTTTAATACATATTAGAAAAGATTTCAGTAGAACCCCAGAGTTACGAACTGAGCAGTCAACTACACACCTCATTTGGAACCACAAGTACGCAATCAGGCATCAGCAGAAATGAGGGATGGAGGACTCTAAATATAATACAGTACTATGTTAAATGTAAACTATTAAAAGAATAAAGGGAAAGTTTTTTTTAAAAAAGTGCCAAGGTAAGGAAACTGTTTCTGTGTTTGTTTCATTTAAATTAAGTTGGTTAAAAGCAGCATTTTTCTTCTGCATAGCAAAGTTTCAAAGCTGTAGTAAGTCAATGTTCAGTTGTAAACTTTTGAAAGAACAGCCGTAACATTTTGTTCTGAGTTACAAACATTTCAGAGTTACGAACAACCTCCATTCCCAAGGGGTTTGTAACTGGAGGTTCTACTGTACCTTATTTACAGGCTGTGCCTTTCAGCAGTCAGTAGCAATAAACTCCCTTCTCCCAGTTTTCAAAGCCGAAGCTATATTTGTGCAATTAGCAGTCCAGCATTTGTTTCATGGGAATGCAAGTGATTGTCCCAGTAGGCCAGTGTTGCACTAATCAATGGATGTTTCTCTCTAAGCTTGGGCAGTTATACATTTATGCACGGCAGCCATGACTCTACTCAGGTGGTGCCTGGAGGTGAAGATGCTTTTACCCACTTTGAGATCTCAGGCACTTTGAGATCTGTAAATGAAAAGCACCACGGACAAGACTGTGGAGCCTGCACTCACCCTTATTTACTCGTGCAAGTAGACTCATTGGCTTCATGAATATGGGTTAAACGCTAGGTATTACTATAATGTCCTAGATGTGAATGCCATACAAGTCATGCATGCTTTATATACTGTCACTTGCATAGCTCACCCCTTTCATGGGCCGGCCCTATTGAAGTCACACGATCACACCTGAAACATGCCTGTTCTTTCTATGAGCCTGACTCAGAGCTGTGAGAGGCAGGAAGCTTGGAAGCAAATCTGAGTTGTTTCTTCCCCGGATTTCGCCACGGCAGCTAGTCATAGAGGAACTGGATGACAGAGAAAGTCAGAGGTGGATTTTTGAAAGGGAGACACGCTCAGTCACAACTCAAGAAAGTCGCATGCCAGTGGCCCGACAGCAGATGCCACATCCGTGTGACAGCTGTCAGGGCGCAGAAAGCAACTATTCCTTGCCAGAAGTGGCTGAAGTCAGAGTATTGTCTTCTGACTTGCTCTGTGATTTCCATCTGTAACGTACTCCCCCCTCCGTGCATTAACTCAACCACTTCTCTGCATTCTCCCACCACCTCTATGAATGTGGAGATCTCCCGCAATTTTCCTCTTCCACGGTATCTGCTTGCCGTGCTTGGCTGGTGCCTGCTTCCTTTTGGGTGCTGCATCTCCGTTACATCCACTCTCATTAGCCCCAGTTCATCAGTGCTTAAGTCATTGCTCCTCATTCTCCCCAGTGGGACTGCTCATGTGCTTGAAGTTAAGGATACTGGATGGAGGGTTCTATCCCACGATGAGCCCTTGGGTGGAAAAGGGGGAAGTGCTGGGCATACACGTGAATATTTACATTTGTATTTTGCTGCTTTTTTCTGGCAGTTGATGGGAGATGAGGATATTAGAGACATGAGATCTCAGCCTAAAAAAGCAAGAGTCTGGAGCCAGCCCACTTATGTTATACAACCTCCTTCAAAAAAAAAAAAACACTCACCTTTTTGGGCAGAGGGTGGGTTTTTGGGAAGAAGGGGGAGTTTTCACCCCTTTACTCTGTGCCTAGTCCTCCTGCTCCTAAGCTTCCCTGTGGCATGGTGCCTGGCAGTCCCAAACTGCAGAAATCTAAAGAGGTGTATTGCTGGAGTTTCACTGCCATCATTACACAGGCCCTGTTTTCCCCACTGCAGGCAATGGAAACACTCACGTTGATTTCAATTGGTTTTAAATCAAGCCCCAAGTCAGGATCATCGAAATAAAAGCTGCCAGAGATAGGAGATGCGATTTTTCTGCAGTCTAAATCTGCCCTTGCTGAAGTTACCATTGACTTCAACGGGAGGAGAATTAGGTCAACACTAAAGCGGTTTGAAAATCCCACCTGACAGCAAGGTAGTCAATTGCACTTGCCCTTGCAGGAGGAAGGAGTCCATCTTCCCATTAGCCTTACTATGGACCAGGTCCTATGTCTACACTACCACAGTAAGTCAACCTACGCTACGCAACTTCAGCTACGTCAACGTAGCTGGAGTCGACATTCTTTAGGTTGAGTTATCGCAGGGTCTACACCGCGGGGGGTGGGGTCGACGGGAGAAACTCTCCCATCGACTTACCTTACTCTTCTCATTGGGGATAGAGTACCGGGGTCGACTGCAGAGCGATTTGCTATCGATTCTGCTAAATCGACCACTGGTAGATCCATCTCAGAGCGTCAATCCCGGATGCAGTGTGGATGTCGCCTAAGTTAGATCTCCTTGGGCTGTTTGGGCCTGCCCCATTGGAAAAAAAGAGAGAGAAATTACAAACCCTTACGAGGAAGGAAAAATGAAGTGCAAGAAGCATATTGTACGTTCTTCTACTGGGCAGAATCAAATGCATTCAATTCAGAACCTCCTGAAGTACAATTAATAGCCATTTTATTTAGGTCATCCTCATTTTGTTGCTTTAAATATATGCAGCTGTTAAAGTGGAAAATATCAAGTACATTTATCTCTGTAGATCCTTTTGTGAACGGGTCAGATGTATTTTAAATAACCCTAGGAATTGTTAGGATTATTAAAGCCTTTGGCTCTTCTGTTCTCCCCCCTCCTTCCTTTTTCCCTTCCCCTTCTTCCAGGCAGTGATTAAAGATAGTGTATCCCTCCCTTTTCCCAGAGCCCTGCATGGATTGAAAATAAACATTAAATAAACTAAAACCTATTGCTTAAGCTTTATGTAGGAAACCTATTGTTGTTTTGTTCAGGGGCTGAGTTAGGTGCGTGTGGGGGTGTCCTTTCAGACTCCTAAGTATCCATTTATTTATTACTAGTATTATCTTTTGAGTCATATGGCACTTTTATTTCCCCCAAAGTGCTGAGACTTTGCAAGAGTTTTGTAATACCCTCTCATTTGCTGCTCTTAATTAGTTTGGATTAATCAGCTCCTTAAACTGTCACATCGAGCCATGTGGGGATAATTGTTTTTGGTTGTCTATGTTACTCTTTTTCTTTTAAATAACATTTCAGATTGCTGAGTGCTTTTTCGGAGGACTAGCCTCTTGTTAAGCACTTCTGCATGAAACTCGAGGGAGGTGACCTGCCTGAAGGTTTGTGCACTTGAAAACAAGCCGTCCACAAAATGTGATTGTTTGTTCTTTTCCTACTTATTCATTAGGACTTATAGCACATGAGGTTCCTTCAAAGAGAACTTAGTGTCAGATAGAATAGCCCAGAAAAACACTCCGTTCGATCCCCACGAAGCTGAGGGGACACAGACCCTTGGGATTTGGGCTTCAACTAGGATTGCCGACTTTGATTGCAGGAAACTGAACATCCTTGCCCTGCTCCTTCCATTCCCCAAGGCCTCACCACTGCCCTGCCCCTTATCAGATGTCCTGCCCCCGCTCACCCTATCCCCCTTCCCTCCATTGGTCTCTCTCCCCAGCCCTCGCTCATTTTCACTGAGCTGGGGCAGAGGGTTGGAGTGCAGGAGGGGGTGAGGGTTGGGGATGAAGGGGTTAGGATGCAGGAGGGGGCTCTGAGCTGGGGCTGAGGGGTTTGGAGTGTGGGGGGTATCAAGGCTGGGGCGAGGGCAGGGGTGCAGGCTCTGGGAGGAAGTTAGGGTGCAGGAGGGGGCTCATGTCTGGAGCAGGGAGTTAGGGTGCGGAGGGGGGTTCCAACCTAGGGTTGGGATGTGGGAGAGGAGGAAGGGTTCAGACTTCAGGGGGCGCTTACTTCAGGTGGCTCCTGGAAGTGGCCAGAGTGTCCCTTTGGCTCCTAGGCGGAAGGGCCAGGGGGCTTTGTGCGCTGCCCGTGCCCGCAGGCGTCATCCCCACAACTCCTATTGGTGGTGGTTCCCGGCCAATGGGAGATGCGGAGCTGGTGCTTGGGGCAGCACCTACGCTAAGGGGGGGGGGTAGTGTGCAGAATCCCCCTGGCAACCCCTGTGCCTAGGAGTTCGAGGGACATGCCTGGGAGACGTGCGGAGCCGGCTACTGTGGCCAACCAGACTTTTAGCAGACTCTGTGGACCAGAGACATAAGGGTCCCTTTTCGACAGGGCTTGAAAACTGGACACCTGGCAACCCTAGTTTCTCCTCCCTGATGCATATCAACCCTGTTTGAAGGGGTGAGAAAGAAGATTACTTTCCTTGTACATTTATACTTTGACATCCCTACTGCCTTCCAGGAAGGGCACCCGTTGCCATGGTGGTTTTTAATACAGATACCTGCAAATCAGACAAACGCATTTTTCATAACAACCACCGAGCAGCCCTCAGATGGTCCAACTTTCTGGCCTCTTAATAACCTGTTCTATTTTAAACTGTTCTCTTTTTCCTGCCTGGATTCCTATTCGCTCTTCACCAAACTTCTTGCTTCCTAAAGCTCCATTGTTAAATGCCCAGTTCCCCCAGGCTTTGATTACGAATCTCTTCTTCAGATTATCCACAGTAAAATGACTCCCACCTCCTGTATCAGAGCAGAGACAGGAAGAGCGAGGCCTCTTCTTTCTACAGCATTTGAGGTCAGCTGAAATGCCAAGCTAGTAGTCCCTAGATTTAAATATGAAGGTTTTGGGGGCAGTTTAAGCTGAGGACTTTAGAACTTCCTCCCCTCTCAGGGTATGTCTTCACTATAAAACAAGCGTGTTCTTAACTCCTGCTTTCCGAATAATGCAGGTCTGCCCTAGAGGTAACCCGAGCTAACCCGAGGTAAAAGTTGAGTACAGCAATGCTGTGTCTTCGCAGGTTTCAACCTGAGTTAAGAACACACTTTATTTTGCAGTGTAGAGGTATTCTCAGACTGAACGAGTTCAAGCATTGACCATCAGGGTGTATGTCAAAGCCCGCACTCTCAGGCTTGCTCTGTGAAAGCAGGTTCTCTGGGGATAAGGAGAGATTTTCTTCACAGTAAAAGCCTTGAAAACTCCTAACACTTGTGCAATTTCAATTATGGGTAGCTGAGTATTTTTTTCCCTGATACCTAAAGAGCATCTGTATGTGATAGCCGCCTTACCTAATACAGGACTGAACTGGGGATGCCTGCAGCTAAAATCATTAGTCGCTACAGCTTGAGTTAAAGATCCAGGCTCAGTAGTTGAGGGTTATATAATATACACCAATCAGTGGGTTACACTGGGCATTTTACAATACAGGTAGAAAAGCAAGCACATTAGCTAATTATATTACAGTGCTGTTACATTACCCTTCTATCGTGCATTTTTTCTGATGATGTCCGAACAATGAACAAACTGTCAGCCTCACAAAAAGTCCTGCACAGTAGGTCAGCAGTTTCTTTGGTAAGTCACTGCACCTCCCTGCCTCAGTTTATCCATCTGTAAAGTGGGGATAATTATTCTATTTCACCTTCGTAAAGCATGGTGAGGTCTACACATGAAACTCATTATGATTGGTGACTTGCTCAGGGTTACACAGCAAGTCAGTATCACAGCGAAGAATAGAAGCCAGGAGTCCTGTCTCGTCTCTCACCACTAGACATACTTTTAAGATAAGTTAGTGGTTGCATGTTTTTAACCAAGAGCTGGAAGATTTGCTGCATCCAGCCACCCCTAATATAGTCAAACAGGAGAAATCCCAGGGTGAACCAAAGAGTTAACTCAGATCTTTATTGGGCATAGCAACTAAACCTACCTGAGTTTCATTTGTGCAGAGCTTTTATCCCCCTCACCTCCCGAAATAGAGGGAGAACAATATGCTTACTACTGGGTTTACTACCGGTTACCTTTACTGTGTCCCGTATTTCTCCTTGATGAACACTTAAACAAGCCACTTGTGTTTGATTCACAGAGAACCGTGAGAAACAAGCTGTGTATGTGAAGCAGTGTGGGTTTTTTTCATTCTATTCAGCCCTTTGTATATTCAAATTCTTCTAGTTTCAGTTCTTGCTGTTCTGCCAGATTTCCATAGCATTGATAGGTTTTCTGAATTAGTACGTTTCTTCCCTCCCTTTCCCTTTCCCTCCCGCTCTTCCTTTTTACTTTTGCAACTGGTGAAAAGTTTTTCTAAGCACGCAGCCTTATCCATATTGATTTTTCTCTCTCCCCTGTCTAACGGGCTCTTGGATGTTTTATTTTGTAAAGCGTTAATAGAATTTTTTTTCCCCATTACGCTTTATCTATTCAGGAGTCATTGAGAAGTCCTATTGTGTCACCGGACTATGGAGAAAAGAGGCTATTCTTCTGTTACAATGGCTGCCCTAAAAATAATGTGGGGTGAGGTTAACTCAGAAAGGGCAGAGAGGGAGATAAAATGTTCTGACCTTAGGAAACAGAAAAGATAACCAATTAGGCATTGCTGAAAGTGCACCAGCTGGCTTAAAAACACCTTGCTGCTTTCTAAGGGTATATTTTAACCAGAAGTTGGTCAAATCAGAAACTCAGCTCCGACAGAATTGCTTCAGAATTGCTCCGACAGAATTGCTTCAGAATTGCTTCCTTTGTATTTTGCAGGATTTCAGAGTTGAGCCTGTGTATCTGTAAGGCTCCTTTATGGTTTTGCTTCTGAGCCAAAACGTTTACAGTCCTAAACGTGTGGACGAAGCACAAATCTCACAAAGATGGCTGAGCTCACATGGTTTCCACCTGAAGTGGCAGAAATCTCCCCCAACCTAGAAAGTCTCATCATTACTATTAGTTATTTGCCCACTAAAAACCCCGACCAAGCCTGGGGTCTCGTTGTGGTAGTTGCCGTGCGAGCATATAACAAGACCTTTGGACCAAGTCTGTAAAGGTAATTAGGTGCCTAACTCCCACTGAAGTCACTCTAAATGTGTGAGAGAAAATGCATCGTCAATCTCCATTTGACAGACGGGAAACTGAGGCACAGAGAGTTGAAGTGCGTCTCTCCAGGACACACAGCAAGTCCATGGCTGAACCAGGAACGACATTTGCATCTCCTGAGAGCCAGTCCAATCTCAAGACCATCCCTCCTCTATCAGGATTTGGGCAGTGCTTGGGGGAGTGAGGCAATGGTTACCCAATGAGCTGAAGCTGGTGTTGTCCCTTCTGCCATCCACAGTTGAGGAGGGAAAGGGCTGTTGAAAGCTGAAGCTCAGGTTTCAGCCTATTGAGGTCTTGCCTGATCAGACTGGTTTACACTGCAAACTTACGTGAGTATAACCATGTCACGTGGGTGAGGAAAATCCAACCCTGTGAGAAATGATGCAGTCGAACTCCCGGTGGAGATAGCATTGTACTGTGAAAGGAGGGTTTCTCCCATCAACATAACTACCACCTTGGAGGGAGCTGACAAGGGAAGCTCTCCCATTGGCATAGGTACCATCTGCACTGAGCACTCAAACGGCACAGCTGCAACTCCATAAGAACAGGCCAGACCCCCCGGTGCACAGCAAAAGGGAAGTCAGGATCAGAGCGGAGTGATGTTTATTTTAGAGAACTTTTTTTTCACAGAAAAATGCAGATTCAGCAACACCGAAACATTTCACTAAGTTAGTTTTGATGAACTATTTTGGTTTAGTTTAAAAAAAAAAATAGTAAAAAATTGAGATTTTTTTCATATCAAAATAACTTTTTGTTTTAGGATGTCCTTTAATTAAAAAATAAAACATTAAAAAGTATTTGAAATCCAACCTAAGTATTTCATTCAGCCGGAAATAAATTTTAGTTTAGTTTGTTTAACCCTAAACAAATTTTTTTTCTTTTCAACCAAAAAAAATAAAGCTCTAATTTGCACAGCTCTCGTCCAGATCTTGTCCCTCGTGGTATTTTTACTGAGGATGGGCAGAAATGAATAAAGGGCCAATGCATCTTTTTTCCCTTCCGCAGTTCACCTCTAAAGAAGGATGAAGATTTCCAATGCCCCAAGTAAACTGTTGTTCAGTAAAGAGGGAGGAGTTTGGGGAATTAACACAGCAGAGAGACCAGTGCTGTGCTAATCAGCTTAGTGCTGTCGTCTGGGGTATGGACGAGGTGTAGTAGGATCAACATCACCCTGTGCATTACTTTCCCTTTGGACACAGAATTGTTCCCCTTGTTGACGAGTGCTGCAGAGTGATGCCTTTTGGGCACCTGTTTGTTCAGTGCTTGTTTCCTAGCTACCAAAGCAGCCTTTTAAAACAACACCAACTTTAGCCTCTGTGTTGGTCGAGCTGCTACAGCAGGCTAAAGAATCATGCTCTTGTCAGCCTGGGTTACAGGTTCCCCGTGCCCAGGGAAACTCGTTCTGTGCTTCAGATGTCCGCAGCTATTCAAATCCCTGTACGAGGCACTACTTTGTCATGACAGCCCTGGTCGAGGATTGAGACTTCTGGCTTGGATACAGTCCTGAGAACTTTCCCACACTGTACATTCTAATTGTTGTCCTCTGACCCAGATGCAATATAGTGGTGGGGACTGGGACTTGTTATGTTTGTATTCGTAGTGCAGATGAGCCCCAGGGGCCCTCTCAAGGCTGGAGTTGGGATTTTGGACAAAGATTTTGTGGTGAGAAGTGTCATAAAGCTGCACTGTGTCGACCAGGGGTAGGCAGCCTATGGCACGGGTGCCAAAGGCGGCACGCAAGCTGATTTTCAGTGGCACTCACACTGCCCAGGTCCTGGCCACCAGTCTCAGGGGCTCTGCATTTTAATTGAATTTTGAATGAAGCTTCTTAAACATTTTAAAAACCCTATTTACTGTATATACAATGCTAGTTTCATTATATATTATAGACTTGTAGAAAGAGGCCTTCTAAAAACATTAAAATGTATTACTGGCATGCGAAACCTTAAATTAGAGTGAATAAATGAAGACTCGGCACACCACTTCTGGAAGGTTGCCGACCCCCTGTAGACTGACTAGTGTGGGGGACAAAAGGGTGTTCAGTGCACAGTTTGCTTCCGGTGATGCTCACATCACGGTGGTTATACCATGTTTCCCCGAAAATAAGACAGCGTCTTATATTAATTTTTGCTCCCAAAGATGCACTAGGTCTTATTTTCAGGGGATGTCTTATTTTTCCATGAAGAAGAATACGGTACACATTTATTGTTGAACAAAAAGGGAGGTCTTATTTTCGGGGGATGCCTTATATTACAGCGAGAGGCAAAACTGGAAGTAGGTCTTATTTTTGGGGGATGTCTTACTTTTGGGGAAACAGGGTAGGTGAAGAAAAGCACACATGTTGTTCAGAGAAACTGGACTAGTTGCTAACCATGATTCTGATCCCGGTGTGCTTGAGACCTTTGAGAATTTTAACAATCAGTGATCAACCCGTAATTCCAAGGCACAGATGAATGCTAGAGGAATTGTCCTTATTTACTTTCCAACCTTACTGACACCTGTTTTTGTTTTGTTTTGTGGGGTTTTTTTATGGGGTAAAGAAGGGGAACGGGGCAACATGATGATATACTTAATTTAGTTTGGATTCTCATTGTGCCAGTGGTTTAGGTTCCATCCATGCTGCAGATGAAGGGTTAAACAGAATGAAGGACACATGTTAAACCCTTTCATCTCAGGCTGTATTTGTCCATGGGGCTCAGCAGTGTTACCTGAAATGGGGTTTAAAAGGAGTCTATGTGCAGTTTCTGGTTTTGCTGTGCTGCCACCTCCAGCACTGTAATGTATGATGGAAGCCACCTCCAGCACTGTAATAGGGACAGGTCCACCCTGTGTTTTTAATCACTCTCCCAAATTATGCTACTGCCCTGCAAAGTCTAAGGCAAACATCAGGCATGCTTAAAGCATTCAAGACTGAGCTATCCTCTGGGACTATCATCTACTGCATGGTAATTTTTACAGGGTGGGTGCCATTGTAGAGTGACTCTTCAAAGAAATCAGTTTTTCTAAAATGGGTTGGGTAAATAATATATTGTTAAAAATTTTTGGTGGGGTGGAATCCTCTGTAGAATTCAATAGCGCCGAACCCAGCTGTAGAAATGATTGCAAAAGAATTGGAGTTGAATAAAGAATGAGATCCATTCTGTGACTTGTTTGTATGTTTGTTTTTCACCATCATCTCTTCTAAAGCAGAGGCCTAATTCTTTATTAAATAGTAGTTAAAACAGTCTATTCCAAGGTTATAATTTTCTGTTAAATTCTATAGGACTTTTCCATAAGAGCGGAGCAGCATCCTGATGAATTTTCTAGAATCTCGGAACAGTTTCTTAAAAAGAAATCCCTGCACAGCCTCAGTCAAAAATAAGTATAAAATTTAGGTGTGGCTGCACAGATTAAATGTAGGTGGAATAAATCATGCAAAGAGTGATGGAAACTGGAAAGTGATTTTTGTTGCACTGCAATATATTTAATCTGAAGTGGAAATGCCAAACCTGATGCAAATTAAACTTCTGTCCCCTCCCTTCTTCCTGTTGCTTTTCAAAAGGCCTCTTGAAAACCTCTGTATACCTTTTTGGCTGACCAGATTTATTTCCCACACATACTTTTTGAAATCTTCTAATTCCCATCCCGCACAGTGATAGCCGCTGGAGAAGTCATGGGCTTGATTTGCATTGGTGACTCTGGGGTGCCTCCTTGTCTCTCTCCAGATGCCTCAGAAGGAGAACGGAGAGAAAAAAGCAACTTGGATGTTTGTGCTTTTTAGGGCAATAAAACGTTAAAAGTGCGTTTTCCCTCTAGGATCAAATGCCAGCTCGGCTTTATGTTGACAGTGGCAGGTTTTCAAAAGAAAGAGCTGACTCCAGGCATAGGAAATGAGAGATGATGAATCCATGTGTCCTGCCGTACCTGAATTTACCCTGCCACTACCCCAATCTTGCCTCCCCAGTACTTGATTTGTTTGTATGTCTTCATTAACCTTGTAGCAAATGTACTAAAACACGCCTCTTCTGTCTTGCAGGTAGAGGATGCCATGCTTATGTTTGACAAGACTACCAACAGGCATAGAGGTAAGAGGGAGCGTCTGAGTTCAGATGCCATGTTTTATATTTGGCAATTGCAAAAACTCTTGTGTGGTGAATGTAACACTGCAGGTCTGGCTGGCCCAGTGGCCCCAACAGCAGAGTTCAATGCTGCCGTACAAGAAGAGTGGGATCTGAGCCACCTCCCCATGTGCCTTCATCACGGCGGAAGTGGGCGTGCGTTGCCTCGGTTTTTGTGTGTGTCTGGGGGTAGCAGGGACAACTCTTCTGGCCACTTTATAGAGGTCCTGTCTTTGTGGCCCAAAGAAAGTCCTATTCAGGTTGACTTTGGTGGAAGGATGATTGCTGGGTTATGTGGCGATAAAAGCGTGGCAGACTAGGGGGATCACAAGGCGTCTGATGCTGAGGTGGAAAAGGACAGAGTAACATTTAGAGCTGGAAGAAGTTTTCAGAGTTTTCTCCCTGGTCACTCCTCTTCCGGCCCAACAAAGATGTATGGCAAGTGGGTCCACCCTTCAGTACTAAGGGGAGAAGCACTCACTCAGACCTCTCCATGTTTTGTATACATGACGTACTCGGAGGCCTCATAACAGATACCGGCACGAGCCCGGGATGCCTGTCTACACGTGAGGATGAGCAAGTGGCCGTTCCCTTACTTGAGTGTAGCTTAGACCAGATTTGGCCCAACTGACAACTGGCTTCCACCCATTCTCGAAATCTGTGTACGCCCACAGGGCACGCTTGAATGCATGTGCAGGTCTTATACTAGCAACTAGACGCATGCCTGGATGTGCAAATCGATGACGCCGGTATTGGAGGTTCCGTTTTTCTTAGAAATAAGGCAGCTGCCTTCCTTTATCCCACTGCAATCTTTTCACAGCCTCTTCCCTTTCCCCCTCCCATGCTGGTGCTCAGAGACTTTGTTCCAGAATGCTTCCTCCCCTTTGCAGTCAACAGTTATAGCTTGGGAACTGGCGGCTGGATGTATTTACAGTACAGGGCACTGACTGCACTTTGAAATGACAGTAATGCCTGGAGCCCTCAACTGAGATCATATGTAAACGCGTAGTGAGAGACCATCCCTGCCCCGCACAGCTAACAGTCTACATAGACAAGGCAGGGTGGGAGAAAAGGAGTACTATCTATCCCCACAATGCAGATGGGGAATTGGTACGTAGACTTGGTACGTAGGACTGAAATGTCTCACCCCAGAATTCTGTGATAGAGCTGGGATCATTGAATTTCCTGTGCAGTGTCTGAACCACAAAACCGCCCTTCCTTCCATTGATGCTAAATCTCTGTTCTCAGCTTTCAGGGGAGGATTAAGGCAGGAGGTCCCCTGTGGAGCAGAGTGGGGCAGTCGGGGCAGTGAAAGTATTCAACAGCAGCAACTTACACAGTTATCTGCTTCACTTGAAAGGACACCCCAGGACTGAGGGCTGGTCTACATGTGGTTTTTACACTATTTTAATTTTAAATCAGTTTTAAAACCCAAATCAGTGGACGTCCTGAGCGGGGGCACAATTAAGTGTTTATATCAGGCCTGGTCTACACTTAAAATTAGGTTGACATAGCTACAGCACTCAGGACTGTGAAAAACCCAGTCCTCTGAGCAATCTACCCACTCCTCTGAGGAATGACCTATGCTGACCAAACTCAGGACCAGCAGCTGGGTCAACTGGAGAATGCTTCTATTGACCTAGCTACCATCACTTGAGAAGGGGGGATTTTCTACAGCGATGGACAAACCTCTTCCGTTCCTGTAGTTTGTGTGTACGCTATGGGATTACAGTGGCTCAGCTATGCTGCTGTAGCAGCCGCAGGGTAGACACGGCTCCAGTTTAGATTGTGTGGATTGCAAGCTAAACTATTAGAAGTGTGTCTGTATCAGGGACTCCCGCTGACTTGACTCCATCCATTTTCGTTAAGTTGGTGCAAAAACGACGAGAAGACACAGAACCCCTTAGAAGAAGACAAAACAGCTATTTGGGAAAAGGAAACCAGTCATAAGTCATTGAAGAAAAAAAATCCTCCCTTCCCTCCCCCCCAAATTTGAAATGTCAGCATTCAAAAAAAATGTATTCAGCCCATGGTTGATCAAAGACTGTCCATTTCCTTATTTCCATGTACAGCAGAAACCGTTTAGCAGAAACTCTAGGTAGGTAGGCAGGCAGGCAGCCAGCACTTGGCTGTCTGACCATGATCATCTCGACTATACAGCCACTTATCTTGGGTGCAGCCCATCCATTCCATTCCAGCCTTGTATTCTGTACAGATTGCCTGGAACATCTGCAAAATGTACTCCTGTAAAGTCTTGAGATGTAGGAATTAAAAGACCGAGTTCTTGGTTTATTCATTTCCTTTAGACTTGAAATGAGGTCTTAAATTTGGCATGCGCTTTTAATGGCAGCATCATTTGGCCTTTCTTTGAAGCGGTGTGATCTGTGGGAATGAGCACCAGAAACTATTGAATTCTAATGTTAGCTGACCCCTTGATCTTGGGCAACACACAACCATTTTGGCTCACTTGCCTCACCTGTAAAAGGTGATAACTGTACTCCTTTAACGATACCACTATTATAGGGCTCTTGGTGGTTTCAGGCTACTAGCTAGAGTTTTAAAACCCAAGAGTGAGAATTTTAAGTTGATGGTATCTCAGAGGAAGCAGAAACATAAAGTAGTTTGCCCTTGCCTACCAAACAGGAGTGTTGAAGATTCCTTATTGCCTGTACAGTGTCTGAAACTTGACTCAGGATAATTTTCAATGGGAATCTCCAGTAGCATTAAATAGTATGCTTCTGTCTCAGTATATGGCTCCCTCTGTATCATATAGATGTTACACTACAAACACCTCTCTGCTTTAACATGTTACGGGGGGAAATAAAAACCTGACATGGCTCATGATTTCTTTCCCCAAGTGGAAACAGATCTTAACAGCTTATGTAATTTGTCTTTCAGACTCCAGCCACTTAAGTGATCTTGTGTTTACTCTTTGTGTGGGCTTGCTTGACTGATACAGTTATTGTCTGAGCCACAAAAGTGTCAGCTGCTTGGAGTAATGTATATAGCTCATTTGTTTAGGGAGACTGCCAAGAAGTTTAGAGTGTTCTGAGTAAAGTCAAGAAGTGCTACAAGCCCTGGAAATTAGTGTGGGGATACTGGCCAAGCCCGATTTCCTAGAACACCAGGACCGCTGGCTTGAGCATGTTGCCGCATCCTCTGTGTCTATGGCAGAATCGGGAGGCTTGAGCTCCTGACCCCTTCCTTCTAAATTATTCATTGTGTGTGTCAGTTTGCTTCAATAGAGAGCCGAGTGACTTCTGGTTACCGGAGTACAAAAACTTGCCGATAATCTTTTTTCCCATCACCACTCTCTCTTCCATTAAAATACTTCTGTTTAAAATTGCAGTACCCAACAACGGAGCAAAAACAGATCAAAACTTTGAAAATCTCAGCCTTTTTTTTTTTTTTAAAGCCACCAAAGAAATTTGAACACCCAAATTGTTCAATTCAGTGGGAATTCTTTGCCCAAGCCCTTTATCTAGCATTGGAAATCCAGCCTCAAATGGTTTCCTTTATTTTGAGGATATTTCCAACCTATTCTTTTCAGCCACCCTGAAAACAGACATGACGTACCCTTCCCTGGTCAAGATTGTCAGTTGCTTATTGAGTTTAAGAGCAATGTTACATGGGGCTTGTCTTTGGCACAAGGGGGAGTAAGTTTCCTCTCTGACCTGGTCCAGTGGAATGATGAAGTTAAAGGAGCACCAAGGGGATAATTCCTTGGCAAGACAGAGATTTAGCCAGACTGAAGATGCTCCAGTGATTTTTCTACCCACCACTCTCCACAGTCTTCATGTTTTTTGCTTTAACTCTACAGACTAAGCGCCGTATGCAACACAAAGCAGGTGACCCAAGGAGTTGTGTTCCAAAACTATGTGGATTCAGTACTTTTTCTTTCCCGAGACATTTACAGCTTTAGTTTGCAGGCTCCTGCTCTGGGATTTTTAATGCTACCTACTCTGAGAATTACATTTGGTAATTCATGAAAGTTACTTCCTCTTCTACCTCAGAGGCTGTGGTCTTTGCCCTTTCCTGGCATTTATAGGTCGGGAGCACAGTAGGTAGAATCTAGCGGTCCAAGGGAGAATATGATCTTGCAGCATAACCAGACTTCACAACTCTTGCATGTATAATGTGTTGGGTGAAGTCTGTAGGATTTTGTTGCCCTCTAGTGGCTGATCCAGAGAGAAGATAAAAACTATACTTTCTAGGCAGCTGATGGAGATGCTCTGTTAGTTCAAATGGCAGAGGCTTTTGTTTTTGAACCCATAAGTCCTGGGTTCTAATCCTCACTAGGACCATGGGCTTTATTCTGCACACAAATCCCATATATATCTACCCTTGCTCTTGCCTGCTGACTCCGATGGCAGTCTCTTCACAGGATTATCTGCTGCCCAAGCCCAAGGATTGACTCTACCTGATAAGATATTGCTGCTCTGCTGGACGCCACTGTGGGGATGGGGAGAGGCTGCAGTGTAGCGTTAAAAGAAAAATCACAGTGATGAGTTTCTTTCCTTGTCTCCCGCAGTCAAGCTTCTCCTTGTGCCTTTCCATTCTCATCTCAAGGTGATCCTTAATGCGTCTCCTGTGTGTGGCACTGTGCTGCTGTAAGCACTTTCCAAACCACCCGGGCACTGGGAAACATTTATGTTTGTGCTCCATGCTATTGCTGAGATGTGCTTTAACAGCTCCAATTCAGCTATTTTTATATACACTTCGGGGGAAGATGGAATATTGTGTTTAGTAGCCCCGTGTTATCAGGTGCGAGCCTGAGTGATAAGCCCTTAGAGGATGGATTCTCCTGTCAAAAACAACTTTCCATTATCTTATCTGGAGAAAAGTTTCATAACTACTGAAGTTGAGGGCTACATAGACAGAGGGCACCTTTGCTTCTAAAAAGCCCCAGTTCCTTCATGCAAACTGGAGGGGAGGGGGGAGAGGCCCTTTTGTGGAGAAAAGGAAGCAACAAGTTTTTATTTTATTGGCTTTGATTGTTTTTTTTTTATAGTCTTGTTTTACTACATGCTCTCAACAGTGTCTCTCTTCATATTAGCGTCTTTACATGAATTCTTTGAAAGAGTCCCGAAGGACTGGGAAGTGAAAACCCAGCCATTCATTCAGGACTAACAGATGCTGGAAATGCCTGTTGGAATGGAACTTGCCATTTCCAGTATAGGCCACTTCAACTGGACTTGGGTCTCCATCTTGTGTGGCACTAAGCACTTCAGCTGACCCCAGGGAGTTGTGGGTGATCAGCAATTTACAGGAGCATTCAACACCTTGGAAGATCAGCTACACTTACCAAACTCGACAGAGTCTTGTAGACTAACAGATTTTAGGGATCATGAGCTTTCGTGGGCTAAGACCCACTTCATCAGGTGAATGTGATTACAATGAACAGTTACCAAACTGTTTCCCAGAGAACTGACTTTATCCTAGTGGAAGTGAATGGCAATGACTACTACTTAATTGAGACAGTATTAGCTCAGATTTCTCCTAATGGGGGAAGCAGTTGGCTGGTGCTAAATCATTTTGCTGTTTGAGCAGATGCTATGTAGATGTTAAATGCTAAACTCTGGGTCTTTGCCAAATAAAGGTGAAAAGAAGAAACAAATATCACCTTAAATGAAATGCACTGAGTCATCTTTATTCTTGTGTTCTATGTCATTATGTCTTTGCAGACACTTTTTATTTGAAAAGTGGACACTCTTAATCAGGCTGGTGAGTTGTCTACCAGGTTGTTGTAATGAAGAGGGTTCTGCTATATCGATCCTGTACAAAGCACCCCAGATTTTACCAGTTATTACATTCTGATTGGATTTTGCGACCTGTTTACAATGCAGGAGTGTGCAGTGGCAGTGTGAATAGCAATCCTTGAAACCACTTTTGGGTTAGTCTTAATTCTCAAAAAAGACCAGGAAAAGAGAAGTAGTTCATAAAATGTCTGTTATGATTTGCTCTAGTTACTACACCAGAGGCAAGGGAATGGAGAAAAATATTAAATAGTAAATCTAAATAATACTCAATATTAACCAGTGATACCGGGTAGATTTTCAGAACAGCTCAACATTGCCCTAACTCTGCTCTCGTCTGAAGTCTATGGGAAGTTTTGGAAGTCCCACTCGTAGCAATTTCCAGTAATCTGGAATAACCGCTGTTGGACCTCCAAAATATGAAAATAGCATGATTTGCTAACCATTTTGTTGCGTGTGGTGGTCTCTCCTCTGGCTGTCCATTACTAGAGGCTAATAAAAGTTGTATTCTAAAGGTATTACATTTCATCCCTATCTGCCTTCCTGTACTTATTGGAGGATGGAAAAATCCATTTAAGTGTTTAATTGATGGAATGGTCTGCTCTTGCATTACTGGATGAAAAATAATCCTCTGGTCTATTCCCATGCAATACAATAATAGCTTGCAATGGTTCTTTTTTTAGTTTGGTAATTTCATTGCAGCAACGTGCACCCAATGAACTGATACTTATAAAGCAGAAGTCACTGGTTCAGCTTAGTTGATAATAATATTAGCCATTTCTTAGTGGAAGGAAAATGTTGCCAGTCTACTTTTTCTGCACTCTAAGGAGAGAGAAAGAGAAATGCTCACAACTTTTTGGAAGGTTGCTTTGTTTAGTCCATAGAAGTTGACAGAGCCTGTTGAAAAATACTGGGTTAATCGTGAAAGGATTTAGTAATTGGAAACAAAGTTTATTTTGTTACCCTTGCAGACCCCAGATAAAATCTTGAATTCTGCATTAGTTATTGATCTGGCGGGTTGGAAATAATCTCACAAGATGATGTCCTTCTAATTTCATTATGTAAGAGAGCTCTAGGAAGCATACGAATTTGCTGCCTACAGTGTCAAGCTAGACTGTGACTGTGTCTCCTTGCTTTGCTGCATGACTCCTTGCTGAGTGGTCCCAAGAACCGTGGTGGTTGTGGCTTTTGTGGAGGCTTGTTTGCCATATCTATCTAGGCAGAGAAGAACTGGTGGGTTGGGTGATGACCACTAGAAAAGGAGAGGAGGGACCGATGGATGGAAGCTGTCCAGCCGAAAAGACAGGGGAGCCTGTTAACCATCTGCCAAGGTGTTTAATCTAGAGTTGAGGCAAATGGAGGTGGAATGCAGTATATGAAGATTGTTATTAATTTGGGGCAACTCGCCTTTCTAAGTCCCTCCCCCGACTAGCTATTAATGATGAGTCAGGAGGGCATAAGAGAGGGTGAACCTAGTGATTTGTTAATTTTGCAATTGCAAAGAAGACACCGGGCAGAACACACTTTAGCAAGCACTAAAGCTCTCCACTTCAAAACTACTGGTCTGGAGTATGCTGAAGCTATTCCTGCACCCTCCATTTAATAGTCTGTGTTGCACACAATGCATAGTTTTTTAGGGCTCCATGTTGAGCAACAGGACACACAAAGAGAAGAAGAAAGGTTATAAGTGATTGATTGTCCCAAACTGTAATCACTGCTGTTAAATGTAGCACTAGCTGGTTTTAAAGTCACAACAAAACCCTCAGTTTTGTTTCCGTAGTAGTTAACTACTCCCATGTGCATTGCAATGATCCAAGAAGATAGGGTGACGGTATATAACCTGGGCATCTTTCATCTGTCTGGATGGTGCAAACAGTGTTGTGTTCATAGCGGTTAACAGATCTTCTAGTTGCCACACATTCATTCCACTGGAACCTTACATGTGGATCAAATTTGGGCACGGGCTTCTGCAAAGATTCAGCAAAAATTCTCACCCCTTGTACATCTTGTGACAGGAGTCCTTTAGACAGAACTAGGGAAACATACATGTGTGCCAGAAGTGCCAGATTTTCAAGTGCTTGCCACCCACATTTGGGGTTTGATTTTTTCAAGTTTACTCAGCTCCTGTTTTGGCACCTAAACAAAGGCAAGGTTTACCAAGTGCCCAGCATCTCCCATTGAGGCATTTATGTCCAGATGTTCCCTAAAGCTCAGCACCAGTGTACAAAACTCTCTGGATAACCTAGGTGTTTAAATAAGGACCAAACAGGAACTGAGCTCTTTTGAAAATTGGACTTGAGTGGCATGGTGGCGTGTGCAGCTGTGTAACGCTTATCCTCTTGAAATTGCTTAGAAGAAGGTTATTAGTAGAGACAGACACTGTTCTCTTGTGAAGACTTAATTTTTGTGCAGTTGTTTTTGATCTAAAAATAAATTATTCAGATTGAAAATATATTGCTGCTTTTTATGTGCCCTTTATGTGCTTTTTAGCATGTGTGAGAACTTCTTATTTATATCAATAAGACCTAAACACACATGTGGAAAGGGAAGCATAGCTTACTACTTTCTTTCCATGTATTCCTGTTAAAGAGGAGTTTGAGTGCCCTGTGCTTGGCATTCGACTGTCCCTTTCTAGTGGGTATCAGTACATAAAAGTAAATGTCCAGGTACAAGCAATTGGTATAATCATTTCACTTGTTGAAGGCGACAGGAGAGTAAGATATTGTCTAAGTTTTGACTAAGAATGTTTTTCTAAGGAGAAAAATAGCCTTTCCCATTCTGCAGGGCTACCAGAAATTCAGTTTTGTAACTGACCTCTGAAGTTACAATTGACATTTTTATATCTTATACATAACAATGATGAGGAATCTCTGAAATTATTTGTTCATTGCTGTCTGGTTTAAGTAAAACAAGGTGTCACGGAGTGCCCGGGCGACGGTCTGGAACCGCTCCCTAGGAAGCCAGACAGGACTTCGGGTGAAGTGTCCCCTCTCTGTACACAGCCTGTTTCCAAGGCTAGGAGCTTCCCGGGTACCCACTTCAACCTTCCTGGGTCTGACCTTGCAGCATTCAGCACCTTCCGCCCCTCCGTGCGCTTCCCCCAGCGAACCCGCCCAGGTGGGGTCCTGGGGGAGCCCGTGGATTCTGCACCCCAATTCCACAGTCAGACGTAATTCTCAGCCAGCCAGTAAAACAGAGGTTTATTCGATGACCTCTATCTGTTCTGACCCAGACCATACAGCGAGCGTGAGCCCTCAGCTGGATCCATTTTGGGGGCCAGAGAGCCAGATAGCTCCTCTGCCTTCCCTGCCTGACTCCAGCTAGCTTCAGACCCCCAAACCGAAAACTCACTCTCCAGCCCCTTCTCCCCCCTGGTTCAGCCAGGTCAGGTGACCTCCCTCCCCCACTTGGAGTCAGATTACAGCTTCAGGTACGGACACCTGCAGAGAGGCTCTGCTTTGCAAAACTCTCAGCCCCTATTCCTTCACATAGAGACTCAAGAAATGCATAGGGGAAACTGAGGCACACACACAGTATTCCTACTCCATCACACAAGGTCATATGCACTTAAAAAAAATTTATCCCAAAACAGCTTAGAAGAAAACTGGATTTAAAATATATATTGCTCACATTTGCTAATTTATCTTAATTTTTTCGGCAGAGTTCCTGCCACTCACATCATCCTACTTTTTTGAAGCAACGTTAGGAAAGGAACCTTAGGGCTTGTACACACTACCACTTACGTTGGTATAACTTATGTTGTTCAGGGCTGTGAATAAGCCACCCCACTGACCGATGTAAGTTCCACTGACTTATGCGCAGGTGTGCACGCTGCTATGTCCATGGGAGAGCTTCTCCCGCCAACGTAGCTATCACCTTTCACGGAGATGGTTTTATTATGCCGGCAGAAGAGCTCTTTGCCATCAGAATAGAGCATCTTCACCAGACACGCTACAGCGGCACGTCTGCATTGGTGTAGCAGTGCCGCTGTAGCGTTTTTAGTGTATACTCACCTTAAGAGTCTACCTAACCCAGAAGATGATGGGGTGGCAACCATATGTATGTATATGTCAGTGCGACTTGCCTCTTTTTGTAAAGTGCGTTGAGAGTTATGGATTAAAAGTTGTAAGTAAGAGAAAACCAATGGGTGGTGGTGGTGGTGTTATTTATCGGTGGCACTACTTTTTATTCCCTTTATTTTACCACTTCATAAAGGGACTCTCAAGAGAATAGTTGATTTGAGAGAAGCATTTGCTCTGCCCCCAGTGGGTCCTTACACACATTCCCCAGCTAGTGAAATTTATCCTAAGGATGTGTGTTTTTCAACACTGATATAGAATTTAACCCTTAGAGTGCTGAGGCAGTGTATATTTGTCCTCCGTGAACTGCACTGGGGATCTGAAGAGACACAGCTGTAGCTAGGATTTTTCCAAAGTGGTTTATCAAACATGAGCTTAAAAACGTCACAGGGTGTTGTGAGAATTCACCAGTTAATAGTATTCACAGTTTACAGACCTTAGCAAAGCAAGGAGGAATGGCTGAACTATGTACTGTCATTCACACCTATATACATACTTATTTCAGCTGTGGTGATGCTACGTGATGAATGGATACTTGATATTAGTACCTTTATAATGTACTCTAATTTATTTTAAATATTAACATAATATTATACCTTAACTTATTGTTGACATTCACTTTTAAGAGTGTGGTGCTTAATAATTCCATTCATAAACATTTCCTTAGACCAGGAGGTATCCAGTTCAAATCTATCCCAGGTGGGGAGCAGCTGAAAGCTGTGATCAGCCAAGGCCACCTCGTCAGTCGACGTAGAATGAGCTGGTGGTTTTGATCCAGATCCTAATGGACAAGTGTCCAAATCATATATAGCCCCTTCGTACTTGGCTTATGTTTGCCCCTCTTATTGTCGGCATCGGCGGAGAGGCCAAAGAACAAATGGAGACTGTGACTGAATTATCCCCCCTCCCACTTAGGCCAGCATTTAACCCTAATGGTAGAGTGGAGTGCGTTGCTGATACTCATGTTGTATGTGTTCCAAGAATAAAGATGTCGGTTTCCACCAGGGTTGACAAACCTGGTGCTTTTCACTGGAACTGCATTAGTTAATAGTGGAGGAAATTTTGGGGGGGGGGGGGAGGGGAGATGGAAGGCAAGCAAGCTGCCAAATCTTGGATCCACTTTCCTTGTCTTTAATTTCCTGTACAGCACCCATTGCCACTGCAGTAGAGCACCTCACATTAGATGTAAAAATAAATGCACTCAAGCCAATATGAGTCCTGCATCCCAGTAGATTCCATTTCATAATAGCGAATAAGGCTCCTGGCCATGCATTTCAAGGCGATTATTGAACGTCTCGGGTGGTTACAGTCACTCTGCCCCTAGCCTCATGCTGTATAACACCACCTGAGGCTTGGAATAATTGCCCAGCTATGTGCTGTCTGTCATACCTTATTGCTTAATTTTATACCAGTAATGAAAATTACATCCAAAGGAGAGAAAAGAAAGAACAGCTGCGCTAGCCAGAAGCACCTAAGGAGTAGATGTGTCCAAACACTTTCCCTAAAGAAGGGAAGAGAATCTGCTTTCCAGAGCAGCACTTGAGGGATGTCGCTATTTTTATTTTCTTGTTAAATAAACAAATGCTTTAAAAAAAAAAAGGTTGCAACTTAATCAGTGACTCAAGTAGAAGCCCTCCAGTTAAAAGATTGGGCTCTAAGCTGAATATAAACTTTAAAATCGTCAGGGATAATTGTGATTCCAGGAGCTCTCACTTGCGCTCAGTCCTTCCGTCTAATATTTAAAAGCTAAAAACGCCGCCATTGTGTATTAATTTTCTTCGGAGAGAGAGAACCGTACACATTAAGGATTTTCCACTCTGTTTAATTCAGCTAGCCTTCTTTCAGGTCGTTCCTGTGGAGGTGAAACAATCCGTCCTGGACGCATTCCTTCCCCACACCCATTTCCCTATAAAATACAAGATAAAAGGGAAGAATCTCCATTGTCTGACTCTAGTGCCTTTCCCAGTCATTGAAAGCAATGTAAAATGGGTGCAAAATGTTACTAAATCTGAGTGGTTAGTGTTTGGCATTCACTCTGTAGTGGTTCAGGGTAATGGAGAATCAGGTCTCAAAGTATGAATCTAACCAACAACAAGCAATGTGAAAAAAAGAAATCTTTGAACCTAATATAACACTTATCTACCCAGGATCGCCAAAGGCTTTTGAAGTATTAATTAAGCCTCTTAATATCGCTATGAGGCAGATAATAACAATGATAGTTAGCTGTGGTCACCAATCTCATGACATTTGTGTGCCTTGGATGGGCAAGCCGAAGAACAGGGAGATGTGTAGTTGCACAGTTTGTTTCATGGCTGACTATCTGAATGTGTCTGGAAGGCCCATGCTAGAAGCAGACAGGACCGCTAACAGAGGACTTGTAGTTTTATTTAGGACCTTCCTAATAATCACCTGAAAAGAAAAACATTTCTCTACACAAGCCAAATATTGAGCAATTTCAGCTTCTTAACAGACTTTCAGATTGGAGAATGCAAGAGGAGTGTCTGCAATTTTTGTTCTCTTTGAGTTTCAGAAAGGTTAAGGCTGGAGAGTTTTCAGCAGATATTTATTAAGAGGCTTTCAAATGAGTTTGATTTTATGATGATATTACTGATATGTCCCTTCATGAGAAGTTCTCTGCATTTGAGTTCTTCTAGCACGGATGCTCATAAAAAGTATTCTTCATACTTGAAATACTTATGGAAACCAAATTTACATTTGCTTTCCCCGAGGATTCAAACCAGGAATCTGATGAGTTATGCTATTCCAATCCCAGGGTGGGGTGGGGAGAGATACAGGTATAATGTGATTTCAGTTTACCCATCACAACTGAGCAACACTGCTCAGCTAACAAGCCATAATACAAACAAATAAACAAAACTTGTGAAATTAAATTGAATAGTTTTGAATTAACAAAGTGATTAGCAGAAATCATGATGATCCATGAATAGAAAGAGAGCAAGAATTTTGTGAATAACTGCTTGGTGACCATTTCAAATCAATTCACTTAGTTGCAGTTAAGGCCAAAGTTGGTTGCATTTGCATTGCAAGAGCAGAGCTTTGATCAGGTAGCTGTAGAAGTCTTGTGGGACTGTTTGAAAATGTTAATTGGGAGAAGTCCAAAAACACAAGGGGAAGAACAAAATGCAACATTTACATAGGCAGATTTAATGCATTGAGTGGAATTAAGATGCCAGCTATAATAAATCAGCACAGTGACCTTGAGAAAAGAGGCAAATACCCTCAAGCACCAAAGAAAATGTATGTAAAAATATTTGAACGTACTGGATGATTTGTCTTACATTTTCATTTCTGAGTGTGGTTTATTAAAGGCAAAGTTGACCTCAAATATATCTAGAGAGTTTTTATTTGCTTTCTTGGGAGGGGGGAGGGGGGGGAGAAAGCGCTTTTTGTTCATTTTCTTGCTGTTTTTGACTACAAAGTTTCAAGAGACATCTCTATATTTTACTGGCCATGAAAAGGTAATCCTAAAGAGCCTGGGAGAGCATGAAAAGGGCGAGGGAAAGGAAGTGCAGTCATAGGTGAACCAGAAAAATAAGGGGTGAATCTGTTTTACTGTACATTGTGCCCTGCATAGTCCATGAAATAAATCACCTGTTATCTCTGAGACATAAAAACTGCCAAAGTTATAAAGCCCTAATTCAGGATAGCATTTAAGCATGTGCTTAAATCCTGTTGACTTCAGTGCCACATGTTTAAGTGTTTGCTGAATTGGGGCCTAATCTGTGTCTGGGGAGCAGAAATTACTTCTGGGTTGCCCTTTGTAAAATCCAAGCTTGGTGCCTGCCGGTGCTGCAGGAAGGGTTGGAAAAGGGGGTTATAAATGGTAATGCCCCTACCATATAATGAATGTTAAAAATGTAAACTATGTACTGAAATAACACCATCTAGTCTCTAGGTTAGTGCATTCTACAGCTTGCTGTCCTTTCCCAAACCACTAATAGTGTCTTCATTGGCCAAAATTTTCCCTACTTCCTTCGCAAATATTCTCAGCTTGCAGTTAATTTATCTGAAGAAATATAAACGAACCAATGTATCCACCACTCTTCCCTCTCACTAATAATAATACGTGAAGCTGGATCCTGCTTCATTGAAGCCAATGGACATTTTACCATTTATTTCAGTGGGAGCCGGAAGAGGCTCAATATGCCCTTGGACTAAGGATTTCATCATATAAATATTATCTCTTTTTTTCTTTTTCTTTTTTAACTGCTGGGGAATTTGGACCCCAGACTTTTAGGGGGGGACGTCTTCATCATCCTTTTGGGAGTATAGACCCCAGCAGACTTTCCCTCCAGCGATTGGGGAATTGGGAATTCTAATCCCCAATTCCCCCCCCCCCCCCCACGTTGAAGACCTTTCTCAAAGTCTGCAGAATTCCCCCAAACTGCTGGGGAATTTGGGCCAGCAGAGATGCAAAGTCTTCTTCATGCTTTCGGGACCCTTGAGGGAGGCTGCACCTCAGTAACCTGGCTTTCTGATTTGTTGTCAAAATTGGCAAGTCTCTGGGGGGGAAGCGGCCTTTTGTTTTCAAGTAATATCCTCTCCGCCCCTGTACGTCAGTTATGTTAATACAATGCATTGGGGGTAGCGGGGATGGGTTTATTGGTGTGAGCTCAAAGCTGGGTTGGGGAGGAGTCATAGCTCCACTTTTCTCTGCCACTCAGTTTGACTCATTACCTCCTCTGTGCTTTGTATAGCATAACACCCTGCACCCAGGTTTTATATCTTCTGCCTGTGTTCCCAGCCCAGCCAAACTCTTCTGTGTTTATCGCCGCATCATAGGGAGAAGGGCTAGAACCTGTTTCTGCTCTGTGTGTGGCACTCCCCCACAGTGAGCCCCAAAGAGAATAATTAACAGGTAATGGTGAACTTACAGGCCATAGGGATATTGTTGTGCTAAGCCTGATGAGTGAGGGTCTGAGGATTCATCTCTCTGTTATTTTCCCGGAGTGTCTGCTGCCTTTTAAAACAATATCGAAGAACTTCACAAATATTGCAACACTCCCCTGGCATTCTGTGTAGTTCATCCCTGGATGTCAACATACTCTACAGGCAGTTGAGCTACACAGGGGCTCCTGTGCCCCTGGTGATAATACTTTCCCAGTGTCAGAACTTGAGGCATGGAGGCATCTAGATCTGCATGCTGAGACTGGGTGCAACTGGCACATGGGCTGAGCCTTGTTGAAGTCAGTGAGGCTCCGTGTTCGCGTTGGGGTCCAGGCAGGGGTGTGTCTGAGCGGATGCATTTGCAGCATCTTTAACCTTAGGGATTTCCCCCCGAGGGTCGTACTGCTTATCAGAGGCAGGATTGGGGACAGACTACAGGTGGAGAGCCTCTTTTAGGAGGCTAGTCCCCAGCTCCACCCCTTCTGCCTGCCCCCTCTCCCTCACCCAGAGAAGCCCCCCCACTCGGCCGGAGGAGCCCCAGGCTAGCTGAAGCCCAGCAGAAACCCTTCCTCCCCTTCCACCTTAAGTCAGAGGAGCCTCAGGCCAGCCAAAGCCCTGAGTCCCTCCTGCACCTGCCTGGAGGAGCTCCAGGCCCCCACCCCTCCACCTGCCCAGAGGAGCCCTGGGCCAACCATAGCTGCGCCTCCCCTTCTGTCCCCAGACCCATGCCGCTCTGGGGAAAAGCGTCTCTTCGAAGACACTGTTGATATGCCCCAGGCAGGTTCCGGGGCAGCTGAGGAAGCGGTATTTGCTCCTCCGTTTCCTGGGTTCATCAGTCATTTCTCTGGAGTCCAGAGATGACCCTAGGAATCTGAATAACACATACCACCTCCTCAGCCATCCCAAAACCTTCATTGGGCATAATAAAACAAAACCACCTCCCCCCCCCCCATAAAACACCCCACAGTCAGGGTCTGGTGGCTGCGGCAGTGCCAGGGGAGGTAGAGTGTCACCTGGCCTATTACATCTGCCGCTCATGAGACTACAGAAATGTTTTCTCTCGATACACTCCTGTAGGAGCCTGACTGAAATCGAGTGGTTCCAGAGTTCACCCTAAACCATGGTCTCTTACTGGGAAGAGGGTTCCAGTCTAGAGCATTTTGGTGGTGGTTTTAGTGGCTGAGGTGACTCTGCTTTTTACTAGTGTGAGTAAACGCTGAGCTTTGTAGATAAAAGCAGGAAGGTAAAGAGAGGAGGGTGGTGGTTGTCTTTTTCCCTTCCTCCTCCCGCTGCTGACGAGGAGTAAAGATCCTATAACACCAGGATTCTATAAGAAGTCAACGTCTATCCCAATTCTTTCTTCCACTCGCCCTTGAAGGGAACCATTCACTGCTATGAAGCCCTCTCGGCTTTATTCGCTTTCCCTCCAACAATCCCCGGTACAGGAAAGAGCGGAATGTCTTTCTAAAAAGTGTTGATGGTTTTTTTCATCCTTGTAATCCTCTCTTCCCCCTCCCTTCCAATGAAACCTTTTGAACTAGTTTTTCCCAGGCATTTTATGATCTAGTTTTTCTGTCCGCTGAGCACCTCCTCTTACAATATCTCAGTTGAAAAAGTAGCTCCAGATGGTACATTCTGCAAGGTGAGCTGGAGGTAACTTGTATGGTTTGCATTGTTCTCCAGCAGTGTCATATTCCCTGTACCCTGTGTGAGTGTATATATGCGGGTGTGTAACTTTTTTTCAAAATGCTAAGTTTTTACTTAAGTTTTCTTTAATTAGGTTGATTAATATGTACTGGTAAGAACTTCTGATTCTGCTAGTACAGTATATTTTATATATAAACTGCAATGGGAACATCTAGCACTTTTTTTCCCCCCTGGGTTTTACAATTCAAAAAAGCAACTTCTTGGAACTGCAGGTTAGTGGGTTGTTGTTTTGTTTTAAAGTTCCTAAGTTTTCTGCTCTGGATCATGAGGAGCACACTAAAGCGTTACAATACTTTTTGTCTACAGTGAACTCAGCCTTATAGCACTGTGCTATACCTAATAACTTATATTTTCCCATCGTTGTGCATTGGAAGAAAATTATCAGTTAACTATAACAATAATACTTAGTCCATAGAACCTTCCATCCAGTGACTTCAAAGCACTTTGTAAACATTTACTGAATTAAACCTCAAAATACCCCTTTGAAATAGGTGAGCTATAGGGAGATGATGGTGCAGAAAATTTAATTGACATGCCTGAGATCAGTGTCAGGGCTGAGAAGAGAACCCCCGTCTGACTCCTAGTCCCGTACTTTAATCCCAAGACCATCATTTCATATTTACCATATTAGGACCATTTCCTGCTCCCACGACAGTCGAGGAGAGTTTTGTTGTTGACTTCAGTTGGGCTAATGAAAACATTTATTTTCAGTCACCGAGAAGAGTTAGTGAGGTAGCTTCCTTCAAATTCACGAAAGATAGGTGAATATAAACTTGGCAAGAGAATGGTTTTCAGCTGCAATTGGAAAGGAAAGCCAACAATTTAAAATCTGTAGTCATTTTAAAAACTAGTTTCCAATTCTCCTCCTGCCCCTGAGCCCCCTACTGTCATGGTTTTATGGTCAAATTTACCTATTTGTTAAAATGCCTGCCACTTCCTTTTGCAGAGTGTGGACCTGTGCTGACGGACTAAATGTAGGAAACAGCGAAGGTGTCTGTATGCAAAGGTCGTGTAGGCTGTTGGCCTGACAGCATGCCCAGAGAATGGAGCAGGCTCTTTCTCTGGGAGCATCCTTTAGTGGTGGTGCCGACCATCTTCAGCAACCTCCACCTGCCCCAAATAAACAAACCCATAAATCCAGTGGCTAAACCAGGTCCTTTCCCCTGGCCCAGTAGCGTCCTTGCTAGAATCTCCCTGCTCTAGGCAGCTAATCCTCATCTGCTTGGCAGATCCCCTGTCACAGGAGTCAATCCACTTCTTATTGCTCCCCCCTTAACTGAACTCTCTTAGCCTTTATAGGAACCCATGATCGCAATCAGCTGACACCCCGCCTGCTAACTACCAATCCACAACCTGTTCATGAGTGGGCCCTGCCTCAGAACGGGGCTGATTTGCCATTTGGCCCTAGACCCCCTGGTCCTAAAAGAGGCAGAAATCCTATTACTTGTCCCAATTCAGGAAAACACCTCTGAGCACATGTTTGAATCCATTCCTATCCATCCGAAAGGAAGCTGAAAACCAGAAACACATTTTTCTCCAATCTGAGTGTTCCTTGTAATGATAGTAGGTCAAATGAAAAAAGACAAAAATGCTTTTTTTTTTTTTTTTTTTTTTAAGTAAGTTGACAATTCCCGCTGTTTTTTACATTGCAGGTGGAAAAGACAATGTCTGGTGGTTAGACTGACTCTTAATAGTTGGTGTAGAATTATCCCTTGCAATGTAGGCAGTATCCTGTCATGTTTTTATAGGCAGCACCTCTGGTTTCACAAGGTTCATAAGCAGAATGTGGGTGGCAAGAAACGGAGGTAGGCTAATAAACCCTGTCTGACTGCTCTGGGGAAGTAGCAGCTGTGAAGGGAAGAGGAGAGCAGCTGTGGATATGAAATTAGTCATTCTGTGAAGAAATGGATTTGATAAATAATAAAACAGTGATATTAACAACAGATGCTTTCCAGGTCGGATGACTCTGATAAAAGCACCTAACAACAGTGGGTAATGGTTTGAAAAATGTGTATATGAAATACATGGCATATATAAATATGTTGCCGGGGGGGGGGGGTTGTGTGTGTATGAGTATATACATATTTTATGTGTGTGTATATATCTATATATATATATGTGTGTGTATATATATATATTTGTGTGAGGTGTGTATATGTACACATTTATATATAAAATTTATAATTCTGGTTTTGAATGAAGAATCAAGTGTTTCGCTCCATTTCCTATCAAACATTATAAGCAAATTGCCAAAGGTTCCCTGAAGTCTGATCAATTTCTCTTTAATCTGGGAATAGACCCGCCTCCGTCCTTTGGGCTTGACTCAGATTGTTTTTATATTCATACCTTTTCATTCTGATAACTGTTTTGATTTGTAAAATACTGTGCCTTGTACAATGTTTCCTTTATGATGGTTTAGTATGCTCTGCTTATCTTTCACCTTAAATCTTTGATAAGAGCATTTTAAAAATGAAATTGCTACCTGACACCATTATAAACTCTTGGCTGACTGCCAAAGAAGAATGGGAGTTGTAGGGATGGGGAGAGAGAAAGTTGCTAGAATGCAAGGGAAGAGAGACTTAAGGAAGCCTTAAAATGTAACATGGTAGGCAGGGCTTTTGGGGGCACTTGAGTTAACACTAATATTGCCCTACTGATGGCAAAGTTATTTAATGTTTACTCACATCAGGCCATTCATTCCTCCCTGATTCGCTTAGTGTCACCAGCCTCTAGAGCCGCGCTGAAATAGGAACAAGAATGTGTGTCCAAGGGTGGGCATCTGGAACGTCTGGCCTCCAGGTGGATTTTATTTACATTTTCCTTCTGCCACAAAACCAAGCCTCGAAATCATTTGGTTTTTACATGGCAGCCTGGGGTTGCATTTAACTTTCCAGCATCTTCAAGTAATTGAAATGTTTTTGAATGACTGTTCATTGTGGCTGGTGAGCATAATTTATCAGTGGAAAAGCATCAGCAGTGGGAATATCAGTAAATAGAACTGTGTGAAATGGCAGGTCATTTTTATTTTAATATAGCAGATTTAATGAACTCTTGTCTTTATAATTCATGGTACTTGGAGAATATAGCCACTTGCTTGCCTAATTATGTTAGTTACAGATCTATCCTTTGTTAGAGGGCTTTATTACAGTTGGAAAACTTAACTCTGTCTGAGTTGCAATGACACGCTTCGAGAGTGCAAAAGGTTGTATAACAAATTGTAGCATTTTATGTGCAACACTTTTAGTAATAAATGTAGCTGAAAAGTTCCTTAAGTAGTTTATGCATTATTAATTATTATTATTAATAAATCTCTTGAAAGGTCATTTGTACAAATCTGATATTCCTTTTCCTTGCTTATTGGGGGCACGTTTCAAGGCTGTTGTTGTGATGACAACTTGCTAGTAGTTTGTGTGTGTAGGAATATGTTTAGGTCACAGCCAATAGAAGACCCCAAATCTACTGTCAAGTGATTTAATAGCATTTGTGTCCAGCCTAAACCAATCTATCTCACCTCATGGAGAAGAAGAAGAAAAAAGCAGCATCAAAATTACCGCTTTTGGAACTGTCTTGTCTCTTTTGAGTAGGAACTGAAGACAACTAGACAAGCTTCAATGAAAGCGAATAAAGAAACATTACTTTCTGAACACAATCTTCTGTTACCAGTCACTTTTCAACAGACATTCAATCAAAATGCTAATAGCAAAGGCAACAAGGGAGTGAGGTTATTGTAATACTAATTGATAGGCTGCAGGGATGGGTTTTGATAAGTGCTGCTGAAGATATATTTTTTGAAATATGATTCTCTTTAATTACAATGACACTAATAAAAATGAACAAATGATTTAATGACAGTTTCCTGGGTAATGGTTTAAAGATTTTGTTCAAGTTAAAAATAAAAAATAAACACACCCATCAGATATTATGAAAATCGCTTTAAAAATAAAGCCATAGCACCCATTAGTGACTTTATCTAGACTTGTGGGGCTACTTTGCATCAAAATTAATACTTTCAAATCTGAAGCTCTTGAATAAGAAATCCAATCATTTACTTATACAATAGTCTTTTCATAAAGCCCATAGTGGAGCAACATTGCAACATGTAGAAAGGCATTTAAAATCCAATGCTTAGAAAAATTAGGATCAGTTGTAGCCAGTGAGGTTTTTACAGTAAGTTTTGAGGGGGGGGGAGGAATTTCCACTGGGGTGCTCAAGAGGAATTGAAAAGGTTCACTCCTACCTTTTGGTTTGATGGTGTTTATCGATGGCGTACCAAGTTTGTTTGTCAGTGGAGATTATTTGGCATGAAATGATGGGAAAACTTCAAAGCAGGCCCTGCTCTACAGTGGCAGTGTGCAGCAGATTTTGCAGCCACATAAGCAGGGGTTTCTTGCAGATGGAAAAGCTGTGCAGCTGAACCAGTCTGTGTTGTGGAACAGCCTCTTCTGTTGGCTTTGTGTACTTTTTTCCAGCGAGTTCCATTTCCATAAAAGAATCTTGCTGCTGTGTTTATGGTCCTTTATTAATAAATATCATCATCCCTGCTTTGTCCCCTATGAAATGGAAAACAAGGGGGGAAAGAGCAGATCTGCTAATAAAGGGCTGTCCGTGTTTAGCTAATTTTTGATGAATTAATTGATAATAAAATAAAGGGAAAATCTTGCCTTTGTTAGTGTGGGTGGGGGCTTTCCAGGGACAGGGGAGAACGATCTAGCCTGCCTTTCAATTTGTCAAGCTTTCTCTCAAAGATCTGCCAGAGAAGAAAGGGTAATTAATAGGCTTGAAGTCATTTCCGATGTGTCAGTATTTCTGCCTTGCTTTCAAGTGATAATGTTCGCTGGCTCCAGGCCTCAAGGGAGCCTTCCATCTTATTAACTTGTCTAGGAGAAACAGTGAGTGGGGACAGCCTGGGCCAGTGGGTGACATGAAATAAAGATTTGTGGTGTAGTGAGCTGTAAACACTGGGGCCTATTGAGTAAAAATAAAGGGGGGGGAAAAAGAGCCTTGATCACAAATTAGAGCATCACATCTCCTCAGAGCAAGGCCTTGTGTGGGACAGCGCACAGTCCCCTGGATGCACCAGAGAGAAGGGTGCAGTCGCTCAGTTCCTTAGGCCTCATTTCATCAAGGTAAATAGCCTGTAACTTCTCATATTCTTAAAATGAGGGGTGTGTTAACACCTCGCTGAATCAGGGCCTTAGAGCTGTGATCAAGATGCTTTATGGCCCACCAGGAAGTGACCTACAGTAATTTCCATGCTCAGATGACATGTTTAAAATCAGACGTGAGATTTAATCCAGGCTATTTTTTTTTTTTTTGGCCCCTGCTTCCTGCAAACTAATCTTGTTGCTATTTCTGTCATTCTCGTTTGAATGTCAGCTAGCAGTGTTGATGCCTAGCTGAAAATTGTTTTTTGTGGAAAAAGTTTATATTTAGCTCTCATTTGCACCTGCCATTCTTGCTTCGGTAATCACTGAGGGGCCAAGATTTTCAAAAATGACTAGTGATTTGGGGATACCCAGATGGTCTGCGTCAGAGATGGGAATTACAGCCCAAATGTCCTTGTACTGTATTCGCTGTGTGTGGTGATCCCTTGCAATGATTGGTTCACAGAAAGGACAAGGGATCTGCTGTTTACTGTAGGCCAAGGGAGATCCCATTTATCCCAAGTGCTAGAACCAAGTGCTTTTGGAGCTGAAGTTCTAATCTCAACCCCTCAATGAATTAGACTTGTATACTAATTGTCTGTTCCCTGCTGAATTTGTTTCCATCATCCTGATCCTGTTGTTGCCTATAAGACCAGCCGCCTTCAACCCTTTCTGTGCTGTGGTGTCCACTTGTTTAGGTATTGGGTTCTTGTGAAGGCAGCACTGAGGGGCAAAAGCATATGCTTCACCAATTTCCTCTGTGGACTTCCTCCTTAAGAAATTAAAATCTATCTTAAGAGCAAAGCACTTCTTCTGCATAGGCAAGAAAGTTTGCTTGAACTGAATTCTGCAGAAGAGTGTTTACCCAAGTCAACTAGAAGTGCATCTGGTCTTTTAGGATGGCACTTAAAATCTTTGAACCGTCATAATCGTATGTTCACATCATGATTCATGACAGAAGACTTGGAGGTTGCAAGAGTGCCGTATGCCAGTTGGTTGTCCTTCATGAGATTTTGCTCAGGAGGAGCTGCATTAGGAGAGCAACTGTGTTCGCTCAGTTGGTAGAGTAATTTCAGCTTTCAACTTAATTTCCCACTTAGGTTTACAGAGCACAATGGTCTGTGTTGGAAGACTAACACTAGTGAGAGGAGAGAGTTAATTTCTAGACCATACTTTTTTTAGGAAGCAAAATCTGTAATCACAAGCGTGTGTCAATACAGGATTTTGGTGAGTTTTTGTCAAATAGAAATTTTTAAAAAATTAAAGATTTTTTTCTTCTTCACTCATTATACTCTTGTAAACTAGAAAAAAGGCTAAATGTCAACTCTCCCTCTTTTCCCAAGTGCACTACATTACATTACACACTTCTTGGTATTGGCCCTGGTTCTTCTGTTGCATTCTGGTCCCACCATTAACTTAAATAGATTTATTTCTGAGAGAAATTGTGCGAGAGAAGAAGCAGGACTATTTAAGAGGCAATTAGGAGAGAGCTCAACAGGATCCCAAACAGATGATGTAGATTGGGGATTGCAAACTTGGTCAGCACTGGAGGAAAAACACTGATATAAAACCCATTTTCAGAGGCACTGATAATCGTGTGTGTGTGTGTGTGTGTGTGTGTGTGTATACACACACAAATACAGTAAGGAATAGATGTCTTGAAGCAGTGTCCTATGAAACTGACCTAATGTGTCTTGTGCAATGTTGATCATAACTGTTGAGAGCTCTGACCTTCGGGACGGAGGTGAACTTACATAATTGTGATGCTAGATCTATATATTTAACCTTCCTTTTTTTTTTTCTTCTCCTTCATAGCAAAAGTGCACCAGAGGTATCATTAGCTATTAAAGGAAAACACAGCATAAATGGTGCTGGTTTCAGCTGCATACAAGCTGTTCCTCACAGATTGTTCCTTTTTTATTTTTTTTTTATTTTATTGTTTAAAGTAGCAAGCCTTGGATTTTTGGGTCACTGGGAAGGAACAGGGCGTCTTTCACATATTTGACAGATTTTTTTTCTTCTTCTTTTCATTTCTAATCACACTCCTGTTTATAAAGCACTGTTTTCATTTTCCAGAGAAATGATTATGACTAAACATCTTTGACAACCTCTTTGCAAAGTGAGAAGAATTTAAAAAAAAAAATCACCTCAGTGTACTTCAATTATTGAACTACTTTATGGTGAAGATTTCTCTCCATTGTAGATCACACTCCAGCATAGTGGAGTTTCCCTCGAAAATACCTTATTAGAAAGGGGCTAGAGTGAGCTCTAATTAAAATTTCTTTTTAATATTCAGCTACAATTAAAACTGAATCCTTCCTGTTAGAAAGAATGACCATGCATGTGTTAGTCCTTTGTTTTTTGTTAGCTTATTCAAATATGAACATTATTTGAATGCACAAAATAATAGTTTGCATCCATTAACCGATCTTAATTCTCAAATTAAGTGATGAATGATAGGAATAGGTGAAAGCGTGTGTGTGTGTGTGTGTGTGTGTGTGTGTGTGTGTAAATGATTATGTTAATTCCTGGAGGTAAATGAGGGGTGGGGTTAGGATTGTGCAGTATATTATCACTGTGAAATTATAATAAGGTCTCATTATTTGAGGTTGGAATTTAGTATCTGTGGGTTTACTCTTCATCTAAAGCTTCATCCTGAATTCTTCCAGCTAATTGCCTGCTGATTAGTTGAGAGACAGGCATTGCTAATGTCGTCTTGACTGAGCATCTTATTATCTGCTGCAAAGTCTTCTGCAAATAGACCTGTGTCATCTCATAGTTGGGTAGAAGCTGGAGGTGGAGGGGAAGGGTGGGAAATTAAAAAGGAAAAAGTGAATAGTGGGTGCGGTATTGCTGCAAACAGACAAAAGGAAACGATTATAAAAAAACCCAAATAATCGGTTGGATCAAGAATCTGTAGCGAGTACATGAGTGCACAAAGACGATCTATTACATGGAGCAACTTGATCTCATTCCCTTCACCCCAGCGCGCGCTCTCTCTCTCTTACCCTTCCTCATTCCATCCCAGCCCTAGTCCCTCTACTGTTGTTGTTAGCTACTGAGCGCAGGTGTTGAGGTTAATAGGAATAAATTTCCCAGTTGGCCATTTGCTGAAGGGATGCCTGGTAGGGCTGTGTAGGAAGAACTGGGGAGGAAGTGAGAGAAGTATCTATCAACCTTCCTGCCTCCGCAGAAGCTACTTATAGGAAAGTGGGGTAGTGGATTGACACACACTAGCTGGAAAGCACCTGTTCTTTTTCCAATTGCAGCTCTGTAGCAAGATGAACGATTTTCATCATTCACCTCTCTGCTTAGTGTAGTTATCGGCCCTGTTGGTTTATGGTGCAAAGCGGTTGAACCATTTGGCTTTCCTGTTAACATCATGGCTTTGGGGGTTGTCATAACAGAACCCGATACTGGGTTTCTGATGTAAGACGGCACTTAACTCAGCCTGTTTTATGGCTGTTGTCATAAATTTGAGCTGATGAAGAAGGCAGGCGGTTCTTACTGCTGTGGAAATACTTCCAACTTCAAGTGACATGAGGCAGATTTTGGGGGTGCAGATTCTGGACGTGCCTGTTGCTAAACCGTCATCAGAATGAGAGCACTCTTCACCCACCTTCAGACTTCATTTTCTGTTTAAGTAGGGGCTTGGCCACGTAGCCTGAGCACAGGGCCAGGAGCCTGGATCTTCTGAGTTCCAGCATTTCCCACCCACCCACCCCCGACTCCCTCTCTCCAAGGTGTACTGGGGCAAGTCACTTAACCTCTCTGCCTTACATCCCTATCTTGGAAATTAAACAGTACTTACTTGCCTCCACTGAAGGCTATACATAGTGTCATTGTGTGGGGGGAGGGGGGGGAGGGGAATAGGAACATGCTTATTAATGTCACTGAAATATATGTCCGAGAGACAGCAGTGTAGGAAATGGTGAATTATATTGCCCAATAAAAGGAACTCTCTTTTTAAGCAGGACGACTGGGAGAGGGTTACTTATGGCCAAACTCTGCCATCATATATGCTTATGACTTCACTGTGAGTTATGCAGATGTATCTGAAAAGGAATTTGACCCTTAATGAAGGTTGAGTTCTTTGAACATGAACAATGCTGTATATGTAACTTCGTTATGCAAATGGGTAATATCAGTGCTTAAAGCAAATTTCTGTACTATTATATTTTGAATGGATTTTTTTTCCTACCTCATTTTCTTTTCTTTTGTATCCAGGTTTAACAGTTCAACGTAGCATTTTTGTGGGCCTCATTTAAGTGTCAAAATGTCTGTTAAGTCAGTGCTTCGCTGTCAAGTACTAATAACTGTGACTCCTAGTTTTAGACCTGGGACAGCCTTACATTTAGCTGTTCCATTTAGAGCCCTGATGAAGATCAAAATGTCAGTGGAATTACTTTAATGGTGCAAATCTTTTTTTTTTTTTAAACCCTCCAAAACCATGTCATGAATCCAGCTGTTGGAACACAACTGGATAACGCTGAAATAAGGATTTCTGGATTCTATTTCTATTGATATTCTGTGTAATCTTGGGCATGTCATATAACACCTCTGTGCCACAATTTACCCATATGTAAAATGTATATGATACATGTATATGATACACTGACAGATCCATGGCCACTCGGAACATCACAGTTGTCAATCAGTTATACACCATGGTTACTCAGAACTTCACAGCAATGGAGATCGAGTTCAGATTCTCGAGTTCCAAAAGCACAGTCCCTATCACTTAAACAAAGTGGGAGCTCCATTAGCTGCTGCAGAATAGGGCCTATGAAACAAAGCTGAGCTGTTCTGATTCTTTCCAGAAGGTGGCAGTAGCACTACACATACGCTAGTCTTCACATGATCATATTTAAGTAACTACCTCAAATACAGGGGTTGGCAACCTTCCAGAAGTGGTGTGCCAAGTCTTCATTTATTCACTGTAATTTAAGGTTTTGCATGCCAGTAATACATGTTAAAGTTTTTAGAAAGTCTCTTTATACTAGTCTATAATATAGAACTAAACTGTTGTTGTATGTAAAATACATAAGGTTTTAAAATGTTTAAAAAGCTTCATTTTAAAATTAAATTAAAAGGCAGAGTCCCCGTCCTCCCCCCCACCTTCCCCCCCGGACTGGTGGCCAGGACCCGGGCAGTGTGAGTGCCACTGAAAATCAGCTCTCGTGCCACCTTTGGCATGCGTGCCATAGGTTGCCTACCCCTGCTCAAATAGGTGCTTAACATATTTTTTTGGTGAGAGTTTGAGTTTTTCAAAATTAAAGGATAAATGGAAAATCTTAGTTTTAGACATCTGTGTGAAAATGAAAAACAATATTGATATCTGAAGCATTTTTTTCCAGACTTGTGGTTTGGGTTTTTTCTGAAGGGGGGAGGTGGTATGATGATTATGGAAAAGGAATGATAGGATTTAAGGAAATCTGCAACCTATCCAAAAAATGTGGATTCTTTCCCCTTTGAGTCTTGCATTGAATATGGAAAAATTATCACCCCTTTCCAAAAGTGCAGAAAAGCTGCAGATATGTGATTTCCTTCCCCCCCCTTTCCCCAGCTGTCTTTCTGAACTTGATTTGAAACATGTTGAAAATATCTCTGTTCCTGATCTATTGAAAGTTTCCATTATTGACTGGTGGAAAGGCTGCTTTTTTGTGTGCATATGGCTTGTGGGCAAAAGATAATTTTAAAAAGTACCGTGTTTATCTCGACAGAGCAGTGTGGTCAGAGTAGTATGGTGAGGCAGGTGCCTCCGGCTAACCTTGATTGATGGATCTAAAACTTTTTTTTTTTTTTTTTTTTTTGCAAAACTGAGACTCTGCACAATTTTTTTTTAGAAAAACACTTAGAGCAAAAGAAAAGCTCCGCTAAATTCTAGTCCAATATTTAAGCAGCCTTTAACAATTCCAGTAGGCCAATAAAACCGAATATATGCTCTCAACCGCCCCTGCCCCATGTGCTTCCAAACCACCGAGGTTTGACAAAGCTTATGGGGATTACTGCTCTTTAAACCTCTGCGTGTTCCTCCTCTTGGGATATGGGTACTAATAAAGCCGTACCAGGCTGAAAGGACACGTAAACAGCGCTTTGTAGCTATGGCAACATGAGAAACAAGAGCTACATGGAGTATTTCCAAGGAGAGTCCTTATTATCAAGAGTTTAAGGGGAAGGTTCTTAAAAATGCAGAGACTTGGCAAGGTAATTAGACTTTGATGCTCTCAAATTAACTTTATAGTTTTTATGAAGCATTACCAGAATGTCTGGCTTCTCACTAAGAAAATACAGAACCCTGCAACGAAACAGCACATCAAATCCAATAGGTAGTAGCTACGTGAGTGGATTTTCTTCTTCTATGGATCTCCCAATTTATACTGTCCTGTGTTATCAGTCGCCTTTGTTAGAAGCTCCATGCTTCCCTCTCCCTCATGCCCCTCCTTTCTTCTATTTCATGCAGTGCCTGCAGCCTCTAACTTTGCTGGTATTGGAAAAAGCTTCTTTCCTTCTGTATTTAAGGGTGCTGTGAACCAGAGCTTAAAAATGCTTGCAAGTCTGGGTGTTATCATTTTTTTTTATTTTTATTTTTTTTAAATCCCAAGCAAGATCATCTGACTGCAACTATATTTCGGAATCCAATGCTGCTATTAGACCGCATGATCCAGTGAATAGGAGACTAGACTGGTTGTCGGGAGACCTACATTCTGGTCACAGGTTTGCCATTGACTCACCTTTTACAAGTCACTTCACATCTCTGTGCCTCACCTATAAAATGTATGCCGTGTGGTGTATAGATGGAAGAGACCGTTTTCATCAGAACCCAAGGCCCTTTGGCATGACTTTCTCTTAAATCTTTGAAAACGTGACAATGAAATTTGTCCTGGTGAAAGTTCTGGCCTGACAGCCACAGAGAGTGAAGTCCTCTCTTCATCTTTATAACAGGCAACAGTATTGCAGGCTTCCCTAACAATCGCCCACCTTAACTACCTTTTTCTGTGAAGGAGACAGTCGCTCAGCTATAATGAATCTCTGTGCTGTTTTATTATGTAGACTTTCTAGCCATTCACTCTTCAACTTGTCTCCTGAGGCTGCCAGGGGGATTGCCAATTACTGCATCTTTTTGTGTGTTGTGCCCGTTTTGAACTAAACTGAGACTCGTGGCCTACATTTCACAGATGCGGCCAAACAGCCTTCCGATGAGGCCCACTTCCGAAGGCTGGCAAAACGAAGCCAGAGTCAGACCGTCGAGCGTGCGATGAAAGGCTCCGTGTTCTTTTGTCATGGGAAAGCAGTGTGGTCAAGTTGAGGCGGAGTTGGTAGACGTTGGTTTTATGCTGGGCTCCGCCTCTGACATGCCGTGTGACCGCAAGGAAATCTTTTCTCCCCGCTGTGCCTCTTGTTCTTCTTCCCACCTGCGTTTGTCTATTTAGATTGATAATATGGGGTGGAAACCTGTTTGTTTGTACAGCGTAGGGCAGAATAGAGGTCACAATGTTGGTTGGATCCTCTAGGTGCAATGGTAATCCAAATGATAAATCATAATTCTTTTTACCCATTCCCTTGGTCACTCAGTCCCCTAAAGCCTAAAATCCCCTTTTTTAGACTCTCGCCTTGAACACGTCGATCTGAGATGGTAACTGTGCAGAAGCGTTCTTCGTGGCTGTGTTATTTTTAAGCCCTGTTTCTCTGGCAAAGAATAAAGCATGCCTCAAATGATAAGACGAAAACATGGTGTCGGGTGTTGTCAGTCTTCACCAGATTGAAATGACAATGTCATCATGTTGTGGATCGAAACATCAAGTCTTTAGCACTGTGTGTTAGATGTGTCATAGCACAGGCGCTTTATATTCTTGGAGATAACAATCAGCAGCGTATTATCTGAGGTTTGTTACTTGCAAATTTTTGTTTCAAGCTGATAAACTTTGAGCTGGATTGAAATCAAATGTAGCTTATTGTAAATGTATCCATCCATGCTCAATGGTAAATACTAATGTTGACAGAAGAGGAATTGCCACAGTGGTACATGTAGTCCACTGACTTATCTCTAGAAGTGGTTGGTTCTAGAAGCTTACATAGTATTTGGAGAATATTCTTTGATGCATTTTAGATTTTCATCAAATAATTTCTTCTCCAATCTGTGTTGGTTTTTTGTTGTTGTTGCTGCTGTGGTTTTGGGGTCCCCCTCTATTTAACATAGGGAGGGTGAAAAAAAGTCAATTACATTTGGGTTGTATCCCAAAGGAACAGCTTGACAATCCTCCCCCCAAATCCTTAGACTGCCCTTGAGCATGGTAGTGGTGAAGGATTTGCTGCACTGGGGATGAAGAGGGGGAATTGTTTTTGCAGCCCTGCCCCAAAATGCTAAGGTTGGCCCTGACCAAAGCTGATTTTTTTAACTGGGGGAGCAGAGTTTAAGCTTGTAGACAGTGGGAAAGTGAAGTTTGATAAAAGTAAAGATTCTTCATTTATTAGCTCTTACTTTATTACAGTAGTGATACAGCTAAACCACCCTGAACACGCCCGATCCCCTCTGATCTCGGAAGCTAAGCAGGGTCGGGCCTGGCTAGTACTTGGATGGGAGACCTCCTGGGAATACCAGGTGCTGTAGGCTTAACACCTGGCAGTAGGTATAAAATGCCTCCAACGACAGATGGAACGACACATCGGTTGGAGTATACCCCAGTCGTATCACTGGTTGTGTCCAGTCTAAGCGGACCCTGCCATAGTGTGGGAATAACGCTAGGAAAAACACACACACACTTTATTACAGTAGTGCTTAGAAGCCTCTCCTGAGATTGGGGTCCTCTTGTATGGAGCATGTACAAACACACAGGGAGATGGGTCCTGCCCCAAAGAGCTTACAGTCCAAATAGATGAGACAGACAAAGGATGGGAAGAGAAACAGGCACAGGGAAGTGACTTACCCAAGGCCACGCAATGTATCACTGGCAGAGCTGGAGTGGCAGAGCTCTCTGCTGGAACACTCTGCCTCAAGTGAGTGCATAAGCGTTATCCTTAAAGTTATAGCTCAGTAGCTGATGCAGCTACCAAAATCCGGATAATGTCAGTATTTCAAAAGAGAGCTGCTTCACTTGGCTTGGCATTTTAATATCTTCCAGCAGGATGCTGAAATTAGCCCTTTTTGGGGGGTCCATGCTGATTTATTTTGTTAAAAAGTGAGGCATTATTCATAATTATGCAGTTTTATGAGCATGTACATAGCAGTATTCTTCCAGTGCTAGGCTGTGAGAGCTGGCATAATATTTAAATAAGAACCCTGGGGAAAGGACAAGCTCATATTCTGAGTAGAAGTTCCACACAGTTGCGGGCTCAGCCTATTGAACTAGCATATAATTACCTCTATTCAGCACTACAGCTCTAGTTATCAGCTGTCCGTCAGGGGGAAGGCCAGCATTTTAAAATGACAGAGATTGTTAGAGAACATCAAACTTTTTAATGCAGTTAATAATCTGCTGCTATAAATAGTATATCCTACTGAATGGCAACGAGGCTTTTGTATTTCCCTTTGTATATTGCAAGCCTTTTTAATATTATTCTTATATACTGTAGTGCCTTTCATCTGAATTGTTTTACAAACAACACTCATGTGAGGGAGTTAGATATTTTCCACACTTTATTTGTATGGATGGTAAATCCATGCTTGAATAATAGGAATATAGCAGCAGGCATATACCACCAACACCTGACCAGGATGGTGACAGTGATTGTGAAATGCCGAGGGTGTTAGAGAGGCTACAAAACTAGAAACACAGTAATAAGGAGTGATTTCTGCTATCCTCGTATTGACTGGGTAAATGTCACCTCAGGGCGAGAGAACATTTCTAGACACCTGCTTCTTGAAGCATCCTGGAATCCACAAGGGGAGAGGCAACTCTTGACTTAGTCCTAAGAGAAGCACGGGATCTGGTGGAAGAGGTGAAGATAGCGGAACCACTTGGTGATAGCGACCGTAATGTAATTACATTTAGTGTCCTTATACCAGGGGGTGGGGGAAACAAAAACCAAACCCCTTAGTAACATTCATCATCTAAAAGAGGGACCCACCCAAGAATGATGATGCTAGTTTGGTGGAAATTTAAAAGATCAGTTTAAGATGCCTGTAAGCAGCAAGGAGCTACTTTTGATGGAAATGACCAACACTTAAATTAGTAAGACTGATAGTTTTTGGCAACATATACTGTGCCCCCAAATTTGCTTGTTGTATTTCAAGTTGAAATGTGAACGTAGGTTATAAGAGGAGAGAACAGACTGGAGATATTTGTTTGATCTCATATCGCTGTAGCAACAGTGGGGACTGCATTTTTCAACTTCAGCCTTAGAGTCTGAAATGACAAGAACTTGGGTAGTTTGAAGAAACCCCGTAGTCTTCTAACAGTAAAATGTCTTGACACAGTAAATCCTTGGGCAAGTTTAAATTTGCAGAGAGAGAGAACAAAATGTATTTGCTTTGAACAGTCTTGTTTTGAAACGATATAATTTGATTTATACCCAACATAAAAAAAAGGTAACGCATGAACACTCAATGTATGATCACCATAGCACATTACAATTGTTCAGAAACAGAGCCAGTCTTACGTACTGTAATTAATTAGTCCATGTGTACATCCAGTAATAATTATCACCCTCAGATATGGTGCAAAGGCTGGAGACAAGTATTTTTATAATACTCCTAAAAATGTGTACTTGTAGACTGATTTAAGACTGGAAATCCTGTAACCACAGGAAAATACAGCACAGACATTGCCAATCCAAGTTTACCCCATGCTACCATGCTATCATCTGTCTTGCCTTGGTGTGCCACATCACACCATTCTTTCTCCAGGCCTTGTCCTCTTTGCTGAGGCTGTCAGCAGGGTGCCAGCTGTGGTTTGGGTTTGGTGATGTGGTCCTTGGGAATTGTTCTGAGGCCACTCCTCAACTTCACTGCCTTGCTGGGCTCTCTGGACCTGATGATCATTTGTGGCAGTTGTCTGAAAAATTCTGCCCAAAGCACGGCAACTAGCAAAACCGCAAATAAAACGTGAGGGTGTATGAAAGATGGAATAGTGTAGATCAAGCCTAGTTAGTTCAGGGAGTATGTGAGTAAAAATGGTACATGATGACAGATGCAGGAAATGAAAGTTTGGGTAAAATTATTATTAATTTATCGCAGTAGTTGCAGAAGCTCCAATCCTGGACCTAGACCTCACAGTGCTAGGTGCTGTACAAACAGAACAAAACGATGCCTCAATAAGCTTACAAATGGGATGCTTATACTTACCTTTTCTTATAATAAGATAGGAGCTCCTTAGAGGGGATGGGATGGTCCAGTGGGTGAGACACTAGCCTATGACTTTGGAGATTTTGGTTCAAGTCCCTGTTTCACCACAAACTTCCTGTGCAACCTTGGGCAAATCACTTACCCACTCTGTCTTCGCTCCCCATTTGTAAAATGAGACTAATACCGCTTACTAATACGACGTCCCTGCCTCAGAGGGGTGATGTGAGGATAAATATATTGAACAGAATGAGAGATGCCCAGATACTACAGTAGCGGGAGCCATATGAATGTCTGAGGTAAGATGAAAACCCCCAATGAAGTTGAAGGGCACGTAACCACCACCATTACCAAGCACAATCAGCACTACAGGCAATAAAAGTAGCAACTATCAATGCTAGTAACAGGGACTAAACCTGTCCATTCAAGGAAATACCTTCTGAAATCTAGCTTTATGGTTCAAAGTATATGTATGTGCATACCTATCGTATATCATAGATATATACCTTATAAATTGTATTACACTTTTGATTGGGTTTAAATTAACCAAGAATTCAAAGGGCATCAGTTGAGCCATTTCCATCCAAAATGCCCATGAAAACTTGGACTTGGCTGCATGAAACTGTTAAGGGACTTCACATGATACCAGGGTTCACCCGGTGCTGTGTTTTTCAGACAATGCAAGCTCCAGAATGTTTTCCAAAAAAAATAACTTTTCCAATAATAATTAACCATTAACCTTTGAAAGAGCCCAGAAGTTGCAGTGAGATTCTACCAGAGCTTTGTTCTTAAGTGCTGCCTTCAGACACCACAGGGGGACGGGGTCATCACATAAGCAGAGCTTCACTGAAAGCAATTTCTTTGTCTGTTTTGAAAGCTGAGAGTACAGTGTAGTCTAATTTCAATTGCTGCTGTGTTTGTGTTTGAGAGCATCATTTCTCCCCTCTTTCCCCTGCATCTTTCTAGTTTCATGCACCTCTTCAGGTCAACAGCCATGCACCTGTGAAAACTGAAGAAGCGCATTTGATGCTTGTGTTTTCGACTGCTAAGAGGTGGCATGTGTTTGTTCCTACTGAGAGTGAGAATGGAGCCTGGTGGGCTAATTCTGAGCATGGTAGGGTGGAAAATGCATTGGGCTGTAATGTTAGGCCCAGGCGAGTATCACCCATAAGGCTGTGAAAACGCTTCAGGGAATGTTCATGTGTCTATAATTGGTTCACCTTTTCTCCAGCCTCTCTGCACTTAATGGCGGTTTCGTTTCTAAGCTTAAAGATTTCAGGGTTTTCCCTACAGCTTTGAGTAAAGGTTGAATGGGGGAATCCATAACACAGTGTCAGTGTGGGCCAAAAATGGATGGAATGTGGAAGTGTTTAAATAAGGATATGGCTTACTGTGCACATCTAGGTATTGGCTTTGGATGAGTTCAAAATGGAGGAAGGCTGCCAGGGAAGAGCATGTGTGAGGGTAGAAGATGAAAATGTGTTCGGGCCACCATCTCTTGGGGACCTTGGGAGAAATACAATGGATTTAAATTGCTCAGTCGTCCCTCCCCCTGAAGTCTGTTTCCCATTGTTTCTAGTTCTTGGTAGAGTGTCACCCAATAGGTCAGGTGCTTGGACAGAGATTCTGGGTGGACTCAAAGCAAGGGCTACACAGTACTGCAAGGAAACCAGAAAGAATTTACTCAAGAGCCTTAGGGTATGGCTACACTTCCCCCACTCGAAGAGACATACCCGGGCTAGCTCTGACTGAACTAGCATGCTAAAAATAGAGCGTAGCTGCAAGTAATGGGAGAGACTTGCTGCCCCAAGTACATGCCTAGTATCTCAGATGGGTACATGCTCATGGTGACTCATCCCTTGTGCCGCGCCACAGCTACGGGACACTTTCTTTTTAGTGCACTAGGTAGTATGTCTCCTCGAGCTGGTAATTACCTTCCCAACTCCAAGTATAGACATATCCTAAGTCGGGGTAACGGTGCTGGGAAGAGTAGAAGATAATGTAGTCGATGAGGGATAACCAAGTCATGGATATGTGAGAGAGAATGGCCAGCAAAATAAAACCATAAAAGCAGTACATTGTCACTTGCATTCCAGAATCTTCATTGAGTTTCACAAGGAGGGAAACACCTTGATATATCCCAAAATGCTTGAAAAGAGAAAGTTGAGTGCATAATTACAGGCCTGGTTATTAGTGAAGGGGATCTGAGTTTTGTGATGAGCCTAGCTAACACCCCTTAGGTTTCTTTCCCACCATCAGCAGCTCCATTGTATGGAGTCATGCAGCACCATGTGGTCCATTTCGCAGAGTGACTTCTCTTTTGTTGCATCTGGTACTTCAAAATACTTTACAGAATCAAACAGTGAAACTGGCTTTATTGATGCAGCAAAGAACAATGGGCTCTCCACAACAGTGCCCCCAAAATATGCTCACTGATTTTGATGCATGGCTTCCTACAATGGAAGAAAATGATTAGATCTGTTAGGTTTACTGTGGTCATCTCAACAAAGGCTTGGCAGCATCCACAAAGAATCCCAGCAAATGGATTAGCCACTCACTCCAGCGAGTCTGACGCCAAAGGTACCTGCCCTGTCCGTACTCTTTGTGCGAGACAGACTGCTGACACAGCACAAAAAGCATCTACAATTTAACAGCGCAGCTCGGTTTAGGCAAAGATGATGATGGGGTCGGGTTCACGTTAGGTCACAGAAATGTGATTGCAGGCTAGTTGGAAATGCACGGTGGCTATTCATAAAGTGAGGGAACCCAACCTGGCTAGGAGCCGCAAGCTCTATTCCGCTCCTAAATGCAATTTCTTATCCAGGGGAAAGAGGGAAATCAGAGAAGATAAAAGAAGATGAACAGGAGGATTAAACCAGCAGTGTTAAAAATTTGAACTAAGGTTTTCCTTAGTATCTAGACCAGGGGTCTCAAACTCAAATGACCATGAGGGCAGCATGAGGACTAGTGCACTGGCTCGAGGGCCGCACCACTGACACACACACACACCCTCGCTGCCCCGGCTGTGCCCCCACTCCACCCCTTCCATGAGGACTAGTGCACTGGCCCGAGGGCCACACCACTGACACACACCCCGCCCTTGCTGCCCTGGCTCCGCCCCCTCTCCACCCCTTCCAAGAGGTCCCACCCCTGCCCCACCTCCTCCTCTGAGCACGCAGCTCCCCATTCCCTCCTGGAAAGCGCTAGGCACCACCAACAGCTGTTTGGCAAACAAAGCAAGAGCAATCTAGGAAGTCCAGAGCTAGAAACACACGCGGCCCAGCCAGGCAGCAGAGAAGCCTCCACTTCTGGCCCCTCCGTCCTGCAAACTGCTATGGGGGGACCGGGGGGGGGAAGCTTGGCGGGCCGCAGGGAAGGGCTTTGCGGGCCGCATGTGGCCCCCGGGCCGCATGTTTGAGACCCCTGATCTAGACGCTCTCTTTGAATTTGCTATGTGACTAGATGTCAGTAGAAGCCCGTCCTTTGCTCTGGGGGAGAGGACTAAAAGGAAAGGTAACGTTTTGAAAAGATCTCACTGCAAACATGTGGGGACTCTTGGCCCCACAGGATATGGCTATGCTTCAATTAAAAGCCCGCCACTGGCCCACGCCAGCTGACTCAAGCTCCTGAGGATTAAGCTAAGGGGCTGTTAGGTTGCAGCCTACACCGCAATTAGAGTTCTGGGTGCTTCCCACTCACAGGGTCCTAGAGTCTGCCTCCCAGCCCAAGCCCAAAAGTCTACATTGCATTTAAGCGACCCCTTAGTGAAAGCCTGAATCAGTGGCACAGGGGCTAGCTACAGGGTTTTAATTGCAATGTAAACATACCCAGAGAGCGATCTCCATTAACATTGTACCATTTGCCAACAGAGTGCAGAAAGAAGGAGGTAATGGAGCCTGGGGAAGAGCTGCAATCAAGGGGGAATTTGGATGATTCTGGTTGCTAATTATTTGTAGTATGGGAGCGCTTAGGAGCCCTAAGTGTGGCTCGGGACTCCATTGTGCTAGGAGCTGTACAAACATAGTGTTCTATATATTATCGTCGTTGGTTCACTTTTTATAGCCATTGCAGAAAAAATGAATTTTCAGGAGGATTTGAACGGAGAGAGAGGGGTGTGAACTCAGCTTGCCATCGGATTTTATTTATTTATTTATTTTACCGTTATACAAAATTAAAGGGAAAATAGTATGTGAGAGAGTTTAACGCTCCTGAAAAATGTTGGATAAACAGGACTGGAGACTGAGGTCTTTTTTGTCTTCAGAACAGGCACAACGTCCCATTCAACAGGGCAAGCTTCCCTGCCAGTGTGTCTCAGCCTAGGCCAAGACAGATCTCCCCCTGGAGTGAAAGGAGAACTCATTCTTTCTGCCCCATGAAATCCCTGAAACTATCCACAAAAGCTGATAATTGGCATCTGTTGCAAAGCTCTCCTCTGTGATAAGGAGCAGAACTTTCTTCCCAGAGCAAGTTGTAGTAACTGTTTCCAAAAACATCTCTTGTTTTGCAAAACATTTTAAAAATAGGAGCAAGGTTGCATTAATACTGTGTTGACTCAGCAGATGAGTATGTTTTTAGGGATTAGGAAATGTGCAGTGTTTGAATTTTGTGAGTGCATGTGCTAGATAACTGGATTCAGAAAAGAAAAAAATACTGCTGTTAATTAATTCTGGTAGTGGTATTCCTCAAATGCAAGCTTGTACTGAAAGGCACCTATATGATCTTTCTTCAGTATGGTTTGGAGTTTGACGCCTGTGCGATTTGACAGCATGCTGCGTCTGGGCCTGCTATGAAAGAGATGAGCTTATGTTCAATGATTGAAGATTTCTTCTTTATACAGTACCTCTTTTTTTTTAAGTACTACCTTTGAAATCAAACCCCAGCTTTCTGTGATAAATGGCCTTTGAAATTGACCACAGGGTCCTTTAGAAAATTATATCTGCTTTTGATATAGATGTAGCTAGGGGAAAAGAAAATGAAAACAAAGCACAGACAGGACAGACAAACAAACAAAGGATTGTCTCTGTTCAGAGGAATAAACAGGTGAGCATTGTTAATGTAAGTCATAAAGAGTGATCCAGTCTTTATAGCCAATGCTAATGTATCAGATTCAATTGTATTTATGTACCTTTCAGCTCCCAACAGATTGTTGCCCCACAGAGAGACACCTGTGCTTAGTGTAAGGAAACTTCACTCCTTGTGCTCACTGACAGCTGTTGAGGAAATCCACCTTTTCTTTGCACCACTACTCTACCATATACATTAAAGGTGCCTTTGAGACAAGCCTCCAGCAGATGAATCTACAGACAGTTCTCAAGTTGTCAAAGTAAAGACTGACATGAATTTTTAAACGGTGTTAATGTAATTGATGTTCTCGCCCTCTACCCCCCCCCATTACAGTTCTAAATATATATGTAAGAAAGTGATTATCTTAATGTAATTCATCATTTGCTTGGAATGCATACTAAACCTGAACCTGCTTGCTTTGATAAGAATATATGTGCTGAAGGAACTGATATTGTCTCTCTTTGCCTGTGGTCTTGAACAATACAGAACAGTTTTCAAGTTTTGTATATATATATATATTTAATTATTTTTCTCTGCTTTTCCAGATTCAAGCTATAGTAGGAACAGTGGGCCAGAGGGGTTTTTTTATATATATTTTTTTTACCAGGACACAAAACAAGAGACAGCAGAGTTTCACCAGTTCCAGGGATGTTTGTGAGCCTGCTTTGTGCACTTTGAAAAATCTCACTTGGTTCAATAACAAAGCCAAGCTGTGATTATTTTTTTTTCCAATGAAGTCTACGGTAAAGCCATTGTCTGCTCTTCCATGCTTCACTAAACAATTCCTCTCAGCTAGATTGCAGAATGCTGTCTTTTACTAGGTGGTTGTATCTAGTTTTCCAGGAATAGCTCCATAAATATGGTGCTCTTTACAGGTACATCAGTAGGGGCACGTGGTTGTTTCATTTATAATACACAAACTGGTTCACATAAGCAGTAACCCTTCTTTCTTTGTGTGTAGATGTATATGTTACATATTTATTGGTACAAATGCTGACTGGGTCCAGGGGCAATAGCAATAAATTATTGGCTAAGATTTAAAATAGTGCCTGAGATTATTCTACATTGTATGAGCTGTAGCCTGAAGATTATATTACACAACCAAAGGAATTACTTTAACCTAAGGGCAAGTTTCTTATTTTTCTGTTCTTTGCCTTGATCTTAGTCAGTATTTATTACAGCTTCTTGGATTTTTCTAGTCTCTTTGCTACTCAGCCATTTACATCTTCACTGTATGTCATATAGAGGAAAGTCAGCACTAACCTTCCTTATCTAGGCTCTGAGAATTTTGGGACCCAAGAACACGGATGATGTCCACTGAACTATAGCCCCATTTGTCCATGGTATTACCTGTTTGCATCGGTTTCCCATTCTTAGTCATGTGACCACATGTAAGTGGTTCAAAACAACTCTGAAGGGATGCACACGTGTGGAAACTTAAACTACAGGTTTTGAAAATAAATGAACAAAGTTCTTTTGTGACACAGGTCCCTTTGGGATGGGGTGTTCTGGGTGAGTGTTGTGCTTACTTGCTAAGGTCTGATTGTACAAGTCTTAAGCAAGTACATAATTTTACATGTGTGTGATTTCAGTCAATGAGACTACTTGTGCTTAAAGTTACAGATGTGCTTGAAAGTCTTTGCAAGGTCAGGAGCTAGTTCAAATACTTCAGGAAATTCAATAGGTCTTCCAGCCAGGAAGGAAAATTAGCAAGGTTCGCCTTGTCTAGAACTGTTGTGCTCTTGGCTTTTGAAAACGTCCTATTGAGTATTGAACGCTAAAAGGTTTGATACCATGGGGTTACAAGCATTGTGTCAGTACTTCTGACTTTCTTTTAGAAAGGGGGGAAATGCCTTACAAGAACATATTGTATTACATGGATGCTCCATTTTAGGAGCCTTGTGATAACTGATACTGATATCACAATAAGCAGGTCATGGAATATAATCCCTGTAAAACATGGTCTTTTGCCTTGTGATCTTCCTTTGGTAGTAGATATGGGTGTGATGCTGGAGGAAAAATTTAGTACCTGCATGGTCATTGGAAAAAGTACTTCAGTTTGGGTCATCTCCATGGTTCTTCTGTAGGAAAAGCTTCATCACCTCCTTTGGAAAATGGACATCATGATAAGACTTGTCTAAGCTTCAGAAGTCTGTCCATGAAGTGCTTTGCAAATAGCATTGTTTCTAAGCAAACCATTCTGTTTTTCCTTTTGATGGAGTATCTTTTTACCTTGCACAGCAGGATGTGTGAATCTATCTTTCCACTTGTCCAGTGCCTATCTCGGTCCTGTTTGCAATAACCAAGTGCACAAGAGTCACCTTGAAAGCAGTGTCTCAGCTGTTTGAAAAATTCCACCATGCGAAGTCAATTCTGTAGACATGTCATTTCTCTTGTGGCATCTCTTGCAGCTGCTGATCATTTGAACGTTCAGGTGGTAATAATTAAATTTCAAAGAGGCAGGAGCAATGAAAAGTTTCTCTGGTGCCTAGTTTGAATCCAAAGGGGGTGTCCTTTTTGGCTTTCCCATTATGGGAGGTTCACAAAGCAACTGCCTTCCATTTCACCTCTTCAGCTTAGTAAAAATGTGCCAAAGAGAGCCTTCAGAAACGAAACGGTGCGCTCCCCTTGATTTTGCTGCAAGCTTACAGGGCTTTCTTCTGACTCCTCATGCTGGGGTGCGTCTTTCTTAGTATCTTGTGCGATCAGCTGCTGAGATCCCTGCCAATAGCTGGTTTTACAAGATGACTAGCATTGTGGAACACAATGTCTGAGATTGAGCTCTTCTGGCTCCCCGGTGACTGATGTAAATGGACCTTGATGGGAAAATACTGTGAGCTCGTTCCTTGCTGTCTCCCAGCATGAACCAGAAGTTGCATGTTCCTTGGGAATCGATTACTCAAGCTGCAAAATGTGGTAGGTTGGTTTTTGGTTTGTTTTTAATGTGCATTTAGTGCTCATGAAAAATGATGGATTTACGCTCCTGGAGCCTCTGTTTATCCGTCACAGGTAAGCATCCATCCTTCCTCCAGTGCAAGTCTACCCAGGAGGGACCATGTCTCAGAGGAAGTAGGGGATGACATCTTAGTCCCTAACCACTGCGTCCTTGGTTTCTTTAAGGGTGGGGGTAAAACTTTAGAAGCTAAAAACTAAATCTGAGTCCTTGGTCACCTAGTTATCGGTGAAGTAGCAAGCTTTTGAGAGCCTCTTTGGCCAGCATAGAAAATACAGCTCTGGGAAAGCAAGTTTCCTATTCGTTACAAACCTATTTCTATAATTGAAGGGTTTTAGATTCCTTTTGTAAGAGCAAGTAAGAGCCTTCTTAAATATGGAAGCAAATACAACCAATAATATGTGCTCAAGATTTAATCCAAGATAATTCATCTTGGCACAGCCCCAGACATGCTGATTAAATGGCCTGTGAAGTGCTACAATATCTTGATAATGTACATTCTACATTTGATTATATAATCAGTTATGTTGCACCCAATAACATTTTAAATCAGTTAAAAAGCCATGAATGGATTGTACCAGGTACAGAAAGGTCCATGGACACATTTAAAGAAAGCTTTGTCATCTTAAATTGTAAGAGAGAGCATTTCACAAGCATTGTGCTTGTGTTAACTGCAGTGGAGAAAGCAGCTTGGAGAGGCATTTTTGTGCTTTTAATAGCCTGATTTTCACCTGCAGCTTCTATCGACTCCAATGGGATTCATGGGTGCATGGCACTCCTGGAAAGCAGACCATAAAGTCAATTTATAGACGTTTATCGTTTACACACACTCCCAAGAATTTTACAGTTTGTTTCAAGATCTCTTCTTGTCTACCAACCCCTGTCGCTCTTACAGACTTGAAGGTCAGAAGGGATCATTATGATCATCTAGTCTGACCTCCTGCACAACACAGGCCAAATCGCTCCTTAAAACACATTTTATCTACAAAGCATTATATGTGGGGTCACCTCATCACATTGATCCATGAAGCTAATAATCCGTGGAGGGGGTTCCTGTAGTGTTCTCTCCTGCTCTCTTCACCCTCGCCCTTCCTTTTCATTGACAGGACTGGGTCTTATTCTGTGGCCCATTAGATAAGAACAGAGCTGGTCAGAGGAAAGGATGACAATTTTCACAGGCAACCCTCCCCCCACCAAAAAAAGTTATTCTTGTTTTCATCAAAAATTGTGATTATTTTTTTTCTGACCATCTCTGGTACAAATATACCCCATTTCCCATTGAGTATCCTCATTCCACCAAGTTTCTATGACGTCAATTGTATCAGTATTCTCATTTAATACTAGGCACTCAAGTTCACCCATCTTAGTATTTAAACTTCTTGCATTTGTATACAAACACTTACAAAATTTGTCAATATGTAGCTGTCTGCCTTCATGTGACGTAATTGATTGGGGCTCTTTTTTGCTGGTCTGTTTCTCTTAGGGTGACCAGATAGCCCGACTTTATAGGGACAGTCCCGATTTTTAGTCTTATATAAGCTCCTATTACTTCCCACCCCCGTCCTGAGTTTTCACATCTGCTGTCTGGTCACCCTAGTTTCTCTTCATCTCTTATCTGTACTTTATCAACTTGTATCCTCCCCTCTGTGACTTGTTTTGGTAGCTTTTATGAAAGATATTGTACAAAATGGAGTTGAATCTTATTGACTGATATGAATATTATAGTTCTCTCTCTCCATGCAAATTCTAGGCTATGCCAGTTTACACCAGATAAGAATCTGGCCCGGTGTGTCTAAGTAGTGTAGTTAGTTCTGGGATTCCATATACGTTATCACTGTGTGTTAGGCAATTGTCCTTGCTATTTGGCACATGTTCCCCATTCCCAGGCAGAAGAGCTACCAGTTTCTGGGTGAATAACTATAGTGGGGGGGAGAGGGAGGATTGGCAGGCAGTTTATGGCACCCCAGAGTAGGAGGACCAATTGGAAATAAGGTCATTATGTCCCACAGACAAGCTGTTGCTACATATTTTGTTTAATTTTAAAACGTTGCTATCAACCAGTTGGAATATAGGCCTAGAGTATCGCAGGGAGTAATCTAATTAGTATGAAGTCAATTCACTAGCTCCTTTTGTATCTCGTGATTAAATAAGTGGGAAAATGGCTTGAAAATTAGGTGCTAGAACGACCCAATTACATTTCTGTAGCTTTTTGTATTCAGTTTCATAAACAATTTTGCTCTTCGCTGGTTAATCAGTGAATGCCTTTTTCCAGTTTGAAAAGCACTTTTGAAATTATAATGCAATTAAATTGTGTGTGGATGTTCTGGCATAGTGAGTGTGAAAGCTGGGGGCCTGGCAGACAGCCATGTTGTACCTTGACAGTAATGAGTTCTTGAGCTGGCAGCTTGCTTGTGTCATTCATAATATTGTCCATGCTGGGTTACTATAAAGTGCAGCTGCTTTAACCAGTTGTTATCCAGGAATGGAGTGGCATGTTCTCTACTCCAGATGCACAGCCTCCTACTGCTACCGAATGTACTGAACTGAGTCAAAGGTCTTCGGAAAATGGATAACATTCCCTCACAACCGAAATCTCTGCTACATGGATGTTTTCCTGACGGACAGGATGTAAAGCTGTCTTTCTAATAATCTTGGGGAGTTAAAATTCCCTAGCAGGATGGTACGTTTGTTCCTGTGGTTCTCCCCACCCCCATTTTTATGGAGAAAAGTGCAGCCTGTTGCCTAGAGGAAGGGGCCGGCGAACCAGAGGTGACATCTTTACTCAACTGAAATTGTTGAAAATTTTGCCATTGACATTAATAGGGCCAGGATTTCCGCGTAGGGCTCTCATCTAGATCTGGCTCTGACCTTTAAGAAAGTTGCCTTTAAGATTTCTGTGCCAGTTTCCCATCTATGGACTTAGCACATTCACAGGGTGTGATAAGACCGTTTGTAGAAAACTCAGCCACTGATGATACGTGCAATATAATTATTATTAATTATCCATCGAGTGTGAGCGTTTACGTAGCCAATTTTCTTCATTGCAGCAGAGGTAAAATGTGCAGAACTCACAAACTACTGTTTCTCTCCCCCTGCTTCTCCTTCGCCTTTATTCTTTTAATTACTTCCTGCTTACAAAGCACACTACAACCTAAATTTGGTGTTCTGCTTCCTTTGGGGGGAAGCATAGGATTTCAGCACTGAATTTATTTTTCAGGCCCTTTTTTTGGAGTTAAAATAGATTTCAGGGTTGCAGTTTCAGTCAACGGTTTAATTACTTTGGTATGTTTGATCTAATTTACTCTATTCATATTTTGAGCTAAAAAGTTGCCTGATTGCAATTAGAATGTAGATAGAGTTGAGTGGTTTAGTTTAGTATGTCCCTGAAAGTTTGCAAGTTCCACTTGCCTGGCAGAAAGTTTCCTGCCCAAGAAGTTGAATTCCATTGAGTTCCTGTTTAAAAAGGGGGGGAGCACATGCAAGCGCTTAGGTTTTGGGGTATCTTCATAGGCTGGCTCGATGCTGCTACAGCATTTTGTTTGCAGTGAGTCTCTGCAGGGATTGAGGAGTGTGCCGAGGTTACCTTTTATTTTGTTGGGAGAAATAACTCTAATAAGTGGGGGAAACAGTTTCCTAGTCACCCAGGCATCTGTTTTAGGTGGAATGCAAAATTGACTCTTTAGGTGAATCATTAGATCCCTGGTGGGGAGAAGTGGAACTGAGTTAATGAGAAAGCAAGTCACTGTTTAAATCGCTCAACTTTTGAAGCATCTGCTATCTTGAGCCCGACAGATGCTCCGTTTGGCTATACATGTCAGCTGGGATAGCATTAAATAACGTCACAAATGTAGTGACATCACCACTAGAACCTTGTCTGAGCTTATTGGATTGTTACTGGTGGGGTGGCTGGTTCACATGGGGGCTAATAATCCGTTTAACATCCCAGTGTCCTGTGAATGCTGAGAATATGGTAGGGCATTTCTAGAGAAAATCTCACCAGCATTGTATTGAGTCTATTTGAATTCCCTTTTAGAATACCTCCAGTTGGACGATTAGAGAAATGGGGATAGAGAATAGTTAACCCTTGGGTTTTTTGACATGTAGTCATCAGCGGGGCAAGTGCCCAGCAATTACAGCTTGGGTTTTTGCATGTTGAATTGGTGTTACTCACACAATATTGCAGTGGGAAATACAATGCAGATATACTTGCAAAAATCCTTCTTATTCCCTTTAACCTCCAACTAGCACTGACTCATTCTCTTATTTTCCCCTGATACCCTTATTTTGCCCTTATAAATCTGCAATGTCTCTGTACATCCTTGTTTTGTTTCTTTCCTCCTTTTCAGTTTCTTGTCCTCCTGCAGATCCCTGAACAGTCCCCAACAGACTCAAGTAACCCAATTTTTATTCACTTTGGATGAAATCCTGGACCTACTGAAGTTAATATAGTGTTGCCATTGACTTCCATGGGGCCAGAATTTCACCTTTCATTCATCAGAGGAATTTCAGTCCTTTGGGTCTTAGTTATGATGTGTCTTAGGGATTGCAAAGCTTTGTCCATTGCTCATGGATTTTAATACTTCCTCCCATTTTACCAAGCACACTAGGCATCTTAATTCCCTATAGTTTTCTCTTGTGTGTGTAAAAATAAGCAAAAATCTTTCAACCCTTTAACAAAGAACTCCTGGTGACTTTATTCTCTCTGGCAATCCGCTCCTCCAAATGGGTTGCTTAGTGAATGATCTGATGGGTGTTTGTGGCGGGGCCTCATCTGAAACCCTTAAGTTAGTGAGAGGCTCAGAGTTGTTAGCATGGGAGCTTCCATCCATGTAAACTCTTTGGCGTGTCCTTGTGCTATCTCTTGTTTAGACACTCGTTAGTGCCGCTTTCGCAAGGTGGCTTGAAAAGTCTCTCTTCTCTACCTGGCAATAGCTAGGGAATGAAATCCTGCATCACCAGCCAGGAGTGTGTCCAGCATTAAACCAGTAGATTGATTTCAAGAAACCAACAGTTAAAATTAGTTAATCCCAAAATTGTAGGATGAGCTTCAGGATTGTATTTATCTAGTAATAGTCATCGCAACACCTTGAGTGCTGAGTGTTTTACACACACCGCTGTTTATTCTCCTCTTTCCATAGGCAAAACACCAAGAGTCTGTGTGTACTGTACCTCAACTGCACTATCAGATTGATATCTGAGCTGAGGGTCATAGTCTGATGGAGTTTATGAAGGCCCATCTGTTCTTTGAAGCATCCAGTCTATGAAGATCACTATCCGTTCTGTGTTTGTCCTGTTCTGTATTGTACCCACTTGTGCCTTTTAAAATATAGTTCTTTGGGACGTGGATCCTTACATGTTGGGTGTCCATATATTCAGTTTTCAGCACCAGGCATGCTTATGGTGCAACAGAATTAGTAACAATATTTAGCATTTCAGGAGTGATACTTAGGTTCTTCTGATCTCCAGCTTCTATGATTTATAGCCATGTACAGCAAAAGGAAAGGTAGAAAGATGCATTACATTGGGGTTGGGGAATGGTTCTGGAAATAATGACGTGCTTGGCAGATTTGAACAAGTCAGGTAATAGTGTTGGGTTCCCTTGGCACAGGGCCATAACCTACTCTTAAGTGATTATTACTTGACTAATAAAGACCTCTGAGCAGGATCCTGTTTGCTTTGCACGGGATGTCCATGTTTCAGGAGGCAGAATCTATCACCTGAACATTGCATTTCGAGTCATGGAGTGGATTTAACAAGAAATTGAGCATTCACTCTGTCGCAACATTTCTCTAGCTCACAGGGACTGGACATGCAGTCTTGCCACTAGCACTTGGCTGCTTGTCACTGAAAGGTGTGGATGGGTGATGGGGGGGGAGTACAAGTTGCTTTTCTAGCTTGTCACATCAGCTTTGCTTGCAGCTCACACTTTCAGTAAGGAGTGATTCAGTGGGGGAAAGGAAGGAGGGACTAGAGATCAAGGCCCTAGTTCAGGAAAGCACTTAAGCACTTGCTTAACTTTAAGTACATTCTTAAATCTCATCGAAGTCAGTCAGATGTGCTCAGGTGCTTGCCTAAAATGGGCATTTTCACGCATGGGTCCTCTCCAGAAGAGGATCCAGTTCTGGGGTAACACTTACCAAAATGAACGAGGAATACTCGTGGCACCTTAGCGACTAACCAATTTATTTCAGCATAAGCATGAAATAAACTGGTTAGTTTTGAAGGTGCCACAAGTATTCTGCGTTTTCTTTACAGATACAGACTAACACAGCTGCTCATCTTAAACCTACCAAACTGTGACTGCCAGACTCTATAGAGAGGAGGCCTGTTTTGGAGCTGCACCTCATTGCAACAGACAAACTGTATTATAGAAGCACTGAAGCTTCTATAATAGAAGCAATAAGATGCATGATTCTCTGGTTCAAACATGGGACCCAGAGTCCAGAACCTCCTGGATTCTTTTCCCAGCTCCAACCCTGACTTGTTTTGTGTCTGTGGGTGAGTTGCGTAACTCCACTGCCCCAATTTCCCTGCCTATAAAGTAGGGGTAATACTTGACTACACTGGGATGATTGTGAGAATTAATTGGTTAATTAATGGAAGCACAGCGTACGTGCAATTCATTGCTTTAAAAACACTTTTCTTCTTTTCTGTTCTTGTGGTTATTATTGTTACCTGCTGTGATTCATCCTGGTTGAAGCCTTGGGACTCTTTGTCCCCTTGGCACTATACAAACGCACAGGAAGAGCAAGTCCCTGCCCTGAGGAGCTTACGATCTAATTAAAGCTGAGACACAATGAATGAGCATAAACAATAGGAGAAAGGTAACAGTAATGAGTATACATAGCTATGTAGGCTTGTCAAATAAAATCATACTGGGAGAAGTAGCGGTGTTGCTAGCAAAGGTATTTCTAAAGAGATGTTGGGTAAAGGAAAGAGTACTTCAGTGTCAGAATGAATCCATGTGTCCTTGTAGGGTGTACTCCTAACCTACGGTGAGGTCAAGGAGAGATTTTTAGAAGATATGGGACTTGTATTTGAGCCTAAATTTGGCTTTTTGTAATTATTATTATCTTTATTATTAAGAATACTTTGCCTTCTATAGCCCTTTCCACCTGAATTCCACGTGAATTTTCCCCATCCCTTCTCAGGCAGATAACAATCCTGATTTTATAGCCTGGGGGGATAGGAGGCACGGGGAGTTTCTGTGGTAATGGTCGGTGAACTCAGCGATAGATCTGGGAAAAGAATCAGGAGCCCCGACTGCCCACTCCTGGCTCTGAACGCTGGTTGATGTTACCAACAAGAATGGCAGAAAACCCAGATGTTAAATGGATTTGGAGATGCCAGAGCTAGGTTGGGGAATAATGTACTGGTGATGTGAGAAAAGCTTGCCATGGGATCTTACTCCTCTTTAGGCAACCGCCTGAGATCTGTCAGGCAGACTTCTGTTCAATACTTCTGAAGGACAACTCTGAATAGTACGTTAACACCTTGGGACTGCATTACAGCGCCCAGTGCTGGATATTTAGACTCTAGTTTGGGACTTGAAGAATACAAGCCGCTGAGGCAGCTTCGCGTCCAATGTCAACACAGTATAAAAGCACCTGTTGCAACCAGTAGAGAGAGAGTTGTGACTAAATTTCTGTTATGATGCGTGTTTTTTGCTCAGCTGCCAACTTTTATTCCAGGCTGAAATTTAGCCTAGAAAGCTGAAGTCTAGGAATGTGACATTTAAAAGAAAAATCTGCATGGATGCTGCTAATGTCATGGCTTTTTGGGGGGGGGGGGGAGACGCGGGTAGGACTAGGCATTTTTCCTAGTGCCCTTGGCCAAAATATTTTCTCCTTCCCTCTATCCTCACTTCAACTGATGCCGCATTTAGTTGTTACCATAGATGTAGAATTTGTTGAAGTGCTTTTGGATTCTCTCGAATGAAAAGAGTTTATCGGGTGTTAGATTAAGGCCCGGCTGCCACATAACTCGTCTTCTCATGCTCCAGTATTGCAGGTGCCTGATATTCTGTATCATGCTGTGCAGCGGGCAGGCCTAGAGGGACAAGTCAGGCATGGAGTGGCTGCTTTTGTTTTGCCTTTCTCTTTTTTTCTCTACTCGCTTTGTGTCTCAGCCTTACAGTCACGTCAAATGGAAGGTTTTTCTTTGTGTGATGATAAATGGTGAGTCTAAGGGTAACAGTTGCATCCTGAATACAGATGTAACATAATGGTATTTTAAAAATGTATCAATAAGCAGTTTACTCATGACTCCAGCACTTCCAAAACCTGCTGCTGGTTTCTGAAGTACCTGGGGGGGCGGGGGCACCGTAGTCCTAGTAGAGCCAAACAGACTCTGTGCTAGGACCCTGCAACTTGTCTTTTTTATAATGCTTTGCAGGCAAGCGGGGTTTCAAAGACAACCTGATACACTGGAGCAACAGCGGCAGAGGGGAGGTAACTCGCCTGTGGCTGGAAGTGTGTTTAGTTGACGTAGTTATTCCCAGTGCCATTTTCATGTTGATTACAACCGTCTTGTGCCTCTCCCTGTGAATGTCGCAGGGTCATTGTTTCAAAAACAATCGCAGTCCTTTGATTTATATATATAAATAATATAATATATTTTGGAAGGGGTTTCAGCTAACGGCAGCATGTTTTTGTGTACTGTGTAAACCGCCTCCTTGGAGCTGGCAAAGGATTGGAGGGAGGAATCAAAGGATGTGGCCATTTTCAAAGCCTTGTCCTTGGCAGAATAGGGAGAATAGCTTAGTTCCAATCCTTATTGCCAGTTTGTTGCCAATCGTGGCGGTTTTCCGTAGTCCTGAGAAAAGTGTTGGGGAAATATTAGTACAGACAGCACGTCAGTAAAAGTCTGAGCTTGGAGAACACACCCATAGGTGTCTGCAAAGGGTGAGGAGTCTCTCAGTACGGTTGCTCGCTCCAGAGACATCTGGAGTCAATTTTTTGGAGCCCAGGCCTGCCTGTGATTCTAAGGGATTCTCTACGTGCCTGTCAAGTGGTCAGTCAAAGATACGGAACTGCAGTTACATGATTAGCGTAGCTGACATCGCCATCCTTGCATCTAATTACTGCAGTAAGTCAACAGCTGACGCTCTCCCGTCAACTCCACTTGCGCTTCTCGTTCCGGTGGAGTACCAGAGGCAACGGGAGAATGCTCAGCGGTCAACTTATCGGGTCTAAATCGAGCCCCGCAGCATCGATCGCTGCCCTCCGATTCGGCAAGTAGTGTAGACAAGCCCCAAGAACAGGTTCAATGAAAGCAGCATCGACAGAGAGAGGGAACCCTCTGAACAAACAGAATTGTCCAGCTGAGGTTTCATCTGGGAAGGGCCATCGGCATCACACTGCTCACTGGCATTAGGTGCTGCTGCTCCATTTAAGGTGTGAGCCGGAGAAAACCCTGGTAGGGGATGGACGAAGGAAACCCCTAAAAGCAAAGCTCGCTGCCACCTCTGCCTCCCAAGTTACTGAGGCATTGTTAGTACCTGTCCACCCCCAGAGCTACCGTCCATCCTGCCCTCCAGCGGAACCATTCGGAGGGGGCAGTAAGAGTGCCATACCACCAGATAGTGTAGCTGTTATGGAAAGTCGGGGGCCTGAGGAGCTCCATGCTTTCCGAACACTGTGCTATCCTTGAGCTGGTATCACAGCTCAAACATCAGATGCACATGCAAGCACTACAAACCTAGCACTCACTTTTTCTATGGACTCTCCGCCAGCTTTATGCAGACCTTGTGTTTGGTATGAAATACAAGCTTTGAAAGTCCCGTTAGTCAGCTGCAGGGAGTGGAGGGATATTGCACATTTGTTAAATACTTCCAAACAGTGCTGCTCAGAGGGGGGGAGAGCATTTTCATTTGCTGCTGATTAAATATCTCCCTTCCTTCCTTCCTGCAGGATGGGAAACAGCTTGAGGACATGCAAGGAATTTAATTTATTTTTTATTTTTGGTGGTTGAAAAATGTTAAAGGAATCTCTTGACCAAGAGACATCCTGGGTTTAGGCCACAAATTAGGCTGATCTGTGAGTTCCCAGGATGTTCTAAATCAAGCCAAAAGCACCTCTGAGTTGCACATGATTTTCCTTTCCATATACTTGTCTGACTATTTGTCCCCCCTTCCAAAATGTGACCTGATCTAATCAGTTTACAGTCACTTTGAGTGCATCTCTGAAGCAAATCAAGGTTAGTTAAGAGAATGAAGTGGTATTGTTGGTTCTAAGGGACAATCCAAAGTCCTGGGATAATATGTAAATCTTCCACTCTTTGGATAAAGCTTAAATAGCTCAATAAATATAAACTCCAGTTTACCCTGCCTTAGGTTTATGCATCTGCATAGGTGGCGACTAAGCAATCTGCTAGCCACCAATGGCTGAATCAAGGCTATTCCTGAGGGTCCCCAAACCAGGGAGCAGAATTTGTCTCTCAGTTCCCACTTAGGTTTTCTGTCTGTCTCTGTGTTTCTAGTTATCTATCGTAGATTAGGTTCTTATACTCCTCCTATTGAGATACTGTCAAATCTTGGGGTTTTGTTCTCACAATCTTTAATATGTTTATTAAGCATCGCCCCTGTGAGGCAGGGCAGTGCTGTTGTCCCTGTTTTATAGCGGAGAAACCAGACCAGGATGACTTGCCTGGGGTCACACAGGAAGGCTGTGACAAAACAGAGAACCGTCTCGCAGTTCTGGGCTTGTGCTTTCTTAAAGCTCTCTTTGATATCGGGTTTCCAAAGCAAGTTATCATACCAAGAAATGTCACCATTATAAACATTTTGGTGAGCGTCTCCTTGATAAGCCTATCTTTTTCAGCCCAGGCACATTTCCCATTGAGTCTGAAAGCAAAGCATCGTCTCCTTACAATATTGTTAATCTGTTGTTAAGGGGGGAAAAAAATCTTAACACCAGGCTTGGTGCTTCATCGCTTTTTTGCTAGCCCTGAATAGAATTATGCATCGTGAATAAAAACTGCTGTCAACATGCATTGGTTTCAAAACATTAGAGCATATGGTATGTGATTATCTGTATTGTCAAATGCAATAAAGTGAATTTGGATATAATAAAAAATGTAATATTTTAGAAATTTGATGATAAACTGTGGAAGAATTGACAGGCAGAGACCCTGTAGGCAAATGCGTAGAAATGGCAGGACTTTTGAGCACAGCATGGAGTGGTCACAACAGATGAATTAGAAAAGAGCTTTGTTTTAATTCATGGAGCTAACCTGGTTAACTGAAATCTATGGCGCGATGGCTTTTCATCCCAGCATTTGCAGGGGAGAGTAACCTTTCTGTGGCTACTTGCTGCCCTTTTCAGTAGTGTTTCCCATTGTTCTCATCCACTGCTTGGTGGATATACAGCTTCATAGTAATTGAACTTGACTGATGGTTACCAATTTGGAACAATAACTGAGGTCCCACAGAGGCCAAAATAGAAGAAGCAGTATTCTCTTGTGATTAGAAGGTAGGATTCCTGGGTTCTGGTCCCAGCTTTGTACTGATTCACTGTATGATGTCGGGCAGGTCACTTGCCTTGTGCCTCACTTTCCCTGAGTGTGGAAATCAGGACAATAGCTTATCTCCGAGGAGAATGTGCGACTGAATTAAAATGTGCAGGATCCACTTGTGAAAGGTACTGTAGAAGCAGAGAATTGTGACATATAATAATATGCCCCAGGCACTCAGGAGCTCTGTGACATGAAAACAAGACTCCATCGACCACTGTTGTTGCAGATACTACTGATGAGAGATGAGATTTGATGATAAAGTCACCTGGTAGTTAGAGAATGAGGCCAAATGTCAGGAAACATGAATTCTACCCACATTGCTGCTGACTCTGACCTTCGGCATGTCCTGTCTAGTCTCTGTGCCTTGATTTCCAACTCTGAAATTTGGATAACACCCTTCCATCCATCCTTCTTCATGAAGCACTCTTCCTCTAAAGAAAGGTGCTATATAGGTACTTATGATAGTTATTTCCAGCACCCGTTGCCAATCAGGAAAAAGAAAACATTGTTGGAGATATTAGAGGGGAAAGAAACTTTCAGGCCTTCTTTGTAGACAGAAGTGAAGCAAGGAACCCTGATCCGAATGCACCTCTCCTACACAGACACAATTTTTCTCAGGTCACTGTGAATGCTTCTAAATGATCTGTGAGTATATTAATGCCTTCCGTTAATTAACAATATAATAAAACTGGCATTTTGTAAGCTGCCATGTAGCGCATGTTTTAGTCATTATGTACTCAGTGCTTTGGTTTGGTTTTGGAATGCTAATCGAATAAAATTTTAATGAAGATTTGTTGCTATGAAAAATTTATCCGTAAAAGTTCAGGTGCTGCTTCCATTAATGTGGCTTGTAATATGCCATGAGGTTTCCCCTTTCACACCGAGCGCTGCCAATACATTTGAGTTAAAAATATTCTTTTGATATAAGAGCAAAACTGAATAATGAACTCTTAAGTCTGGGTCATTTTATTACTAGGAGCAATTCTAAAAGGGCTCCTATCCTTTATCGGAGTCATATTTTTGTTTAGTTCATGCAGGGGAGGTTGTGAGAAGACTTGCGGCACCGGAGTGGTTTTGCCTTACTGCACACTGGGTAGTTCCAGCCCAAATTAAACCAGGACCTGGGTTTTAACCCACACTCCCAGCCGGGTCAGCTAGTTTAGGCTTAAAGCACCTGCGGGCCCGTATTTTTGTGGGGGGGGGGGGTGAGAGTGGGGTCTGGGCTAACTGTGCAGTGAAGAGGTGTTGCCAGTCTTAACAAGTAAACACACCATGCCTTGAATTCTACAGACCATACAATGGAACGGGCCTGCTGTGTGCTTCCATAAGTTCCGGTGCCTGAACATCAGGGGGCTAATTTTCAGAGTTGTTGCACATACACAACCCCCCCTGAAGTGAACAGGAACCGAGCACCTTTGAAAATCAGGGTGTTTTTAGTTAGGTGCCGTAACATGGATTTTAGGAGCTTAACTTTAAACACTGAGGTTTGAAAATTTGGCCAGAAATTATATGCCTCTGAGGGAGGGGCAACCCCAACCCCCTTTCCACCCCCCTAATCTCTTTCTCCTGTTGGTGTGGAGTTTTCCCTTGTTAAACTGACCACAAGGCAGTTTCACATTCTTAGATACCTAATTTTTTTTAATACCCTTGAATGACAGTCCCTTGCAGTGGGAGGATGGAAGGGGAACCTGAGCCTTGCAGTTCTCCAGAACAAAAGCTGAGGAATATCTTCCTGGTGCCCTTTATCCAGCTGTGTGGCTGACCTCAGCTCTCTGCTTCCCTGCTGCGTTAGTATTGACATGCTAGTGGAGGTCTCGATCTGAAGCAGTCGTCTGCCGATTTAATTTTGAGAATTTACTCCCATATATTGGCACTTCTTGACTGCGGTAGTATCTGTGTCGGTCATGAGAACCCGGCTATTTTTTTCTGACCAACCCAAGACGCGCATACCAAAGGGATTTGTGAGCCAATCTTCTGCCTCGATGAGTGTCATTCAGAGAAATGCTGCTGTAGAGCACAGTTTAGAATTAAGTGAGGTTGGTATTTTCTAGCTTAGACCACAGGCATTCCTTCCCACCCCTCATCGGTTAACAGTAGGCTGGGATGGAACTTTAGTCTCAGTACAGAATATTGTGCCTTCAAATACAATCATCTGTATTCCTGCCATGTTTTCATATACTTGGGATGTGAAAGGGGGGGGGGGGAAGTGAGTGCATATCAATAAAAAGGCTCTTTTTCTTACACACGTGCATATATATGAATGTGTGTATTGTATATTTATATCCATATCAGTGATGATACTTGCACCTGGCCTAATGGATAGAGCATTTCCTTGCTCTGTAGTTGAATCATTTCACTGTGGCTGTTGGTGTGATCTCAGCTGGAGCCGCTAGGCACTATGCTGTTACAAATAGTGAATAATCGCTCACGCTTTTTTGCGAAAGGCAGTGTTGTAATACTCCTGCCACATGGTTCCTCCTTATTGTCCATGTTGCTTTCTCGCCTAGGTTTGCTTGCTAGTTATAGTTGCTTTTACACCACTCCTTTCCGTGGGGTAGGGGCTGGGAGAACATCTGACACGCCGACAGCTGCGTGATGTTTTCTGTGTGATGGAGGCGAGTGTGTCACACTCCTTGCTGAATAAACAGACAGGCATGCCAGCAAAAAAATGTAAATGAATTCTGTGGGTGAGATTGCTGGTGGGACTAGAACACCGGTCCCCAGCATTCCTAGGCGGCAGCGCTAATTAAGAAGCTTGAAAAGCTCACATAAACACTCCCCATAGCTGCTACCCACCGTTCCGTGACTGGTCTGGAGCCAATGCAGAAGGCAGACTTCCATTCCGAATGAAGACTAAGCATAAGTTCTGTAGTCTGTACACACAGCTACTTTTGTTATCCAGCATATGTCATCCCGGACAAGCCCTCGCAAAGGGTTCCTTCTCTGGCGAGATTTGCCATGTCTCTTTTTTTTGTGGGGGTGGGAGATAGCTCAGTGGTTTTAGCATTGGCCTGTTAAACCCAGGGTTGTGAGTTCAATCCTTGAGGGGGCCATTTAGGAATATGGGGCAAAAATCTGTTGGGTGATTTAATTAGGAATTGGTCCTGCTTTGAGCAGGAGGTTGGACTAGATGATCTCCTGAGATTCCTTCCAACCCTGAGATTCCATGATTCTATGATATTGGGGGAATGGGGCAGGGGTGCCAGTTAATCAAATCTTCTGGTTAACTGAGAGTTGTACCAATTTTCAAAGAATTAGCATACAATAAAATGAATAACATTATAAAATACAGTAATATACTGTAGTATACAGGTACTCACCAATCCAGTGGCAGTACTGCACTGCAGAATGGTTGGTTTCTTGGTGCACACAGGTAAAGTTTTCTATACAGTAGGTTATCTTATGACACTACATATCATTATGGGCAGTGTATGGCGTACACCCAGATCACTAAAAATACACTGAACACTCAAACTAGACTGAATATAATCTTTCTTTGATGATTCAGAAGGCTCTTCAGGATCTTGCAGTGCCTCGGGGTCATCATTGTCAACATCAATTATCATTGTAGAGGTGGAAGGTGTCAGAGATTGGGCTGAATCTGTAATGACCCTATGACACACCCTGGAAACTGCTTTTTTGAATAAATCCCTGATATCCGCTTGCTTACTTGTCTTCTGCCTCTTTTGCATAAAAGTAGAGTGCAAAATGTGCACTTGCATTACCTCTTGGGTAGTATACTAGTCCCGGTTACTAAATCGAAGATTTGTACTGGGAGATATCAGAAATGCCAGTTGATAGTGTCAGATAACACAGCTTTTACTGTACTTTCATCTGTTGTAGAAAAAAATAATCTCTATATTGAAATTAAAATGACAGCTTTCATCTAAGGAATTCAGATCTCTTTACATACATTAATGAATTACGCATACTGCACCTTAGGGAAGCAGGCATCATTTGTACCAAGTTGACTGGTGGGGAACACAGAGAGTGAGAGTGTGATTGCGCATAGGCAAGACAACAGGGCTTGATTTAGAAACAGCTATCTGCAGACCAGTCAAGAAGATGTTAAACTCAAGTTGGCTCTGAACATGATATAAAAAGAAGCCTGGTGACCTAAATGACTTGTAAAGAGCTATATAGTAGGTCAGTAACAGAGCTGGGGCTAGCACCCAGGTGTGCTGACTCTTATATTCTTGCTGTAAGCACGAGATAGGTAACTCTTCCTTCCAAAGCCAGGAGTCCTGATTCAAGAGGAAAAGTCAGGGATAAATAACTCTTCCTCCAGTAAAAAGTTTGCAACCCGTCTGATTTTTTTGTCATTTGCTATGAAAATGTTTCTTCCTGACTTAGTAAATTCTATTTTTCTTTGTCTTTCAGTAGAAGATTGGTAACAAAACCATCTGATTTCTATGCTCCCCGGCACTTCTAATGCAAGGCCTTTGTTATTATTACTATTATTATTTATATATTATTTTATTTTATTATAAGAAGGAGGTTTGACAGCCTCAGGTGTTAGATAGCTTACTAAGTAACTTTTTCCCTTCTGATTATGAGGGATGTGTGAATAAAGTAGAACCATATTGATTCACACCAATCTATGCATCGGCTGTGTGAGAGCCACTTGCAATTCCCAGCAGCACCAGAAAGCTTTGCAACAGGGAGAAATATGACCAGGCAAGTTGAGAAAATAAATTAAACTAGTGTCAACTTTTCTTGTTTCTTCCCTCATTATTAATGGATGGAAGGGGGCTCGTTTATCAAGAAGAGGAAAAATTAATTGACACGGGTTTTAATATTATTATGCCTGGCTTGTCTGGTCACATTTCTTCATTTTTTTGAAAGGCATTTTATTACAGTTTACAGCAACCAGCTGCCAAAACGATTGGTGTAAACAAGAAAGCAGGTGCATAAATAATGCTGCGGTGGAATGAGAGGTTTTGTGCATCTAGGCTTAAGTAGCTTAAGTAGAGGAGGAAGGAGAGGCATAAAGCAAATACAGATTAGAAGATCAGGTACCAAGAAATAATATTAGAGTGGAATGTGGTACTGTCTTAATATTTTGTCATTATGTAGCTGTGCCTCACAAATGGATATTGTGTGGTGGTTATTTATGTCCATCAGAACATCTGTATGTTGGCAGGTGGATAAACTCTGGGATTGATAGGTTTCCTGGTGATGGAAGGTGGGTATCTAGCATAGGCCTCATCCTGCATGGTGCACATGTGACATGGTGATGGGCGCGGTGCTAGGGTTGCCAGGTGTCTGGTTTTTTGACTGGAATGCCTGGTCAAAAAGGGACCCTGGCGGCTCCAGTCAGCACCATTGACCGGGCCAGTACAAGTCTGCTTAATGACACTACAGGGTTAAGACAGGCTCCGTGTCTGTCGTGCCTCTGCGCAGCTCCTGGAAGCAGCGGTATATCCCCCCTCTGGCTCCTACCCAGAGGGACAGACTGGGGGCTCTGCACGCTCTCCCACCCCAAGCGCCAGCTCTGCAGCTCCCATTGGCTGGGAACCGCTGGATGGGGGAATGAGCAGAGCCGCCTGGCCACGGTTCCGCATAGGTGCCAGAGGGGGCACGTGCCGCTGCTTCTGGGAGCTGGCTGAGGTAAGTGCCGCCTGCACCCAACTTCCCCCCCCCCCCATGCCACAACCCCTTGTTTCAGCCCTCTCTGTACATATGCGTGCATGTGTGTACATGTATGTAGATCTAGTGACATGTAGCTAAATATATGTGTACACAGTGATAAACTCTTCACCATACCAACATTTTCCTTCTAACTGGCAAGAGAAAAGTACGTCTCATAACAATGGTGTCGTCTCGGCTTTATTTCACCAAAGCTGACACCAACCCTTTCCAGTGGCGACAGAGGTTCTGAAATATAGCTCATTTCAAGTGTGAAAAACCAAAACACAGGAGCATGATTTTCTGACCAATTGACACTTGGCACTTTTTTATACTTCTGCTGATTTTAAATTGTTTTAATTTTGTAAGGCTTCAGTCATTTACTTTGAACAGTGTTTCTCTTATTTGTGGGGCACTGGGGTAGAATGTCACTACATAGTAACTCTATTTAGCTACATAGAACTGTGGGCGTAAGAGGTTCTATGAAATTTACTTGGATAAACAGGGTTCTGGGTCAGTGATGGATTTTCAGTGCAAAGGATGCTCATTGGGAGGGCGTGTTCAAACCTCTCGGCCATCCAGGCCACGGCTCTGCAGAGGTGTCAGAAATGTTTGCAGTGAACATTGGAGCGGCTTGAAATTTTGAGGTTTACAAGGTTCTGCTGTTAGCATTATAACCTATTTGGGCCGGGGCTATCATTTAATATATATTTGTACTGCGCTTAGCACAATAGGACCTTGATGGTGGCGGCCTCTGGGTGCTACTGCAAAATAAAAGTAAATAATCTAAATAATGTTTTTTGGAGTGCCGTTAAACATTTGGCAGTCCCACAGCTCCATTCCCCTGATCTTCCAGCTAACCATTGGATTCAGAGGAAACTGCCTTGAAACCTGTCTTGTACCCTTAGTCTCTGTACTCCAAGCATCATTAAGAGTAGTACAAGAGGACTGAGAACACGATTATTCTTAATGCGGAGCGGGATGGTATTTTCAACCTTACAATAAAAACTCCTCTAGCCCATTTTTCTGTATTTTCTCACACAAAGAAAATCTTCCCAATTTAAGCTGGATTTTCAGCCATAAACATATGGCCTGATTTTCAGTGATGTTAAGCATCTGTGGCTCTCATTAAAGATGGGTGCAAGATGTTCAGCCTCTCTGAAAATCAGAACCTCCTGGAAATCAAGAGTAGCCTAACCATAATGTGTTGTACAAAGTAAGTGTTTTTATTGGCACTTTATTATAATCATCAACCGTTGTGAGGACTTGCTGAGACTTACAAGTAAGTTGCCATTTTAGACTGCAAGGGTTCTCAATTTAAAGAAAGAGCTACAAAAATCGTATTTGTCCACTAGAAGGCATGTTAACAATCACCTTCAAAAGCACTAGTATCTTAGCCTATTTTCAGGAAAGGTAGACAGAATGGGAGCCACAACTCCGCTATGAACTTCTTTTTTTCTTCGAGACTGAGAGGAAGAGCAAGATTATCCTCTAGATAGGTAGTATAGAATCATAGAATTGTAAGGCTGGAGTGGTAATCCAGTCCATCCTCTGTACTGAGGCAGGGCGAGCTATACCTTGACCATACCTTTGACTGGTGTTTGTTTAACCTCCAGTGATGGGCATTCCACAATATCCCTTGGTAATCTGTTCCAGTAACTTAACTATCCTTATAGTCGGGAACTGTTCCCTAATATCTAATCTAAATCTCCCTTGAGGCATATTAAGGGGATTACTTGTTCTACCTTCTGTGGATATGGAGAATATTTGATCATCACCATGCTTTTTCTAACAGCCTTTAACGTATTTGAAGGCTGTTGTCCGGTCCTCCCTCAATCTTCTTTTCTTGAAGGCTGTTTATTAACCAAGTTATCTAAGCCTTTTATCCTTTTTATCTCTTTAGGGACACTCTCCAGTTTATCCACATCTTTCCAAAAGTGTGACACCCAAAACTGGATACAGTACTTTGGCTGAGGCCTGACCAGTGTCGAGTAGAGTGAGATAATTACTTACTGTGTCTTATATATAACACTCCTGTTAATACACCCTGGATTGATATTAGCCTTTTTCTGAATTTATCACATTGTTGTCTTATATTCAATTTGCGATCCAATATAACCACAGATCATCTTCTGCAGTATTACCACCTAGCCACTTATTCCCCATTTTGTAATTGGGCATTTGATTTTTCTTTCCTAAGTGTAGTACTTTTCACTTGTCTTTTGAATTTCACTTTGTTGTTTTCAGACCAATTGTCCAATTTACCAAGGTCATTTTGAACTATAATCCTCTCCTCCACAGTGCTTGGAACACCTCCCAACATGGTGTCATCTTCAGATTTTATAAACCCTTCATTATCCAAGTCATTAATGAAAATATTGAATAACACCAGACCTGGGGCTGACCCTAGGGGACTCCACTAGATACATCCTCTGTGATAACAAGCCATTGATAACTACTCTTTGAGTGCCCTGTGCCTCAAGGGAGTTGTCGTTTGGGTGCCTCATGCCCCCATTCTCTGATGCCATGATGTACAGTCTCCCCTCACCATGACAGGAGATTGTGGTGCATCATGGGTAATGGAAACCAGGGAACCCAGCCTCTAGAGAAGACTGGGAGTATGAGAGAGCCAAACTACAAATCCCATGAGGAATTGTGGCAGCATTTCAGAATGGAAATATTTAGGGCTTTCATTTCAACCCCCCAAATTAAAAAAATTTCCACAGGACCTCTCCATCCTCCCCTCTACCCCCAATTTTTTGGACCCACTATGAGCTGGAGCTCAGTGAACGCAACATAAATATCCATTCATGTGAATGCTTAGCCTTTCCAAACCAGTGTACAGAATGAATATAGAGGTATTTGCTTTTGTTTGTGATAGTGTTTACTACGTCAATCAATCTCCCTGAAGAAGTTCTGGGCCCAATTTCAGTGTCTATCAACAGCCATTGACCAATATGTGATGGGATTAAATGATTTTTTTGAGCAGATGATAAAGGAAGGGTGTTTTTTTTCACCTGAAGGTCACAAATCCTGTCGCTGCTTCCTTCAGTGATCTCACTTGGCTCAGATGCTCTCATCTGGGGGCATTTGTTTCCTCTTTTATATATTTCCCCTATTCTTTCTTTTCTTTTACAGAAAGGATTATTCAAATGAATATTCATTTTTATTCATTTGAATCAAGGAGAAAAAAAACCCCAACTGTTTGACTCTGTTAAATGCTTATCTCTTAAATAGAGCTTGTTAGCTTCCAATAATAGCTTCATTCAGGAGGATGCAGTATAATTTCATTTTAAAATGTGCTCCTTGACTACCGGAATCCTATTTATGTCACCATTTTAAACAGCCTGCTTTGTTTTGTATTAATCTCTTTCGTACACTTTCTGTGAAATGTTTTTTGTTGTTGTTGTTGACTCCTGGTACCTCTCATAAGAAATAATCAACTGTTTGAGCCAGAAAGCTTTAGAAGAGTTTCGGTAATTTAAAAATGAGTGTGTATTCATTATACTGACTAATGGGGCATGCATATAGTAATATTTTGCTTATGTAGTTGTTGAAAGTTGGTGGCTTTTTTAAAAATTGTGTTTTAAATATCCTGTAGATTATTTTATGAGGTTTTGATTCCAGAGCAAATGATCTGTTTGGAGTTGCTGCATTTAAAATATGATGTGATCTCTTGGTGAATGACCTGTAGGTTTTAAGTGCCTGTACAAGTGTGGATTATAATCTACTGATGCTTTCCAATCAATTTAAAATGTCAGTGATCATAAAGCAAGAATGTTATTCTGAGCATAGTACCATTGATCCTATTGTACTTTGCAAGCTAGGACCTTGATCCTGCAGATGCTGTAAAACGTACAGCGCTTGTTGAAATGTTACCACCTCTGAGGTAGAGATTAGCAGCAGGGGAATTTGTGGCCATGTCTAATGTTTCGTATATGGATAAGGCGGGGGGGGGGGGGGACAAGCCTTCTGCTTTGACAAGCGCTATGTCCATAGGGTGACCAGATGTCCAGTTTTTATAAGGGCAGTCCTGATATCTGGGGCTTTGTCTTATATAAGTGCCTGTTAACACATCCCTATTTTTAATACTTGCTACCTAGTCACCCTATCCATAAAGAGCAGATGGCATCTTGATTTTAAGGGCTGTTCTAGAGTTCCATACTGAACTCAGTTGGTCCCTCACTGGAGGCTAAGTGAGGATGTGACTATGTAGTTCCAGGGGTAGTAGGTATTACAAACCCTTTCCTTGAATCCATCCCTTCCTTCTTATTTTGATCTGACATGACCCTCCAATATGGGTTCGTTCCCTATAGGAATGCAGCCAACTATGGTGGTTACTCGCTGCAGAGAAATAAAAATTTTCATTTTCCTCAAGGGCTGCTACAAATAGAAACTAAAAGTGGAGTGTGCAGTTGTAGTGTTGAATTCTTCTAATAGAGAGAGAGATGGTTCAGCATAGGTTGCCACTTGAAACCTATGGCAGGTCATAGCATGATTTGAAACCTATATACTTTGGTGATATGAGGGTTTTCTTTTAAGTTTTTGGCTAGGTTTAAAATTTCAGGTTGATGCCCATATCTCAGGAACTTGGGTAACGTATTTACACTGGGAATTTCAGTTTTGTTGCAACTTCCTGATGGTTTTTTTTTAATCTGGGGCTGAGATTTGAGGATCGTTTAACCTTTGTTTCTATCACAGTCTTTTTATTAGAAGCATGAAGTCACAAGTGTGAATTCACCTTGTGCAAAGGACAGGCATGAGACCTATGTATTACTGAAACCCTGAAAGTCAGATTTAGGTGGTGCTGGCCCTTCTGCACAACACTGAATGTCACCCATAATGAGCTGATGGTCCCATCTCAGCTTTATAATTCTGATCTCTCCTGTGTCCCTGTCCTGCCTTCTAGCCAGTAACATGCAGTCATCAGCATTCTTGTTGTTTTCCTCTGTTAATCATCACTTTAACTAATTCATTGCAGATGATAATGCATCCACTAGGTAAAATGATTACACAGTTAAGGAATAGCATTTACTGATAATTAATTGTTTCATTGCTTCTTTGCTTTTCTACAAGAGAAAGAAATGAATGTTTTTAGACATAATCAAGTTTGTTTTCTCTCATCAAGCCAGACAGACAGGCATGTTTGAAATGATGTAGCTCTTTTAAAAACCTGCAAATGAGTGTTGACACCATTGGATTGTTCTGTTATTCCTATTATAAAACCTGTAAATCCAGAAAGCTGCATGTGTATCTTCTTTAATCAGACAAATCATTTCTTCATAAACCTGCATTTCTGCCTTATACATGCAGGTGGGAAGGAGTAACCTGTTTCCTAGTTTGATCATGTAATGATTTTGGTGGGTTTTCTGGTGGAGTTATGCATATTAACGCTAATCTCCTGAAAATTCCCCTTCTCTTCTTGTTACTTGCAGTGAGACCTGAAAAAAAAATCGAAACTGAAATCCTCCACTGCAATATTCGCTAATGAGTTACTAATGATGAAGATGTTTCTGGAACTCAAACAATTAATGACTTGCAGAACTGGACTGGACATTTCACTCTGCTGGGCAAAACTGGTTCCCTGTGGTGTGCTGCTCTAATAACACCAATAATTACTTAACACAGTGTGGGTCCCTAGATTCCTGGGATGTCATGTTTAGTCCGTTAACCGCAAAAATTTTAGTTGCAACTGCAGACCTGTGTAAGGAAGAATTAAGCAGAGCAATTTAGAAGACAAATAAAGGCACCAGTTTGAACGAGACGATTCAAGACGTTACATGCTTGAAGTACTGAGTAAAATAGCTTTCTGAATGAAGATTCAAAGGGAAATCTTTGGGTGTTAATGTAACATAATAGTCAGATGATGTGACTTCTAGGATATTTTGAAACCGCTCCAAGTTGTAATTTACCTAAGGAGAGGTGTCGCGGGGAAGCATTCAACAGTATTAAAATTACTCTGTGTTCCTAAACCAATCAATTGGTAGGTGCTTAAACCTTGCTAGTTGTTATACAGATAAAACTACACAGGATCTTTTCAGGGGACAAGACAAGAATGTCACGTTTATTATAACACAATTTGATTTATAACCAATAGCTAATATCTAATACCTATGTATATACAACACATACACAAACACACACTAGAATATGTTCTGCAGCTGCTGTATAGTTACCTGTCCTGAACGTAGCTGGAGTCTGTGGCTGGGTTCGCAGCTTGGGATCGTAGCTTGTGGCGGCTAACTGGCCAAGAGAACCGGGCACAAGGAGGGGCTGGGTCTCTGTCGGACGCGCACTGATACCCCTTGATGTTGGCAGCAGAACGTTACCCAAAGTCTTCTATCTCACCCATCATTTTTATAGGCTTTTGGTTTGAATCCAGCATCTCTTGCTGAGTCATGCTGCCTCTGGGATCTGTGTGATTGATTACCCATCAGTTGCAGACCTGACTTTCGGCCTAGGACCTGGCTTTGGTGTTCCTTCAATTGGACCTTTGTTCTTTTCTCTTTAGGGTGGACTCCTCTTCCTTTGTTAGGGCTATTGGCTGCATCTTCAGCCGTTGGTGTTCACACTTTTTCATCAGGACGGGCTGGAGGTTGATTCCATCATCCATGCATACCTCATTCACACATCTAAACTAATCAGATTACATTAGGGTTTTGCAGAACGACCTTTACAGCAAGGTTTACAAAATGGAATGAGCATTTTAAAATGGAGTTGAAGACAAGTTAAAATGGAGTTTTGAGTTACAATATGGACAAATGTAAGAAATGGCAGATGGTGAACAATAGTTACTATAGAATGGTAAACAGTGAGCAGAAGTTACAATGAAACAGTGCAAGTTTAAATACTTTAAGTAGCAATTGGATTAAAAGTGAAATTTAGAAGGGCAGCCACCTGAATGAAGTTTCATTCATAAAACTTTACTTATGAAGTTTAACATGAACAATTTACAAACAATTTCATTTATCAGTTCTACATTGTCCCCTTTTGACCCTTCAATCCAGGGGTACTGAATGGGTCACACTTTATGTAATTGTTTCAGGGCTATATACTGTGAAGCAATGTGAGCCTGTGGTTTCAGCTTAAAATACAGTCTTTTCATCCAACAGTACATGCAGAGCATTAGAATGAACATAACAGTTAGGGTTACCAATAGAACAATGATGGGATGAAAAATTATATTTAGAACTGCTGACCAGGTGAGCTGTTCCTACAACACTCTGCCCCCCTGATCTATGATGATTACACTAGTTGTCCTTGTAGGGCACAGGTGATCTATTGCAAACACACCAAACAATTATAACCAGGTGAATATAACTAAAACCATTACAATTGACTAAACACTAGATATAACAAACACAAGTACCAACTATTATAATTATAATAATTGGGAATGCAATATACCCATCATCATTATAAAGAGAAATCCAAGACCTGGAATACAGGGTTCTACAATCGTGGGCCACGGCCCTATAGGTTATGGGGGCCCATGAATTATTCTTCAGGGCTTGGGGAAGTAGAACCAGAGTGCATAGAGGGAGGTGAGGAATTAACAATACATAGTTCACTCTAATCACTGAGACACCCATTGAGGATAGCAGCGTTTTGTGAGTTTATGAATAAGCAAACAAGCATGCACAACTTCAAGGGCACTGCATTGCAAACTGTAGTTTGTTCACTTACTCTGACAAGCAGAGTTTAGCATTAATTATTTGCCAGTATGAAGTTTTCTAGAAAATGTATTGTATGTGTTAGCAATGGAAGGTGTAGTAAGAGAAGACTTCACTATAGCGGCTTAGTAGCTGCAGAATCTTTGCTGAGAATCAAAATCAGGAGGGCCAGGTTTGGGAATGAAGAAACAGGTTAGTGGATAAAAAGTGAGAATTGGCAAGGTTTGGAATTTCTGGGTTTGTAACATGCAACAGGCTGGATTCTCAGTTAGCATTAGTACAGCTTGTGGAAGTCAGCAGAGCACCATCAATTTATGCCTGCTGAGCATCTCCCACAGTGTCTGTGTCTGTGAACAAGATATTTACCTCTCATGTGCAGGTTTACTAGTGCAAAACTATTTATGTAAAATAAACTAGACAGTTGTCAGCTTATTTATCTCCTGTCCTTTCCCCATCATTTTGGTTTGTTTTTAAACACGAGTTGCAATGGATTTTTGAATGTAGCATTAATTTCTGTTCATATATTATTGTACGCTGAAGATATATCCTTCCAATATTGAAGCCCAGAAGACTTTTTTGGTAGTAATTTGGAGTTTGGGTTTATTATATTGTTTTATTGGGAGCCTTCATGTTGTCTTAATAGATTTTGATATTTATCCATTGAGTGCTTGAAAGAAACACGGTAGTGCCTTGTGGGTCTTTTTTCTTTCTTTCGAAAAGATGGGTGAAAATCAATATGCAGAGCTGTAGCTGGCTGCCAGAATTCTTTAGTGTGGAGTGTCTAAGATAGCATGGACCCAACAGAGTAAATACAGTGTATAGCTGGCGGGCAGACAGCATGTATCAAACAACCTTAAACTGTCCCAAATCCATAGCTCCTTTGAAGCGGCAGTAGAGAAAAGATGAGTGATCAGATCAGAGGTCTTCAACTTTAATAGTTTCTTAAAGGCCTCAGGATGTCCTGATGAGGTATTTGAGGAAGTAATTCAGGAAGAAAGGGACAAATAATCACCTCCAAATCTTGGCTGACCCTTAAGGGTTCACTGTGTCAATGTACTGAAAGGACAAGCCAGGACCTGCTTTGATCCAAGAAGCACTTAGTACAGTTACTGCTTCCCTGTGAGAGCAAAGCCAGTATCTTTTGACCCTTATAAATAACAGATGAGTAAATTTCTTGTTTGCTCAGAGGCAGACATAAACAGAAAGTGTTGATACATGTTTGTGAAATCATTAAATTTTTTATTCTCGCTGATAGTGGTGTTGGGTAAATGAGGGATAATTTTCTCTCCCTTTTTGAATGTTTATTCTTTGTTGCTTAATGAATCAACCCTAATGGAGAAGTCTCATGGAATTTAAGAACAACTGAAACCAGTAAGGTTCCATAGAAATATAATAGGGTTCTGTATGGATTATCCCCAACACCTATAAAATGTAAGAGAGAATTATTTCTGTTCTCTAGGTTTTTGAGCCATCCAATAGCAAGGAAATAACTGTAACATTCTATAGGATGGATCAAAACATCTATAGGAGGGATAGACCCCTATTAAATATCTGATATTTTGTTTCATTGCTCTAATATATGAGTTTTTCATAAGGGCACAATAGAAAGTGTGTGTGTGAGAGAGAGAGAGTTTGTGTGTGTAGCTGTGTGCATTTTTATTGTTAATTATTTATATCGCTGTAGCCTCTAGGAGCCGTAGTCCTGGACAGGACCTCATTGTGCATGTGTGTGTGAAAGGTGACAAAAATCCAAACCGCCCATAAAATGCCATATTTAAATGAACCCGCTGTTGTTTTAACAAAGTTAATATTTTCCTTATACTTTCTTTCCTTCTGTCTTTTAATAAACAGGATTTGGCTTCGTAACTTTTGAAAATGAAGACGTGGTGGAAAAAGTCTGTGAGATTCATTTTCATGAAATCAATAATAAAATGGTAAGTGTTTCCACTATGCACGTCAGCAGTACCATTTATCACAAAAACATGCTGTACCCAGGTGGTCCTTTGGGAAAACGTTCTCCATAAAATTAATTGTTTTTGGACATCCTGTGTCAGATGTTTGCCTTTATAGTGGGGTGAGCACCGGGTTTGTGAATTTCACTTATTTATTTCTTATTTTTCCCACTACCTTGAGGGCATACAGAGAGGCTTTCGTTACTCGGGTACCTAGTAATTGTCATACTGGGTCAGATGGGTGATCTGTCTAGTGTAGTGTCCTGTCTTGGCCATGGTCAACACCAGATACTTCAGAGGAAGGTGCACTTAGACAAAATGGGGTTGTCAATAGGCTTGCACAGGTGTACCAGAGAACAAGAATGTGACTCCGCAACTACAAGGGTGAAGATGATTGGAATCAAGCCACTTGATTATTCTCAAAAAACATCATCTTCCAATAATCCAAGTTCCTGTCTCTCTTCTCCTGATTATCCCTATATAACATTGGGCTATTAGGAAGAGGAGTTGAACCCCATTTATGGCCTCTGGATGGGCTTTTCAACACAGGGAAAATGACCGGAGTAGCTACTGCAGAATAAGCTAATTCTGATCAATTTCCATGTGTAGACAAGCCCCGGTGCTACTTAGTACTGCAGCTGCCCACAAGAGGGAACCAAAAAGAGTCATTGTGTACTGCTGTCATCCTGCTACCATGTGACCTCGGATCTCTTTGAAAGCACCTCCAAATGCTCCTGTCCGAATGAAGTTCTTCTAAAACCCAGTCTCCTCCTGGGTAGAGGGTTTCTCTGTCAGTAAAGCCACCTATCCAGATGAAAAAAGAGCATTTGTATTTCAATCGATGCAATAACTTTGATATTTTCAGCTAAAATATTCTTTTCCCTTTGTCAAAACATCCCTTGCTTCTCAAACATGTATTCAGATATGCATTGTATAGTGGTCTGATATGTGTTCACAGACTTTAAATTCAATAATAGAGCTTTTAGTGTGGATAAGATCAAAGCAATCTCCTTAGCATATGCTAGAGGCCTGATTCAATATTTGACTTGCTAATTTTTCCCAGGGCACTGAAATAATATTCTTCATATTGTTCCTCACTGCAACATGCATCTAGAATGAAAATAGCAGCTCTTTAGCATGCTATATGTTGAGATGTCGAGCTCAGACTTTAAAGGTGGGGGCTGCACAAAGAGGTGACGGCTCTTACTTTGGGTCTGTTAACTTTAATGCACTTTGTGCCTCCCTCTGGCTGCAACTTCCTTAGACTGGTTTATTCAGAATTTTTTCTTTTGGCCAATTACATTCTATTGTTTCCCAGTAGCCACCAATGACACGTAGAAATGCAGAGTGAAATGAATATGGGCTGAAATATTGGGGTTTAGTTGGGCTAAATTAGTTGGGGTTGGTCCTGCTTTGAGCAGGGGGTTGGACTAGATACCTCCTGAGGACCCTTCCAACCCTGATATTCTATGATTCTCTGAAATAACCCCCCTCCCCACCACAAGTGCTTATTCTTTTGTATATTAGCTAAATGATGTTCATCCTAATAAGCCATCCAATTAATTGTTTTTCTTTAATAAAAAAAAAAGTTAAAACTAATTGTAAAAGTGTTAACTTAAACGAGTGCAGGACTTGCCAGCTGGTGAAGGAAAAATAGTCTTTTCATAACCCTTTACTGCAGCTCTTGCTTTATTTCCATAAATCCCAAACTGAAAACCACAACAAATCAGCCTCATCATGTGACATCAGATCACTTGTGTAATAGACCGGAACTTGGAAATCTTTTCCATGCCAACGCAGTTTATCACAAAGGCCCTCTATGCAGATGTTTTTATATAATAAAGACCCTAATTAGGATTGGAGGCCACGAGATGCTGTAAAAACACACAGGTATAGTAACTAGCTCTTATATAGCACTTTTTATCACTAGATCTCAAAATACTTTGCAAAGCAGGTTGGGGTCTCTACCCCCCGCCCTTTTAAAAAAAAACAACAGATGAGGAAACTGAGAAAGAGAGTCAAAGTGACTTGCCCAAGGTCTCCCCACTGGTCAATGGCAAACCTGGAAATAGGACTCTGCTCTCTTGAGTCCCAGTTCAGACTAGACCACACTGCCTCTCTCTCTGCCTGTCAAGTGACAGTGGTAAAGATTCACAGGAAGCAGTTAAAGTGAAGGGTGTGCTCTGTATATCCAGGGTATGGTGATTAACTCCTTGGAAGAACACACCCAAAGGAACTTTCTAACCCCTGGCAGTACAGTACCTCTCGCACTGTGACTACAGTAAAACCTCCATTTAACGGACTAATTCGGGCGAGGGGGTGTCCGTTAAATCAAAAAGTCCGTTATTTAATCATTTAAAAAAAAAGAGCTGTCGGAGCAGCAGCCCGCCCGCCACAGGGTCGGGGCAGCAGCTCCGCAGCCTGCCCGCTGCTGAGACCCGGGTGGCAGCCGGGAGCTGGCAGCCAGCCTGCCCGCTGTGTGGACCCGGGCGGCAGCCAGGAGCCAGCAGCCAGCCCGCCAGAAATGGATCAGGAATGCATCAGACTTGCTCAGAAATTTTGTCCGTTGCATCCGAAGTCCGTTAAATCGAGGTCCGTTAAATCGAGGGTTTACTGTACTTAGCTTCCTTAATAGCCTTTTTCTTTGTCAAATGATTTTCAAAAGTTTGACTAAATGACATCAGACAGTTTTCCTTTCTTTGCTGTTTTGGTGATCTGCTCAGAGAATCCTAATGGATGAGAGGCGCAGAATTTTCCTTCGCAAGAATTCATGCTGCTTTGTCCTTATGTCACATTCATCTAGGGGTTTTGTTGTTCTATTTTGTAATTATCAGCCAGCAGTGGATGAAATGTGAAATTTGGAATGATGCAGAAAATGTGGGAGATGACTTCAGTTATTTCACACTATGTGATTTTCTTAGATTCAGATTCTTAGCTGATGTAAATCAGCATTGCTCCCTGGATTTCGATGCCGGGCCTCAGTGAGCTACTTAGTGTAATACAGATATGAGATGAAAAAGAATCGTGTGATAGAGTCCAGTTTAACTTCAGCGATGTCACGTCGGCAGGACAAAGTGAGCAGCGGCCTGAGTAGAATTGCAAACAAATTGCACGTTTCTTTTGCTGCATGTGCGTCTTGCGCATTGATGCATTATGGGGAGATTTTAAAAAGCACTCAACCTTGGCCTAGTTCTGCTGTCGTTGAAGTCAGTGGCATTTCACTGTTGACTCCATTGGATACCATAGGGTATCATTGATTCTGCAGGGATAGAGTTAGGTCAATGCAGCATGCTTCTGAAAATCCCACCCTTTGAAATCTAATGTGGTGCAAATTTTCCTGCAGACATTATTCTTGCTAATTGATTACAGTGGCATCTGTGGAACAGTCCTGTGTCTGTCACAGGTTCTAGCCGTCAACCACAGACACACACAGTGGTATTTAAGACAGGCTGTCATGGTTGGCTTGGCCAGTCTTCAAGTGCAGGGCATTGGTTAGGAGGAAGGACCTGAACTTCTCAGTTCCTGCAGTTACTCAGCAGTTTCTCCTTCCCTGTGGGGTTTGTACAATACAGAGCCTTCAGTGGGTGTGATGTTGCTGCACCCTTTCCTCCTGTCTTCAATGGGGAGTTGGGAACAATTTTCAGCGGGCACTCAGCTTCCCTACTAGAGCTGCCCTTCTGAGTTTGGTTGCCAGGCAGTTCTGTCTTCAAGAGGTAGGCTGTTGTTGTTTGGTGTCATGGATAATTAAAATGACTCCTTACAAACAAGACATGTCAGACCTACTCCGTTCAGGATACGAAAGCCAAAATGTTCTGAACTCCTTTTTTTTTTTTTTGGTTGCTCCTTTCACTGCAGTAATTGTAAAAGCTGCCCACGAGAGAGTAGATGAGGCATGAATGATGTAGGCCCAGGACTGACTCATCACATTGCTGATGTGTCTGTGGATGAATTACCAAATCCACAAACGAGAGTGAGAGCCGATGTGTGGGTGGGAAGGGGAGCTGGCGCAGATGCCTAAAGATGACACACAGCTAGTTATGGATCGCTGACCTGGGAGAGTGGTTAGCTTTAGCAGCTAGAAATCCAGCCTGGGCCGTGAGTGCATGTTGTAGGTCTCCCTGCGTGCCAATTTACAGAGGATACAAGTTGTTGCAGGCCCCATCTACAGAGTCTTGGTGGTTAAGCTCAAGCTGTAGCAACTTGTGCTTTGAGTTCTTGAGGTCCCCTGGTCTGTCAGCGAAGAGGGCAGCCATCACTACTGCACCTCCAGATTTAGCAACTGAAGTTCATAATGTTGAGAGATCTCTCCCTCTCTCTTTCTTTTTCTCTCTCTCTCTTTCTTCCATCTTCAACAAGTTGTCATTTTGCATAGTGGGAAAATGAAGGTAACTTGCCTACCGTTGTTTGTGAGCCTATTTCTAGGTTCGCTTCTCACTTGTAAGCTAATTTTAGCTCATCTGTTCTGCTTCTGTTGCCATTTATAAAGCTTAGAAATGTCAAACGCAATAGTAAATGAGTAGTATGAAAGCGAAAAAGAAAATGCCAGAGAGGCATTTAATAAATGACGAGGGAGTAAGATTTAATAAATGTATGTGGGAGCAAGATTATCTCCAAACATTTTTTTTAAATCCAAACCAATCCCAGGACATGCTTTTCCTACACAAGTAGTCTCTTTTGCAAATAAAAACAGTGTCTTGTCTGTGTGGGGTGAGGGGTGGGGATGTACCATGGGGGTGAGTGTCTCTCTCTCTCTCTAAAAAATAAGTTTGCACAGTGGTGTAGAATGCAATAGATATTCGTATTTATCATTTATGTTGTGGTATGTTATTTGACCGCATGTGGGTTCCATTATGCCAAAGGCTGTGCAGCCAGAGAATAAACAGTCCTTGACACAAATAGTTTACAATCTAAAAGTTAGAAGAGGTGGATCAGGGTGGGAAAAGGGGAACACTGGCTAACAAAAATAATAGGATGCTTTAGTATAGATGAATATACACAGTAGCAATTGAATTTCTCCCAAACTTCTGTTTATCCTTCATACGCCCATAAAGTACAAGAAAATTTAGCACTTTGGAAAACTGGCCCTGGTATGACAGCTCTGAAGGTCCTCGGCCCCTTCCCCTCAAGCTCTTTCCCCTCAATAACATGCACAGCAAAGGCAGCAGCAAAAGTAAACTTGTGCACGCTGCCACCTCCTTTTCAAACCTGTCCCTGGAGGTACCTGCCTCTAGGGATTAGCCATTAGTTCAACCAGATTGGGTCATCTGGTTCTTTGGCTCTCTGCTGAGACTGTCAAAGGGGTTGCCATGCACGATAGATGTTTTCTTTTCGCTAGAGGCTTGATTTGAAGTCACTGGAAGGACTCTTGACTTCAATGGGCTTTGGATCAAGATTGAAATACTGAAATGTGGCTACCCGTTCATGAACACAAAGGAGCCACGAACCAGTATTCCAGGAGTGGTCGTCACTTTCTGCTCTGAAGTGAAATTGATTAAAACTGCCAACCTTGAAGTTAGCTGTGCAGTCCCTGAAATCCAACCACCCAGCGATCGAGTAATCAAACCGGCAGACAAAGCGACCATTATTTAGTCCTTAATCCCGATGACTACGGCAACAAGGCCAATAGACAATTCTCTGGCACCACTGAGTCTATCAAGAACTAAAAGCAGCATCTTTCTCCCGCTCCCACAGTTCTCACATGAATTTAAAGATACCATGAAATGCTTCACAAACAACTGAACAGCCCATCCCAGGGACCTTCTGCATGCTTCCCAAGCTACACAAAAAAGGGAGGTCAGGCAGACCCATTATACTGGGCCACGGCACTCTTGCGGAAGGAAAATCAGGACTCTCCGAAACCATCTTCAAACCACTCACTGCATAAAGGGCCAGCTTGCTCCCCGACACTGCTGACTTCCTCCAGAAACTAACAACCTCCTCCAGAACACAACCCTTGCCACTATGGATGTCGCCTCCCTATGCGCCAACATGCCAGCATTGCTCCCTCCCTCCCAGACTTACAAGGTAATGTACAGTGCTCAAAAATCCACCCCAAAAACTTGGTCAAGTGCATCCATTTCATCCTCACCCACAACTTCACATTTAGCAAGAAACTTTTTGCCAAACCATGGGAGCAGCCCTGGGTTTCAGATGGCTTCTCAATATGCCAACCTCTTCATGGGGCCCCTTGAGGAAGAATTTCTGGATAGACACATCAGGAAACCAGTGATCTACCTGAGATACCTGTGTTGATCTTTTCATCCTCTGGATAGGAAACCTAAACTATCTTCTAAAGATGAGTCTGGGAATTAAATCCATAACACTGCTGGATACCAAAAATCATGGACTGGCTTCTTGGCTCATTGCAACAATTTGTCACACACCTCTATCTGCTTACTCCAAATGGCCCACTTCAGACTCCTTTTCCATACGGTCTCTTATTGCCTACTCCATTTCAAGTGGCCTCCTCCAGTGTGTTACCCCTTATGCTTAACAATCTATCCCAACGTATGTTTAGTTGAGACACTGATTTCCTTCCCCAGGCCTGTGTAGTTTGAAAGCTTGTCCCATAAATCAACATCAATTGGTCCAATAAAAGATATTACTCCACCTAGCTTGTCTCTCTGTCATCATGGTTACAGCAACTCTGCAAACAATCTAGGACTAGGTTATAACTGCCAACCTAGAGGGTAAAAGCTGTGTGTGTCATTTGCAATCCCCTAAGCTATTCAGCCCCCCTTTTAAAAAGCTGTGGCGTGTTTTTAGTAGGCGTGGTAGAATAGCACCCTAAATCCCCAGCTGAAATCAAGATTCAGTTATACATAAGCATCATAAGCAGCAGTGACTGCCCCTCAGAGTTTTTATAACAACAATCAACAAGACAGTGAAAGGGTGGGCAGGGAAAAAGAGAAGAGACGAGACTTGTTGGGGATCACACAGCAGGTCAGTGGTTGAACCAAGACTTCCATCTAGAACTCCTGCCTCCCAGTACAGTGCACCATCTACTAGACAACACTGCTTGTCCTGCAAGTATTTTACTTCCGCTCTTTGCACTGTTTGTTCTTTTTCTTCTCCATACGCACTGTAGTTCTGAATGCATTTTAATAATGATGAATGTAAAAGATACTAAGATTTATTGTAGGTGACAATAGGCCCCCGGCTGCTATGCAATTGAGGAGTGCAGTGCGGAGAAGCAGGCTTTCTGGGCACAAGGTGGAAAATTGGCTCTTTGCAGGCTTTGTCTTCAAAGAAACTTACCAAGTGGCCTTGCCGTCAGTGCACACACATCATTTGAGAAACGGGTGGTGATTTACTGTGGCCATAAGGTTGCAGTTGGGTTGTAACCTTGGCTTGCCCTACAGACTTGTAAAGGGACATTTTAAAGGCCCACAGGTTGAAGGGAAATAGATAATGGAAAGTTATAGCCAAGTTACGTGATAATGACTAGGCCAGGAGAAGCCCTGCTTCTGTATGCATGTAAATATATTTAGTTTTTGAGTAGTCTTCTATCTTCTCTCTTTAGTGCCTCAATAACAACACTTTGTTCTTTTCCAGTACTTTTTGCAGGAAGATCTCAAAGCGCACACACTAGTTATTCTCAGCAACACTCTGCAAGATAGGTTATGATCACTCCCCATTTACACCTGGGTAAACTGAGTCAAAGAAAGGTTTATGTGACTAGATAATGTATCAAGTTAGCGGCATAGTCAGGAATTAAACACAGGAGCCCCAACTCCAGTCCCTAGCTTGAACACTGGGCCACAGTGGCTTTTGATGTGTGAGCTCCTTGTAGAAGTGGGACTGCCTCTTCATTACGTGTCCATAAGAGCATAGCGCAATGGGGCCCTGACCGTGAACGAGGTTCTAGGCACTGCTGGATTACTGCTACAGATAATGTGTGCAGCTAGGATGCCACAGGTCACATGCAGCAAAACTTGGCTTCTTAGCATGATCTCACATTCCAAAATGGCTTTCTCCAGGTCGTTGAGCCATGGACATTGCTAATGCTTCTGAGAGATGAAATTACGCCACTGTTGTGGACCGCAGTGGGAAGAGTCTGGCAATAATGATAGCCACTGCCGGCAGATGTATTCTCATTCAGGCTGGTTGGAGGCCTGCAGGAGAGGGAGTGGGGGGAGTCAAGGCTGAAGTGAAGTTGTTTTAGAAGCGGATGCTGTGGGATTGCTCAGGTTTGTCTGTTTTCTCGGAGATGCACTGCCGGGCAGCAGCTCCCTTAGAGAGCACAAGGCAGTGTAGGTCTGAGTCTCTCATCTGTCAAGTGAAGGACACTGCAGAATGCCTGTAACTTGGACGCTTTCCTCCAAAAGAAAGACACAAAAAAAACAACATAGGCATGGTGCATTTCACTGCTGCAGACTATGGGATGTGCCGTGATTAAAATGGGTTTTAAAAGCCTTCTGGATTGGGAGGAGGGGCAGGAGAGAGGGCTTGCCAGCGGGGACACAGCAAAGAAGAGGGATTGCTCCAGTGCTAAGGCTTGTCAAGTACTTTACTGGACAGATTGGAGTGATCTATCCCAAGAAAATATGGGAGGTGTTATTCCATTCTGTACTGCAGTCACTGACCTGAGCATCTGTTACGTGGCTGGTTATTCCATACGCCCCACCTGTGGCTTGCCAAACTTTGAAGGGCTTTTTTTAAAAAATGACATTTCCCTCTATTCCCTCATGCAAATCGGTCTTTATAGCATTACTAGATGAATACAGATTTTAGTATTACATGAGCAGTAGTTGTGGCTTGCAGCTGCATGAACAACATGGCATCTTGGAGGTAAGCTAATCCAACCTGCTGTCAATTATACCTTGCTGGCAATACAAGGTTGCCTTGTCTTTGGGTGGTAAGCAGTGTGTTGTGCATTGTGAATACAAGAACACTCCCTCTCCCCTGGCCCGCTCCCCCAAAATAGCTCTGGTTTCTTTGGTAAGTTATAGCCATGGTTTCCTGAAACCTCTTGGTGTTGAGACCTGACAGGTCACTTTGTTATGCTGGGTACAACAGGGTTTCACTCCCCAGCTCAACAAACCCACGGTTCCAGCGAGTTTGCCTGCTCAGGGCTGACCCAAGAATACTCCAGTGTAATATTAATTCTCAAGAACAGACTAAACAAACACAGTGAATTTTAGCTTCTCTGCTGTTTTCTCCTTAGGGTTAAAACTTCCTTTGTTAGGTAACTGTACCCGAAGAACGTCCTGCATTCAGGGAAGGTATAAAAATCTGGAGATTATTAAGGTGAACAGCAAAAGCTGAAATGAAGAATTTGTTTAATATCCAGATTTATGGGCTGATTCCCAACTGCCTAGTTAATGTGGGCAGTGTCCTAACTCTGAAATATCTGTATCTATTTCCACTTTGTGAAATCCACTGGCACTTCCCAGTTGAGTAAAAATGTCCTAGATTGTATCTTGTAATGCCACTGAAACGACATAGTTGTCTTCAAATTCAACATAGTCCAGTAGATTTTATTTGCTCCCAGCATGAACCATTTGCTACATGATGAAGCATGGGGTAGATAACCAACTGCTCTGCATTTCTCAGATCAATGTACAAATGTACAAAGTCTTCTGGTTGGTTGGTAGTGACGCAAAGTTGTTACCATCTGATGTCCATTCAGGACTGGTGTGGGGTGAGTTTGGTAATTTCCATTGAGTTCCTAGTGAAACGGTCTCTCTTATCACAAGAAAAGAAAAACATCTCTGCAGCTGGCAATGACTGAGCTTTCTGCTGCAAGTCGCAGCAGAGCGGTATGGTTAGTATTTTGCCTATGGCAGAGGCCAAGGATCTACATCCGCAGGGAGAGTGAGCTACTTTCTTAGGCAGGGCACTAAGCCAGGTGAGCTGAGTCTTGGGGTCTAACTCCTGATCCACTGGAGCTTTGTCACTTCCCCTCTCTGTGCCTCGGTTTCTCCATCAGCAAAACAGGGATGATAATGCTTCAGCTATTTTTTGTAAAGCAGTTTGAGATCCGTAGATAAAAGTGTTCAGCTGTTGTTAAAGGTGCTCCCCACAGGTCAGACAGGGGACAAATTGACAGAGCAACGCAGGAAGAGCTTACACACTCCTTTCTGGTAAGAGAGTTAACCAGGGTTGCCAATCCAGCATCTTGCATCAGTATTAAATCCCCACCCAGAAGGATCCATTCCCAGCTCTGGGAGGAATCTCTTAATCCCTTGAGATTATTTTTAGTGTGGATTCGGTATGTTTTTAATGTTTTAAGAGTGGCCTTTTTCCCCCCAGTGAGTTTTTGGTTTTTAATTCCAAGTTAAAACTTATTTGCAGCTTGCTACCATTCTCCTTATGTCCTTGTGGGCTGTGAAAATCATAAATTAAGATCATCTTTCTGAAACCAGCGGTAGTCTGTTTTCTGGTTGCAGAAGCTAATTACTGGGTTATTGTTTCTAACGGTGTTAATCCAAACTTCATTTTCCTGTTAATTGTCCCTCTAGCCAGGCTAGATTGCTTTTTATCATTCGGAATATTTGCAATGAAAACTGCTCTGAGGTGTAACCAATGACTCCGTGACATTTTGAGCAATGGTGAAGCTGAAGAATATGATTGAGAAATGAAATGATACACCACCGCTGATCACTCCACTTGAGTTTGCCTGAGGAAATTGAATTGGGCATACTCCCGAGAAATAGCCCTCTGATTAAAAGCAAGCAAAGGGAAGTTGCAAAGGTAGTTGCTGAACTTTTTCATATGGTGCCTAGAGAGAACACACAAGAACATGGGATTGTGCCTGAGGAAGGACCCTGGCTTTTATAGGATGATCTGGGAGCAGGGAGGAGGTCACATCAAGGTTTTTTCCTCTGGCCATTTTGCGTTTCAACAAGAGGGGTGACAACTGTTGGCCACGAAACTCAAACTCCAGCCTTTAGACTCAAAACTCACTGGAAAGGTTATATAAAAGATTATAGCATTTTGCTTGAATTTAGGGTCAGTTTCCCATTCCAGCCCTCCTGGTCCTCCTTAAAACTGTCCTCTTCCATGATGACTACAAAAAATCTCAACAGTGGCTATGTGGCTGGCTTGCTGTGACCACTGTTTTTATGAAGGTGTCTCATTGTTTCCTTGTGTTTCTCCCTCTCTTTGTTGTATCCACCTATTGCCTATATTCTTTGACACTGAAATTGTAAACTCTTCTAGACAGGGATGGTCTCTGTTGTGTTTGTACAGTGCCTAGCACCATGGGGTCCTAACCTCTAGGTGCTTCTGTAATACAAAGAAATAATAATAAATGATAAGTTTCCCCCGAGCTTCACTTTGAATTTGGAGGGTTAGAACCTAGATCTTAATGAGAACTTTATGGAGAGTAAACCCCTATGAACTGAACTAGGAGCTGATGGTTTCCTGAATTTCTGGGAGGTGAAGCAGTTCATGTTAAGGGCCACTCCAGATAGTGCTAAGAAAGTGGGGAGAATTTTGAGCTTAATTCCTAGCTACCACAGCTAACGGTTAGTGTCTTCAAGTGCAGGGTTGAATTTGTGGGAAAAGATTCAGTCACTCGAGCCTAAGGGTGTGGTAGGTCCTGTTCTTCTTCCGTTTGATCTGTTTCTCCATTACTTGGGGGGGGGGGAGTTGGTCTGTTTCTCTTATATTTATCTAGATACTTGTAAGGTCCTGATCTCCATAGTATCTAAGTATTTCACAAACACATGGGAGCCCAAGAAGCACGAGGCAGAGAGAGATTAAGTGACTCGCCACGGGTGATACAGGAAATCTGCGGCAGAGCTGGGAAATGAAACTCAGATTGTCTGAGTCCCAGTCCAGGGTCTTAACCATCCTCTTCTCTAGATGGATGTAACATACACCTCCAGAGGCCTATGATGAGATTTTGAATTAACGACTGTGGAAGCATTTTTGTTTCTTTTTTCCTTCTCTTTCTGTCTCATGCTTTAAAAGAGACTGCTGTGAAACCCTATCGCTCAGTCTGCTGACTGTCGGTGAAACTCTCATTCACACAGCCCAGGACACTGTGAACCAATAAACATTTTGAGGAGAAGGGAAAAGGGCAAATCGATGTAAGATGATCCCTCTGTGCTGCGCTAAACAGCAGGGAGGCTGAAGCTATGAGAACAGACCCAGCGTTTAAAATGGTGGGAAAGTCACTTGCTTGTTTCTCCCTCTGCCTGGGGATGTATTCCTTCGCTAAGGACTCACTGCCACCATGACCATTGCTGAAGAGAAGAGGAAGGAATACACAGCTGGTACTGCCATGGTTTTGCCTGAGTTTACAGGACATGCAGGGAGCAGGTGTCTCCATCTGAGATGCCTCTCTTGTTGATAATGTCTGTGTAACCTATTTTGCCTGCCTCCTTTTTAAATCTTTTGCAGTCTCATCAGTCACCCACAATTCATATATCCAGCAAAGAGCATGCACAGTGACAATACTTTCCCTTTACATAGCAGCATCCTTCCGAGGACTGCAAAATGTTGATTTCCAATCCCAACACCCCTGTTGCAGGATGTGTCTTGTCCTCATTTTGCAGATGGAGAAAATTAGGCGCAGAGAAATGAAGCCACTAGAATAGGATTATAAAGCAAGTCAGTGGCAGAGGTGGGGTCTGTGGAACAGGGGAGCTGGAACAATTTGTATAGTGTGGGTGCTGAGAGTCATTGAACTAAACTGTAAATCCTGGAAATTGGTTCAAGACAGGGGTGTGTGGCAGCATCCCTAGTTCCAGCACCTGTGGTATGGAACCCAGGTTTCCTGTACACTTTAGTCATAAGATTCTCAAATACTTCCAGTTTCCTCCAGTGGCCCCCTTTCCTCTCCCTGCTCTTCTCCAACTATACCCACTGAGCAATCCTGACTCAGGAACTCATTGTCAAAACAGTGACATCAGAAGAACTCTCGAGGCCTTTCATTCCAAAGTTCAATGGACTCTGGCAGATCTGTTGGCAAGACGCGAGTCTTTTGACATGGTTATTGGCGGAATCTGAGCATTATTGCTTTGTGAAGTGTTGCGAGCAATCTAAATCAATAAGATCTGTCGTGGGGTTTGCAATAGAAAGTGGAAAGAGTAGGTGGTTTTGTTTAAAATCCTCTCATTACAGTCAGTTAACCTTTATGTTCCCTAAATGAAAATTATGTAAACCTGAAATTTTCGCTGATCAGGTTGCCTAGGAACAGGCGGTCAGTTTTCATAAGACAATGACTACACAGTCACTGATAGGGCTATTAGGAACAGAGGCATTTAGCCGTATTATTCTACCTCCCTGGTTTTGTCTGGTGTAATTACCTGTTTTCACATAGGAAGCACGCCCACCTGTGCCTGCTCATTCAAGTAGCGGGGCTTGTGGAAGAGATGTTCCCCTGCTTAAAGAGAATCCACCAGCCCAGTCTGCATACGCTAAACATTGCCAATTCAGTTCTTCATTGCTGCGGGTTCGAGGTTGGTGTGTTGAGTCCACCATCAGAAAAGCAGATGGTTTTATTATTTGCGTTACAATCGTGACAAGAGCCCCAGCCAAGATCAGGGCCCCATTGTGCTAGTCACTGTACAAACATGTCGTAAGAAGCAATCCCAAAGAGTTTGTGTTCTAAATAGACCAGTTCGGACAAAGTGTGCGTGGGGAGACAGAAAACTCACTGAGAAGTGAGGGGATTTGCCTAAAGATCAAATCAGTGGCAGGACCCAGGCCTAGAACCCAAGTTTTCTGATTCCTAATTCCACGTCGTATCCGCTGGCTTTGTTCTGCTGTATGAGACAAGAATCTCTTCTGAAGCTCACACTGTCAAAACACCCTTGTACTCTCTTGGTTACGCTCATGATTGCAAGATTTTAAAAAGTTATTAGTTAGAGATTTGTTATATGATTTAAATGGGGGGCATTAAGAAAGTTCAGAAGATAAAGGGAGTAACTAGAAGAGAAAGAATGTGGATCATTTACTGGTAGAATTTAAAGAAATTCCTCTGCGGGGTAGAAATATTGATTCTTTATTCCCATTTAAAATGGAGCTTTCTGTAATGATCACCAATAGTCATTTTCTGTTATCACTCGTAATAGAACTGTGCCAATGACTTTCCTTCATTCATTCCATGCCTGCAAAGAATCATTTGAGAGTAAACAGAGTGTAGGTTTTTGTTTCAGAAACAGGACAACTTATTAAACCTGCATTTTAACATTTTAACAGAGTTTTGCTATGTGTTTAAAAAGACATGCACATATTTTATTCTTTTTAGACTCGTTTACATGGGTGGACTATTTTTAAAGTTCACATTTGGGAGGAAAAAAAACCAAAGCTAAAAATAATTTTTCCCCTTTATCTAGCTCAGTTCTGCATTTGACATTTACATGGAATTCATTTGCATCTCATTTGTACATGTTTCTGCTCAATAGGTAGAATGTAAGAAAGCACAACCTAAAGAAGTGATGTTTCCACCAGGGACAAGAGGAAGGGCACGAGGATTACCATATACCATGGACGCTTTTATGCTAGGGATGGGAATGTTGGGTAAGTGTGAAATAGCCATGGAACTACTGAAAGAGCAAGCATCTGCCTATGTTGTCTTCGCCATTGTGAACATTTAAAGGGGCAGAGCGTGAATTACTGAGCCTATGCACAATGTGCAACTCTAAAATTTAAATGGTGGGAGTGGGGAAATAATCCTGTCTATGGTAAATGATTAACTTTTTTTTTTCTTCCTGGGATATCAAAATTTGCATTTAAATGGATGTTTTAAATAGCCTGTTTTACTCTTATTCACAAAAATAGAATGATGAAAGATGCAGCGTGTTCATTCTGACTAAAAATGATCTCTTTTCCTTTTTAGAGGAATTGAGTCACACATTATTCCCCTTCTCTTAAAGGTGTCTTTGACAGTTCAGCATAGATAATTGAAAATCTTGCAGCTTTAAATGGCATGCAGGATGGAGAAAGCAGAGGAGATGCATAATAGTGCAGGTCGCAACAATAATTACAAGTTTCAAGGAGACAGAACGGTATTTTAGTTCAGAGTATTGTGTCCAGAAAATACTAATTAAATGGGATAAATGATATTTAATGGCAAAATTCTATTTGTGCAGCAGGTCTTTTAGTTATAATTGGTTCTCATTTGTTTCTGCCTAGATAGTTTCTTCTTTCTATATAATCTGACAACCTCTTTATATACTTTCTTCAGAGTTACCGAGTCAGGATGCAGCAAATCCATTGCCAGCATATTTTTAGAAAAACATACATTGTTGCTCAATCTTCCCCTCACCTCCCCTTTGTGTTATTTAGCTTTTCCTTGGTTGACCCCTGCTGTGTTCATAGAGGGTGGGTGCTTGAAGATGTTTCCTAGGCAGAACTGAGTGTTTCCTGTACTAACTAACAAAAAGTCCAAAGTCTGTGTGATTTTCTTTTCCCTACTCCTTCCCGTAGTGGGTGGGTTAACCACCAAGGATACTTAATGATGGGGGAGGGAGGTGGAAAGTGTTGGAAAATGTTTCTAGCTTACCCACCAGGCCAATGGCACAGCCAGGAATAGAGCCCAGGTCTCCTGAGTCCCAATCCAATGCTCTTTCATCAGTAGATCCCAAAGCATTTTACAAGGGGCATCGTTATCCCCATTATATAGTTGGGTAAACTGAGGCACGGAGAGGGGAAGTGTCCATCCATTGTCAGAGGGGAGTGATGGATGGCAGGAGAGAGATGACTTGATCATTACCTGTTAGTTCACTCACTCCAGGTCACCTGGCATTAACCACTGTCGGTAGACAGGATACTGAGCTGGATGGACCTTTGGTCTGACCCAGTACGGCCATTCTTATTAAGAATAATAAATAATTATTGTATTTGTATTGGGGTTGGGCTTAGAAGCTGCAATCGGAAGTTTGGGGCCCCATTGTGCTGGGTGCTGCGTAACAACAGCTGCGGGGGAGAGGGAAGAAATCCCTAATAGCCCCTACTTCCTTCTGTGGAAGGAGTTAGGTTAAGGGCACTGGGATATTGGTGGGTGTTTTTACCCAGAATTAGTAGTAGATCAGTTCAGGGGCCTTGAAGCTCCTCTGTTCTTGGATGCAGTAGTTCAGTCCCTTCAGATGAACATATTTTATTCTTTTCCACTGTCCCCAACTTCTCTCCCTTAATGTGATTCTCAATTTTGGAAATTAAAATTTAGGATTCAATTATTCATCCTCTTCTCGTAGACCCATGTTCATTTCAACACTCTACTTTCATGTTCCTTAGCACTTTTCTCTACGATGGGGTTTAGTTTTTTGCTCATGGCCGTTGGTTGAATGCAACCTTGTTCACTAATTACCCAAGGCAGGGCTCAGTCACCTGCATTTAAAAGAGATGCAGTGGAATTATAGTCTAGGCAAAAGGACCAAGGGCAGAATTCTCTTTTCAGCTCACTCTTGCAAATCCTGACCCTGAATGTTCTGCTCTTCCTTTGACATCAATGAGAGATCAGTGCATGTTGAGCAAGAAGAATTTTCAGAGCCCGAGCCCAGCACAGTGATCTGAAAGGAGAGTTTAACCCTGAGGCATGTTGTGACTAATTTTCACTAGGGCTATCTCTTTGAATAAGGTTGCTTTGAACATTAAAACTAAGAGATGATGAAAGAAACCCTGGGCTTGTACTCTTATTTCTGTTGAAAGCAAGCAATATGTATGCATTTTGGCAAATTCCTTTCTTGGCACACAGGTGCCTGTTACTCATGTGCAATATATGACTTCATTCGATCAGCCACACTGGTTCTGTTCCACTGGTTTTCACGGGACTACTCTTAACATGTTCTTATTAGATTTCAAATCATGGGGACTTGCTCTGAATGAATGACTGATTCATATTGAAGGCCAGATACTTAATTATCTGCTCTAGCTATTTTTTTTTCCTTCTTCCAAGTTCCTGATTGCTGGCATAGCACCATATTAAATAATTAATTGCTAAATAACGAAGTCACAACACAGAAATCCAAGCCTATCTGCATGACCATTTTAACTCCCATTTTTCAAGGATTGCTGGTAAAAGTACACTTCAAGGTTGGAAACTGGGCATGTCAGCAAAAGGCTCAGTGAGGAATTTTTTAATTTCCAACCTCCGGCAATGACACTGCAATGAGGCCCAATCCCTGAGAGGAAGAAAGGTGTAATTAACCCATCAAACAATGAGGCATATGAAGAAACATATTGCCAGAGGGAGATTTTGAAGTAGCTGAATATTTTGCTAAGATCCCAAGAGGCCTTCGTCAGAATTACTCCATTACTAGCTTTAGACATATAGTTTCACGAAGACTGAGTGAACCGGAGCTGTTCTCGAAAGTTTTTACACAGGTCTCCAGAAGCCCTTGTCCAAGGTCACCTTCTCCAAATGCAGCTCATAGAAAGGAAAGAAAATCAGAAGAAAGAATATACACCAGACCACTCAAAGGAAAGAGAGTATAGTGATTCCTTCAGGGCTATTAAGGAAGTTGGTCTTCCTCATTAATCATTGCTGCCCCAAGGATCTAGCAGCAACTGGAAGCGAGAAGTACAGAGATAGCCATGTTCCATGATTATTGGTTGATTGGGACAAAATCAGAGTACTTCTAAAAAGGACATTTCTTCTCTAAGAGCGTAGGCAGATTGAGCCCGGTGTCATGGCTGCTACTGGGCTGTCTCAGTCTTTTTGTCATCCCAGTATAAGAGACATGACTTGCAGGGAGAATAAGAACATTATTTAACCACTCTGCTGAAAGAACAAGTTGGAGCGGTTTTTAGCCCAACTATCTGCTACTCCCTAGCGTCCTGCTTCACAGGAAGGAGTAGTGGACTCCTCGACAATCTCTCTAACCGATGCAGAGGCAGTATAAACGGAGGATTCAGTTTGGGCCAGTCTCACAGGTTGAGCCCTGAAAACACAGCAGGAAACTCATGCGACTGTGCCCCTTATAGTGAGTGGCAGCACACAGGGTCCTCATCTGACTGAAATCGGAGATGACTTGTGCAGGGAGAGTTGGCTTCCCACAACACTAAAACTTGCAATTGTCCAGCAGCCACTCAAGAAGCCACATCCTGTCCAGCTAATGCCCTGTTCCCATATCCAGCCAGTAGCTCTGAACCATGCAAGTAATCTTTGACCTCTTTTAAGATGGAGCATACAGACATGATCACATTGCACTACTGCTGCTGCTTCTGCATTGGTTAGTGACCTTCCCCAGGACCATTCCTGTGGCCTCATCCATATCTAAAAAGCCCTAAATGGCATACATTACTGACAAACCTCCTCTCTGGGAATGGCACCACAAATAGAGCCCTGAGTCAAACTCATGGGGGTTTTCAATGGAATGCACTTGGCGATGGAACTTCCCACCCTGAGCGACTCAGCTGACCCTAAGTCTCGCAGGACTCTTTCAGCAAGCTTCCTGCAGCGATGGGCACCTTAGAAGTGATGATGTTAAAAATAAAGCTGGACCCCTTTAACTTGCAAACCCCTCCAGAGACTGAAATGCTCAGGCCGTGACGCGTAGATCCTTGGAACGCTACCTGATGAGAACGCCGAATTTCAGAAAGTCTGCAGCAGACTTTTTATATCATTGCATAAACCAGATTGGGGCTCTGCATTACTGCACACGTTCAATTTAGGCAGGCTGAGCTCATGCATAAAAGAAGCTTGTGCCCTTCAAGGAAAGTCATTCCTTTCTCTCTCTCTCTCTCTCTCTCTCTCTCCCCCCACCCCCAATCAGAGTCTGTTTAATAGGGGAGAAGCGGCCTCTGAGACAAAATTAGGGAAGGGGAACTCTTTATAAGGTATACATTTCCTGGATATCTTGCAGAGCATTTGGGAATCTTTCTAGCTTCCACAGTGTAGCACCCTTTGTAGCATTCAGCATCTTCTTAAACAGCCGTTGTCACCATTCAGTTAACTCTTCCATTTGCTTTGTAACAGGAGCAGGATCAACTGTTTGGACCGAAAGAGAGGAAGAGAGAACGTCTGCTCTGTCGCAGGTGTTCCTCAGCTGTAGTTGCTCCTCAATACATAATCTCCCCCATTCACCTCTGGGAATTATCTTTATTTTGCATGCACCTTAACCATGGGCGTCTTAATTTGAGGGTCAGAGCCACCCTCCCTTTCTGCATGGGAGTCCCAAACCCTTTAATTTTGTAATGTGGTACGTGATGGAAAAGACTGAAAGCCAATGATCTAGTCCACCGAGGGGAAGACAGTGCTTCTCACACACCAGAGTCCATCCATTTTGGAGTGGCTGGAAACAGAAAGATGCCTCTCTGTCAAAAATCACCTCCCCTTAATAATAATGCTGCTATGTATAAACATCAGAGGGACCCAGACCTTTTACAAATGAGCATGCCACTCACAGGACGAGCCCAAGGTGGTGGAGAAATCCTGCATTTGTCATGGCTGAAGAGCTTGGAAGAGGGAATGTGCTTTGGAGGAGGCTGTTTCCACACAGAAGCAAGTGCGAGAGTTCTTCATGGGCAAAGAAGAGGCATAAAAGAAGATGTGAAGATGTTTGGGTGAGGGATGCAAAGGGAGATGTTGTTTAAATACCTACAGATAATGTCTTTCCTCGCAAAGGAGGCTTGAGCAAACACCAACTATTGCATCTGGCTATTTCTGCAGCCCTTTGCAAGATGGGATAGGGAGCATTTTGGCCAGAGACAGGCAAGTGAGCTGTTACTGAAAGCATTGTGAGGTCCTTACTATCCATCCAGGGGTGCACAAATGGAAGAGATCTTAAAATCTCATGTGTTTATCTACCATGGAAGGATGACTGGCTGAGTCAGCCCTGCTGGGATTTGATCCTATAATACTAGGTACAGTATTTTAAAAGTCAGACTTTGGTATAGTTAAGCTGGGGGATTCTTGCACCAGCGTAGCTGCCAATGCAGCCTGCCTGAAGAGACATACTGCAATGTTGTAATAAATGCACCGTAATGTAAACCACTTATACCAATGATAGATACTAGCATCAGCACAGTACTGCACTGGTGTAAAATAACCGCAATGTAGACAAGCACTTTGAAGACTAAGCCATCCCTTCCAGCATCTTAAAACTAGCTCCACAATACCTGAAATGGGACGTCTTCGGTACCAGGACGTTTTTATGGACCAGAGAAAACTCCTTAAACAACCCCTTTTGACAGCAGCCCTTCACAACAAGCTGCATAATCAGAAGGTGCTGGGTTAACTCTTCCCTACATACATTATATCCTTCAAATAATAATGGAGATAAGCCACTGGGCACTGCTTACTTGTGTTGGGGAAACTATAATTTGCTTTTATTGATTTGAACATTTGAATTGATTTTAAAAGCAAGGATCTGCGAGCCCAGACGTGTTCAGACTGTTCACATCTCAACAGTGAGTTTTGTTTATCTTACGCTGCCCATCACACAGGTAAAGACAGAAAACTTCCAAGTGCAGCGTTGCTGATTTGTTGATAGTGTGGACACTTCTGTTGTGTTTGTGGTGAGAAACTTTAAAATATATTCTTTTCCTTCCTTACCAAGTACTCCTTCTGTCTTACCCCAACCCCCCTGCCTTAACCCACAGGAGACTCTTGCACTCCAAATCCCTCAGCCCCACGGCCCAGCCCCGAGCCCCCTCCTACGCCCCCAAACCATTCATCCCCAGCTCAGAGCCTGTACCCCCTCCCATGCCCCAACCCCCTGCCTCAACCTGCAGCCCCCTCCCACATGCTGAATCCCTCAGCCCCAGCCTGGAGCCTCCTCCTGGATCACAAACCCCAGCCCGGAGCCCCCTGCTGCACCCCTCATATCTGGACCCACCCCAGAGCCCACACTCCCAGTTAGAGTCCTCACACCCTCCCGCACCCCTGCCCCAGCCCAATGACAGTGAGTGAGGGTGGGGGAGAGTGAGCCACTGAGGGAGGGGGAATGTAGTGAGCTGGGGTCAGGGTCTCGGGGAAAGAAGCGGGGCCTCAGGGAGGGGGCAGGGCTAGGGTGTTCGGTTTTGCGCAATTAGAAAGTCAGCAGCCCTGTTACAAAGCGGCACTACAGCCCAGGCCGGTGGTCGGCAGGAGAAGACAGACCTGTACTCACGACTAGTGAGGGACTATACCAGGCAGAGGGATCGCTACAGGAAGCATAGACTCCTTAGCCAGCACAGAGGCATTTGGGTCACAGAGGTTAGTCGCAAGCCACGACACATCTTAGGGAGGGACAGAGCGGTAGGAAGAGACTCACGGGAGGTTGTTAGCTGGATTGTAGGTAGCGAATGCCGTCCTTGCGATGCTCCAGAGAGCCCTGGGTCAGAACCCGGTGGAGTGGGTGGGGCCAGATCCCGTACCTCTCCCTGCAGTTGTTGACGTGGACTCTAACCACGAGGCGGGGGGCTCTCCCGCTCACAGATTGGAAATGCGCTCTTGTGGCGAGAGCTGAGGACTGAGAGTCAAGAGCCCGGTTAAATGTCCTTTCTCTGACACTGACACCTTGGGCAAGTCACTTAAGCCAGTGTGTCCCAAACGGTGAGTCCCGACCTATCAGTGGGTCGCCGGAAGGTTCTAGATGGGTCACCACGCCTCAGTGGGATTTAAAAAAATGGGACGTGGCAACCGGTAGCCCTAAACTGCTTGTGTGTGGGGTGGGGCCAGCCGCTGCAGCAGTCTTTTGACTACAGCGCACAGGTCACGTGGCTTGAAGCGCTGCCAGCATGACACCCGGGCCTACTATGCGCCCCCCTCAGTGTGCCAAAATGGAGGCTCCTTCCTGCTCCTCTTGGCACCAGGGTTGGGAAACAGGGTGAACAGACGTGAGGCTCACGAGCTGGGAGGGGTAAGAAGCTGGGAGTGGGGTAGGAAGCCAGGGGCTCCTGTGAGTAGACAGTAAGAGGACTCCCTCAGGGCTGAGGAAGGCTCCGGGGGAAGGGTGAGAGTAGGGGCTAATGAGAAGGTAAGATTCTGGCCCCCTCAGGTGCGCCTCTGCCAGGCTAATAGGCAGTGCCTGAGAGGGAAGAGGTGGGTCAGGCGGGGAGATGCGATATCACGGCCACTGCCCCTGCTTTAAATGGCACACTGCAGCCCTCGACCGTGCCGCTATCCTCCCACGCCCTTTCCCTGTCAGCCTGACCTACAGTGTACACATCATGGTGGGTCACAGAAAAAGAGAAAATGCAGTAGGTGGATCACCTGAGGAAAATGTTTGGGAATCAATGAAGTCTTAATCGCTCGGTGCCTCAGCGCTGCAAAATGGTAATAACGACACTTCGTTTACCCTGCCCTTTGTCTACTGAGATTGTAAGCTTTTCCGGGAAGGGACTCTCCGGCTTTATGCATTTGTCCAGTACCGAGCACAACGGAGATCTTAATTGGGCCTTCTAGGCACTGTGGAAATACAAGTAATAATACTAATGACATGCTGTGTGATCTTGGATAAATCACTTAGCTGCTCTGTGCCTCAGTTTCCCTGTTGGTAAAATGGCTCTAATAGCTTCTTTATAGAGTATTAACAGTTGAATATTTAGCAAGTGCTTTGATATCATCAGGAAAAAAAAGTAATTCTAAGTTTTTTTTTTAAAAAAAGAGTAATCTATTATTTCCCATTTATTGTGTTCTATAAACTGAATGCAAGTTTCATCTCTGTTGGACGCTTTTCTATTTAAAGACCACTTGAATTTATTACACAGTGATATTTGGCTCTACTGCTGTTTTTCATGTGTTTCCTATAGCTACAATAGGAAATGCCGTGCAGTGTAATTGCAATGACTGGTCAATGTGTATATATTTAAAGCAGTGTTCACTGTTCCATCATGTGTAAAGCTAGATGAAAATTTTTGGTGGGAACCTGTATGTGTGGAAAAATACAGATTCAGCAGCACTGAAATGTTTGATGACTTCATGTCTATTTTGCTGAATTGTGTTGGAAGAAAAACACTTCCAAAGAAGTGTAAATATTTCAGTTTGACATTTTCTAAATGAAACATCCTGAGTTTCTTGGGTTGAAATGAGTTGGTTTTGTAATTTCCTTTCGTTTTATTTACAAAAATGCAAAAACTTTTTTTTAAAAGCCACTTAAAAGTTAAACAAAATGTTTTGTTCAACCAGAAACTTTATATAGATATTTGTCATTTCCATTGTGCCAAACTTTTGGAAACATTTTGTTTTCGGGTCTAAAGAGTCAAAGCCCAATCTGCACGGGGGGGAAATGGCTGCATTATCAATAGCACATTAACACCACACCAGAAACAGAGATAAAGACAAAAACATCACTGCTAAAGCTTATGGGTCAGATTCTCAGGTGGTATGTTCCATTGAGCATCTTCCACCAGTTGAAGATCTGGCCCTAAGTTAGCGTGAATATCGGCAAAGCTTCCACCTGAGCTGTCTAGTTGGGTCAGTAATTTAACAACAGACTAGAGACACTTTCCAACTGACCTAAGAGGTGGAATTTATAGGATCTGCCATCTTTGGTTAGGGAGACAGAACTGAGTAAAAGTTGTGTTGTAAAACCGTATTTGATTGTTGATTAAGTTTGCACTTTCGTGGACAGGACGATCTCTCTTCAAGGGAACTAATCCAGGCAAAACCTTGATTTTTAGTTTAGCAACAAGAGGTAATTACTGTGAAATTTATCATCCACCAGGAGTACTGAAGCAAATAAATTGCTCAGTGCCCACTGCAGGATGAGAATGGCGGCTAATGGAAATGGTGGATAGGTCGGCCGGACCATAATTTGGCTTGATGAAGCATCCACATGGGCATGGTGCTAATGTGCTATTGATATGCAGCCAGCCAATTTCCCCCGTGCAGATTGGGCTTTGACTCGTTAGAGCAGAGCTGGGCATCGCAGCAGTAAATGAAGAGGAAAATTGAAGTAATGCTGTATTATAAATTTATGATTTCATCTGCCTGACCTAGAGAATGTTCTGTGATGGGAGATACAGATTAGAACCTCTCTCCAGTCAGCTGTGTATTTTGTCTTTGTTGTTAGAAACGATACAGTTGGGGAGGTGGAGGGGGTCACAAGTGTGTTTACAGTTGTCTCGCTGGTTGGCTTCAGATCTCTCTTTTCAAGGCTGTCCTGTTAGGGTAAGAGCATCGCTTGCCCAGTAAACCTGCATGAGGGAATAAGTGTGAAGAGGGAATAAGTGTGAAGTGAAGGAATAAGTGTGAAGTTCCATGGGTTGCTTGGTGGAAGGGAAGAATGGGCTTAGTGGGGTTGATACTGCCCTTCTCAGATAGATGGGTGATCACGGAAAGGCCCTGGTTGTTTCACTCTGAAACTCTGCCCCGCAGTGTGCCACAGCACAGCTGAGTTGGCACAGAGGAGAAAGTACTCTGTGCGTGGTAAAGACCTTGTGCAGATGACTTCCCTTCAGAGTGAGGAAGGAACCAGATACTCCGCTTCACAATTCATTCCCTGGTCTGTATTCTGGAAAGTGCAGATACATGTCACCTCATACTCAACAAAGAGTGTAAATAACAAACTAGCCCTTCAAAATCAGAATGCAAAATCTGTAGTTCTGTGTGCGGCAAGCCCATTCCCACTACCCTAAATCAGTTTTTAAGTTGACAGATCATCTCATCTTTTTAGAGTCCAAATAAAACTTGCTCTTTAAAAAGAGAATGAGCTCTGGTTGAAGTGACTCTGCAGAATTGAGGTTCACAGTGATGTTAATGGGGCTACTTAGTTTGCAAACAATCCATTTATCACTATTGTTGTTTTAAAATGGTTTTTAAAGCTTAACTCTGAAAGGTCTGATTTAATGACAGATTTCTAAGGGAATCCTGCTGTTGAACTGTGAAATAAATATTCAGCAGATAACGAATGTAGGTACATATTTATTTAAAGTGCCAGTGTCCTTCGTTGTGGTCACATTCCTGCTTTTTTCCTACACCCCTTTACTCCAGTTATCGAAATTCATACAGGCATTTAGTTTTCTGGTTTTAAAATATGATTAATAGTAAACTGTATGAAACATAAATTGTAGGGACTTGTTGTGTCAGCAAATAAGGATAAAGTATATTAGAAATAGTTGCTTTTTAAAGACTAAATAAAAATAGAGGACCTTAAGGAAATTTTCAGGTGTAAACATACACAAAACCAGCCATACATATCGATCCGCTTAAGACCAAACGCAATTTCCTTTAATGTCAATGGAAAAATTCTCAGTGACTTCAAAGGGAGTTGAATCAAGACTTTCAAGATGAGACCGTGGGTTTGGGGAGAAAGGCAGAAAGCTGAGCTCTGTCCAGTAATTGTGGAGAAGACTGCAGTGTTTGTTGGTGCTGGAAATAGAAATGCTCCTATTCTGATAAAACTAGGCAGGTGAAGTTTGAGAATTGTAAGTGATGTTTGAAAAACATGCCAGCTTTGTAGAGGGTAACACAAGGTGGTCACTGTAACTATTAGTCTTGGTAAATGGAGCACTAATGGAGCCTATGAAAAGGTAGTTAACTTATCGGCCTCGATGCAAGTAGAATAAAGCATGGAGAAAATACATAACCCCTATGCAGCTGAGAGAATGTGCATCATTTTAGGCAAGAGTTTTGATTTCCAGAAGTGAGACTGTCCTGGGCCCTACTGCCCTCAGAACAAAACTGGATTTTTTAGATTATGTCTTTGTTCAAAAACACCACACTGGGAGGGTGGGTGCTGGTGGGGTTTGAGGGAGATACAAAATAAATGAAGTAGGGTCCCCGCTGTCTGAACAGGAGGAGCAAGAGATAAATTTATCTGTGCACTGTATTTATAACTTTTCAAGGAGGTCTAGTGGTTCAGTGACAGGGTACATTTAAGAACGTAGGTAGAACCCTCATACAGATGAGTGGGACAGGACTCCGGACTTCCATGGGAGTCAAATCTGCCCCATAATCTCCGGCCTTTAAATTCATGGGGCTTTAAATTCTGCCACTGAAATTAACAGAGGGGGGTGTAATTTAGCTTTTCCTGATCCTCCTCTAGTGCTCTCTCCATCTTCATTCAGCATTCCAGGGTCCCTCACGCTCACTGCAAGGCGTGGGCTTCCCAGGTGCTCCTCTAGACTATTAAAGAGCCAGAAGCAGCTTTTTCTCTTGAGCAGAGATAAACCTACTGTCTTTATATAATACAGTAGAATCATTATCTGTGATTGCCTATTGGACAAAAAAAGCCAAATGGCACAGTCTCGGTGTGTGACTATCTTATTGACACTAGCAGATTCACTTGTTCTCAACCATGGGCAGCAATGGGTTCCACTGAACACAAGTTCACACTGGTTTACTTATTAATGAGAATGTGACCAAACCAGCTTGTTCTAATTTTCAGTGCTGCTACCCAAATCTCAGTCATGCTTTCAGTAATATTGCTTGAAATGGTTTTTGTCCTCTTTGCAACACTGTTTTCTTCTACCATCTGCAATGTACCTCTGAGGTTTGTAGCTGTGGATTCTACAGGCTTTTCTTCTGTGTTACACTAGCATGTTTTTTTTTCCTGCCATGTTATGTGACTGCTGAAACCTTATGTTAAATTGGACACCATTTATTGTTCAATATATTTGCTTACACATTTTTACTTACAACACAGTGTCTTTGAATGGTATTGACCTAATAAGAAAATAGCAAATACTTTGTTTTATTGTAGCTGTTACAAATTGCTTCAGGAAAAATTTCTTATCTGTTGAATTTTACATTCCTGAAAAACTAAGACCTCTTTGACTCTCTAGTTCCTTGATATTGCTGCCTCTAACTCTTTGATGTGTTAACTGTTGTCCTTCACACTCCTGGGATGAAGAATTACTAGTACCTTAATCTCCACCTGTCAATATCTCTGAAGCAAAGTACATTCATTGTAAGCTCTCCAAATGTCAGAGCAAACCTGTGTTATGTGTTTAGCCTTAGCATTTGGCATTTACTCTTCTAGCTAAAAAGTATGCACAGTCCTTGGTCTTCAGATACCAAAGCGCATGTTAATTATATGAGTGACAGATCTCATATGCATAGCAAAAGGAGAAAGTGATCGGGAAGAGTAGCATGTCTCTGTAGATATTTTATTTTCCTTCAAGATGAAACCTTCCTGCTGTTGTGCATGAGAAGAGTAACGTGTGTTCTTTCATACCTTGTATAAAAGTCAAATTTCTTTTTCACCCATCCTCTATGTTAATGTTACATTAGATGTAGGAGCAAAGAGTAAAACCTTACTAATTTTGCCATTTTCTTTTATTCAAATTTCTACATTCAAGGTTACCCGAATTTTGTTGCAACATATGGCAGAGGGTATCCTGGATTTGCCCCAAGTTACAGCTATCAGTTCCCAGGTATGTACATTTCATTTGGAGATTGATTGATTTATTTAAATCCATAGCTGCAAGTTGAGGCAGGAAAATCTGCAGGGAAGCATTTCATGCCATGACAAATTGTGACCACTTTGAAATTACATTATATATTTTAAATATATATATAAGGATATTGCCAAGATTGTTATTAATATAATGTGTTAATTGGTACTGGTTATTTGAAGAAAAAAAGTTTTTAAATTAAAAAAATTAACCAGAATGATCATTTAAGAGCTATTACCATCCCTTTGCTGGGGTTAATTTTTTCCCCCTTTTTCTATGTACATATTCTACAGTAAGCTTATATTTGTCAGGGATGCAGTTCTGGAGTAAAAAGTCCAATGTGAACGTATTTTATATAGATGTCTCTGGTGACCTTCATAGAGTCGGGTGTCTAATGGTGCTCAATCTAATTCTTTCTTCACATTTGTTTGGTTCCTCCTCTACCCTCCCCCCCCCCCTTCCCTTTTGTGTGGCTGTCAAAGATTTGCTGCATTTAATGATTTCCATTCACTGGAAGTTTAATACTGCCACTCATAATTTTTGATCTCCTAAGGTTCTAAAGTGGTAGGCTGGCTTTTAATGTAATATAGTGTGGATTTCATCTGGGGCACTTTGAAAAGGCAGTCACTGAAACTAGTTCTCCCTATTTTTTGCGTTAAATTGGAAAGGACAGATGATTTTTTTATTTCACCTTAAGAATTCTAAGGGAGATTTTAGAAGCAGATTCATGATCGTGTGTTTACCTCTAATTAATAGCTAAGGCCTACCAGGACACCATGGAAAGGAAATCTATTGTGTTGTACATTAAATTCATTAGTGTGCCATGTCACTTGGGTCTCACATGATCAGTTCCACCACCTTGCACTGTTTATCTAATTGCTTAGAAAGAGAATGTTCAAAACACAACTTTGCTCAGGTTAAGAACATAAGAACAGCAATACTGGATCAGATCAATGGTCCATCTAGCCCAGTATCCTGTCTTCCAACAGTGGTAGGTGCCAGATGCCTCAGAGGGAATTAACAAAACAGGGCAATTTATCAAGTGATCCATCTCCTGTTGTCCAGTGCCAGCTTCTGGCCTAGATACAGAGACTTAGATACACCTTGGCTTAGGCTTGTGACGCCACCATTTTGGCAAACAGCCATGGACGGAACTATCCTCCATGAACTTATCTAGTTCTTTTTTGAACCCAGTTATACTTTTGGCCTTTACAACATCCCCGGGTAACGAGTTCCACAGGTTGACTATGTGTTGCATGAAGAAGTACTTCCTTCTGTTTGTTTTAAACGTGCTGCCTGTTAATTTGACTGGGTTCTGTTATGTGAAGAGGTAAATAACACTTCTTTGTTCATTTTCCCCATGTCATTCATGATTATATAGACCTATATCATATCCCCCCATTTCGAAGCCAAACAGTCCCAGTCTTTTTAATCTTTCATCGTATGTTCCATACCCCTAATCATTTTTGTTGCCCTTCTCTGTTCTTCTTCCAATTCTAATATATCTTTTTTGAGATGGGGCAACCAGAACTGCACGCAGTATTAAGAAACCAAGTTTAACTGTCTAATGAAAATGCTACAGGTTAAGGACAGGGTTTTTAAGCAAAGAAGATAACAAGACCCTTATGGAGAAAATCTCTAGAATATAACAGAACTATAACCTTTTAATGTAATGTTTGACCTTACCTATGGAATTCTGTAGCAGGAATACAACTCTCCTTTAAATTCTACAGATAGGTTTAAATATTTTATAGAAAGAATTAAAATGGTTTATTAAATTCTACAGGACAGAGTAATTTCCATGTAATGCTATCTAGTTCCTTTGGAACTATAGTGGTTTTCCATATGAGTTTTCCATAAAGGGAAGTGTTGTCTTTGTTGTTGATTATTTTGACATTTTACAAATGTTGAGACTCTGGTTTCTATAAGCGTATAAGTGCTTTTGAGAATATCCATTTTTAAGAAAACGAACAAAAAAAAAACCCTTTGTCTAAGATATTGAGCCTAAAAATTGACCACCCTTTGACCATTTTTCTATACATTTGCTCTTCTGGTAAGAAACACAGAAGGAATCAGAGTTCAAGACCAAGCTTCATTCCTCATGTCCCCGGCCAGCTGGGGCTGGGAGAGCTTCAAAGGCAGAAAGTTCAGTTCCCTCTTTGGCTCTTGTTAATTTTTGATCCAGATGGGTGAGAAGGGTGGTGAGGCTGATGTTGCTGTAGAGTGATCTCCTTTGGCTAACTGCAGGTATAGTGTTCACTTCCCCTTGCCAGAGGAAGAGTCATTACAGTGTGGGGGATCTTTTAAGAATGCAACGTGAAGGGGAAAATGCCATCTCAGAAGAGCCTTCAGAAACTTCTCCAGCACCTTGTTTTATAGGTTTTCCTTTGAGCCACCTACTGTACTCTTATTTCTCTACCGTACATTAAAGAAAATCATATAGCAGGGGAGTTAATCACCCATTCCATTCAACATATACTGTATATCCAGCCCCCATGATGAATGTGGATCTGTAGGATTGAAAAACAAAGATTCCATTTCCACCTTGTAAATGTAACATGACCCAGCGTATTGCTGTCTTAGATTAAAATAGTTCAATGGGATGGCAACTGCTCCTGTTGCAATGGAGTGCTAACGCTGAAGCACAATGATATCACGCTGAGGTCCGTGTTTACAAACCACATCAATGTTCAATGGCGGGCATAATTTGCACATGCAGTTACTGCTGTTGTGCATGCAAATTTGGCAAAAGCACACACAAATGGTCAAATAGAGGGCTGTAGTAGCAATTTTCCTAATGGTGCCTTGTATCGCTTTTAACCCAATGGTGTCATGCAGTGAACATGATTGGAACTTTACTAATAGTTTAACTGCTATTCATAAGAGTCATATTCTGCTGCTGTTCTTTGTACAGACCTCCCATTGACACCATTGGGAGAACTGCTGTATCAGGGGAAATAGCCCTGGCTAACAGGCCTAATTAAAAATGTTGTCAGCCCTCTTCACAGAATAGGCTTGGCCGCTCAGCTGTATGGTATATATGTTGTTTCCACAAGTACGCTTCATAATAGTAAAGCCATCCAGATATGGCACAAAAATGCATACAAGTCCATTTGAACACCTGTTTTGAGATAATTGCATTTGAATATAAGGTGGTGAGATTCTTTTTTAAGTGCATTTGCACATTGTCTCAGGACTTGGTTTTCAGGTTCTCATGACTTCTTGAATCAGGTGGAGCTATATGAAGAAAAGACAGATAATGAAAAATGATTTTAATAAACTAAATGATTAAAATTGACAGGGCTAGTAACTAATTGTAAAGATATTGTTTGACTCTAACTATCATGATATGTGTTTTTATTTAGGGGCCTCTAGCTATTGCTTAGACTTGAATGTCATACGAAACTGTGTCATAATGTGTTTATTCCCCACAAACAAAATTTTTAAAATACTTTTTAAAAAACAACGCTTACTCCATTTTTAATGAAACTAAAAATACTCGACTCTTGTGTAGCACATTTGAGGATCTCAAAGCATCTTACAAATATTAATCTTCACAGCACTCTCTGTATAGCCCATATACAATATTGAATATTGGAGTGTCAGGCCCCTTTTACAACCGAGGCATGGAATTTAATGGTGCAGTTGTGCCCTTACAGCACAGCTGATGCTAGGAGGTGGTGCCAAGGTGTAGTGAGTGCCCAGTGACAGTTCCCAGAGTTAGGCCCAATATTTTCAGTACTACTTAAGGGGGCAGCATATTCTGAATCTTCGGAGCCATCTCTGGCCTTTGCTCCTTCCTCTTTGCTAGCATCTGTGTAAAGGAGGGCAAGGATGGAGATTGTATCCCAGCTCCTGTGCAAGGATGCATTGAAAGGATGAAAGCTCCTACATTGTTCTCTTTTCCTTTGTGTGGCATTCAGCACAATAAGACCCAGGAGAACTGTTTCACATTTCCACTGGACACTACCACTTTAAATGCCACAGCTTCAAGCCAATATTTGGAGCCATATCTAGCACCTAGTACACCCATTGGAATTGCTGGGAAATTTAGGTACTCAAAGAGTACAGTAGCATGCCTTCAGTAATGCCAATTATTTGTATCAATTCTGGATCCGACTATCTGCTACCATGTCCCTGGTAAGGAAGAGGGGAAAGATGTTCCGGTGAGGAAATGCTATAGGTAGGAGTGCACAGCTCAATATGTTATCAGTGTCGCCAGAATTTAAAGAGGGTTATATATGCAGAGTTCAGAGAATATTGCATGCTAACATATATTTGTCACATCTTTCATATAAATGTTGATTAAATTAATGCTACTTTATCGATTTGTCTTAATGTACCTAAGCTGCTTTTGTTGTTCTCTGCATTTTCCTTTCGCATCCTCTGTACAAACCTGAGACTGGAAGCCTTTTTTTTTTTTCAGGGTTTATTTTTTGAAAATGACCCTTCTCCCTGCTTTAGCAGCAATCAAGGTTTTGAACCCTTCAGGCTGTTACAAACTAGCAGAGAAAAGGAAGCTTTTAATAAAACATAAGAAATCAGTACACTTATTAAAAAAATACTAGAGTATTCAACAGCATAGGCCAAGTGTTCCAAGGTGCCTAAATTGCATTCATAATATTTTCTCATGCATGTTTTTGCACATGCAGAAGCGCCCCTTTGCGTGCATGGAGGTGGGGTTCTGAGCATGGAAACAGGTGAGCATGCAAACTTTGCAGAGCAAAATATGGGCATGTATATACCCTTTAAAAAAATAAAAATAAAAACAATCTACACACCCAAAATGTTGCATTATTGTGTTTAAAGAGGAACTGTTTGGGTCATTTCTACAAAATACTCTATTTTTTTCTTTCTTTTCTTCTCTTTTCTTTTTCTTTTCTTTGAAGGCTTGTCCCAAAACACTACAGTTTGCAATATCTTAGAGTTTTAGGCTGCTACCTATCACCATAGTCTTGAAGTAAAAACAGTGTTCTCTGTGAGGTTTTACTAAAAAGAAGATCCCCCCCCCCCCTCTATTTCAGTTTGGCTGCATCTTCTCTTGGGTCATTCTACCAGCAGATCTCATGGCAAGGCTGAATGAAAGAAAGAGATTTTTGTAGCTAAATGCCTTCATATGAGCACATACACTTAGCCTTCATTATCTCTTATGTCAGAATGCTACTTTAAATGGCTTGTTATAGAGCAGTCCTGACGTCGCTTCTTATTAGAGTACAGATGTGTCACAGAACCTTAATATAGTATGCTTCTGATATCTGTGCTATAATAAGTCAGCTAATTTCAAGGAAATTATAGTGTTCTTTGTATTATAAAAATAAAGTTTTGCAAAACTCGGCTATTAACAGTTACCATTTCAAAGAACTGTATTACGGTTGCATCTATTTTAATATCAGTGCCCTTTATTCCACTTGCCTGTTCAGGTTAAACCACCCATTTTATTTTTCTTTTATTTTTTTTAAATGCCAGTCAATATTGTGTTGTAATGTGATATTTACTGTTGTCAAAGCGAAACAATGCTACAAATGTCATGATCCACCTGTTTGCATTTTTGTTTTGCTAATTTGGAAAGAAGGCTCTTTGCTCTATGACTGTTTGTCTGTTTGAATGATGCCCCCTCTGTATTTCTCCTGTATTATACTTCTATCAAAGTAGGTGACAGCCCTTAGCTTGAAAGGCAGCAGGAATGTAAATCACTTTGGCAACTGTTCTATCTTCTCTCATCAAGTTTTTTTTTTCCTCTAGGCTTTAATAGCTTAGTACATAGTCATTTAAAAATTATTATTATTATAATCACTCCCTATCCTGTTTCATTTTTTTAATTTTTTTTTATTTCTGGGACTTATCTTTTCAGTTTAATCTATTAATTTCTGTTCTTATTTCACTTTGCAGACTATTTGCCGATTTCACAAGACATAATTTTTATCAACTAGTTCTTAAAGATGCATAACAAATTAATCGGGGTTTACTACAGTGCTAATGAGAGAAAGAGACAGACAGAGACAGCCTGGGTGGTCCATGTTTAATATCAATGTCCACTGAAAAAATGCTGCTCTTACTGGCTGGTTTGATTGACTGGACTTATTTTTTTTATTATTATTATTATTATTTTTAAAGGCTCCATATCCTCACTGCTTGAGTTTGCTTTTTCTTATTTTTGTTTCCTCTGCTTTATATGAGTTTTTAATGCCCACACGGAATGTAACTCACACAGAGAATGGAGGCGGGCGTTAGTTGACGTTATAAAGGCATGACTTCTCACAAACTTTGTAGAAATAATTTATTAGGGAAATGGAAATTATGATCAAGTCCTATTAAAAGCCCCCAAACTGAAATGTTGGTGCTTTTTTATATACAGCATATTTAATATCCGTAATTATCATGCAGGAGGGCAGGTAACATATAGCTAAGATTATTGGGCAAGCCACGGGAATGAATCTAATTATTCAAAGTATTATGATCATGTATCTGTGAAAATTTAATCTGTCAAGTTGGCAATTGCACTACATCATCCCATTCTTCAACACATACCCCAACAAAAAACCCCACCAACAAAAAAACCCACTTTCAAAGCTCTTAGTTCCCTATCTTGCACCAAGCTATGCTTTCTGAAGTGCAGATTCTGTAGTCACTTTTACTTCCATGCTTCACTTGCAAACCATTGGCAGAACTAAAATTCTAGCAAGAGCAGCAGGAACTGAGCTGCAAGCATGAGCTGTATTGCACCTCTTAACCTTTAACCTCTGCACAAATATGTGAAGTATCCCTTCACCTGTTTTTATAGGCTTTCCATTATTGGCTTTGTTTCTAACAGAACTAAGTTCTGAGCTGTGTGGTTGAAAGTACATGTTGCATTTAAAGTCTCCTTTTTATTAAAAAAAAATGCTTCGACCAATTTTATAAGTTTGTGAGAAGTAAATTGCATGCTTACAGTAGAACTGTAATGCATTTTAATGTTTGTTAATCCACTTGTTTAAAATGTCAGTGTCCAAGGCTCTACATACACAGCTATGCTGTTCTTTTCATTAAAGATGCTTGATGTAATAATTGGTTAGTTTCCTTTTTATTCTTCTGCTTTTTTAAAATCTGTATGGCTTTTTTATTATTTTGTTTTTGTTTTGCTATGAATTGCTTTGCTTTTGTGAACTTTTCCTAGTGTGCATGATTTGCAAACATTTCGGCTATTGTCAATTTTCTCATTTTGTAAATAGTTCATCTGTGCTTTTTTTTTTAATTACTTTTTTTTTCCTGTAAGCAACTGAGGTAGAAAAAAACAATAATAAATGGTTTACAATGGACAAGCTGTGTTGCTGCTCTCTTAGCTTGTAGTTTTGTATTTTGGTTTGAACATACCAAATAACCAGTACCAATGACAATTTAATAAAAGAATAAAAAGATCATCACTTGAATTGTGTGACCCCATGTTTGAAGAACTCACGGAGTGAATATTGCATATTAGATATGTTTACAGCAGAGATCATAAAAAAAAAAGACACATTTATAGAATACCTACATGTTAAAGCTGCATTATTCTTATAAAGTCTGATTCTACACCATTAACTTCAATGGACTTTGTGCCATTGAGAGCAGTGGGGTGAGGATCAGTTCCATACACTTTTGGCAACTCTTTTGCACTAATGGGGAGAGAGCTGTTTTTGGAGTGAAACACATTTAAATATTAGAAGAAAATAAACAACAGCCCTGTCATCATTTTTAAAGAAAAGAATACCCTAGGTGGGAGTGACAGAGTTGCCCTGTGCAGAGCTCTTTGCAGATCAATTCCAGTGACTCCTCCTTGGATGTTTATTTTCCTTCATCATAGTCATGGTGGTTTGTTATTGCAGGGTTACCCATCCTTTGGCTGTTGGAATTATTTCTTGGGGTGTTTAATTATTTTTTTTAAGCACAGTGAAGTGTTTAGATATGGGAGGAGGGGAGAAACAAATATTTATATGAACGTTTCAGAGAAAAGAAAAATGTATTTTCTTCTTATTATTTATATTTCAGTAGTGCCTACGAGGCCCAATTGTGGACCATTTCCCCATCTAGGTGCTGTACTACCACAAAACAAAAAGACCAATCCCTGCCCCCCAGATAGCTGACAATCTTAAGATCACTTTTAGGTTTTCCATTATTGACAGTATTTTTAAAAATATTATTTTAAATCTTAAAGTCTTAGTTTAGTTTCTTCCATGGTAGCTATTCAAAACCATGTTACCTTGAAAGCCTACTTAGTCTGTGAGTGACTGGTGTAGAAAAGCAATATTCATGTCACTGCTGCTATCCCATATGCTTTACAGGTAATGGAAAGGGTTATATTGTGGATTTGGGGGTGGGAGGGAGGAAAGTTTGGGTGTCAGGAATGGGGTAATTTTTGTAATAATGGTTTATTTAAGGCTCAGTTTGAGAATTTCAGAGAGAAAAGTAGGGTGGGGAAATTGTTAAAAATTTTAACAACCTATGATGTGAAAAAGAAAATGCCAAAAACCTGTAAGATTTATTTTCCCTCCCGACAGCTCTTCAGCCCTCACTCTATTGTGTGCTCCCCACAAGAAATCCACAGTGGGGACCAGCATGTGATTGAGGAGAAGGGAATAGATTTGTAGTCTGAATGCATGGCACAAAATAAACATTTAGTTGTAGCTAGATATAATACCTAGATAATGTACTTGTAAAAGAGGGGGAGGAGAGCACCCTACATAGTTTCTGAGAGCAAATGTTGTTCAACTCTGAGGGACAGATCATCTGCTGGTATAAACTAGCTTAGCCCACCTCAGCGTAGTTCCATTGATCTGGTCCTAAATGCATTAGTGCTAAAAACGTACATGGCATTTTACAGACCTAGAACGAGATTCCCATTTACACTCTACACTTCTCTGGCAGTGTAAGAGTGCTTTAAAGTGGGAGTAAATTGTATTCACACTTGGCCCCTTTACCTTGACAGTGTTGTACAGAGGAGGCTGTAGTCAAGTCCCCAGTAGTTGAGCCAAGTTAGAAGCAGTAACAAAGCTTGTCACAGTGTGATATTTCAATGACCGATCTTAATATATATATTTTTTTAAGTAAATCTGTCGTTGGCATTCCTTGGTTCAAAGTATTGTGGCTGGGTAAACACAAGTCACATTAGAAGCTGTGCAGTAAATTGTTTAAATGTGTTAGAGTAAGAAATGCAAAACAAAGTTAGAGCTGTTTCTCACTCTTCCTTCTAGCCCTTCCCTTACTGCTTAAATGCTGATCTAATCCTTCCAGCACTGCATGCCTTTGTTCACCTAAAAAAATGCTGGTGGCATCTGCATGGCGTAAAATGGTTTACAAAGAACTTATTAAATCTACCAGAGTGAGCCTAATTATCATTCTTCAAACCTTTCCGTTTTAATTTCCATCAATGAAAGCAAATGGCAGACTGGACTCTTCCCCCACATACACACACACAAATTAATTTGAAAGTTTGCATGTCTTTCACCTAAGATGAGAGGCTGAAGTGCATGCATGCAGGATACATGTGCTTCCCTTGAGCAGGGAACCCTTAAAAATGTAGGTAATAAAGTAAAAAATTAATATTTCAGTACATATAAACCACTAATCATGAAATACCCCATTACGTTCTGCTTACTTGGCAGATTGTTAGGTTTTTTTTGTCACCGGAATTTTTTTTACCTAGATTTTAACCCCAATATAAATGCTGTAAGTAGTACTTTCCTTAATCGTACTAGGATCTGTTTTGAATATTATATTTCTGGATAGCCTTGTGGCAATAAGCACTTCCCATTCAGCCTGTCATTCATAAATGCAAATTGTAGAATATACACGTGCACACACATCCACCTAATAGTCTCTCTGTGGAGAAGACAGGCAGATGGAAAGCACCACACGAGACAGTGGTTAGTCATTCCACTGAATGCACTACTAGATACCATGGTGATGGGTACAGGATAAGGAGCTGAGTAGAATTCTTAGAAAAGGTTAATAAAGAACCAGAAACTGAGCCAGTCAGAAGCATGCTATCCCCTGACTCCCAGCAGAAACCCCTTTGCATTCTTGGGATTTTTTAGCCCAAAAGAATCTAATTTTCACTTGTACAGGCAAAAGGAATGATCTGACCTACAAAAATATTACCATGGCCCATAAAATTAGGATGGGATTTTCAGAAGCCATTGGTGTTGGTCCAACCTTGCTTCCACTGGGATCAGTGGTAAAACTCCCTCTGACTTCAGTGGCAACAGAGTTAGGCCAACACTGAGTACTTCCAAAGTTTCCAACCCCTGGAAGTTTCTGGCAGGACCCTTTGCCAACATAATAACTTCCGTGCAGTTTCTTGAACCTCCCACATAAGTGCTTGTGAAGGTTTCCCCAAATGTCATGTCTTGATAAAGTTTCAAACTTTACAAATGTTTTATATATGGATGCCTTAAAACCCACTTGATGGAAAACTTCCCAAAGCAGTAAAGAACCTCTCAACATCATTGAGTTTGTGTGGGCTGTTAAAATATTCCATGAGGTCAGACCTCCCAGGGGTTTGTCTGTCCTCAAGGAATCTATCACCTTGGTTAGGTTCTCACTATTCCATTGATCCATGACCCAGATGTTGAGATTGCTATCAGAGAAAGACAGGGTCACTGCCCTGAAAATGAGCAGTCCCAGGTGGAGGGGGAAAACTAGCCTATCTGTTTTGTACTATAGCTGTGTTGTTCAAACATGAACTGGACTCTCTGGGTTTCACAACTTCAGTGCAATAGCAGAAAGAGCTCTTAGATAGTAACTTCTGCTCCTAATAAGCTTCAGCTATAGCAACTGGAAAATTTAATGTGAATAATTATTCACAGGAGCAAAGAGGTATAAAGAAAACACTCACGTATAGCAGAAATCATGGATAATCCTATAGAAAGAACAATGTCATCAAATAATGCTGAGCTTAAACCCTACCCCTCTAGAGTTATTTGTAATAGACTGAATAGCATGCATATGCTCATGTAAATATTAAAATACAGATTTAAAATGTAACCTAATGTATTAAGCAAATCCAGTAAAAAATGAGAACTTTTTTACAAAAATGTTCTCAAAAATTTGTTCCTTTTTTTTTTTTTTTTTTTTTTTTTTTTTTGCATTGGACAATTTTGAAATTACAAATTTTTCAATCGGTTCAAGTAATAAGATTTCAAATTGAGCAGTTAAATTTTACATTACCCCCCAGGAAACCTTTTCCAGGACCTATAATATGCAGACTCTCACTGGTAGTATAAAGGTTTAAAGACCAAACACTAGGACTATCTAACCTGACCTCCTATATAGCACAGGCCCCACCATATCACTCTGCGATTCCTGCCGTGAAGAGAATTATTCTTTCGTGGTATGTAAGTGAACTCTGTCGAACCCAATAATGGGTGGCTGAACTAAAGCTTATCTTTTAGAAAGGCTTCAGGTCTTGATTTATGGCCTTCAGGTGATGGAAATTTTACCATCTCTTTGTAATCTGGTCAAATGGTTAAAATGCATCTCTGTTAAAATGCATCTTATTTTCAGTTTAATTTTTTTGTCTAACTTCCAGTCATTGCCTCTTGTTAGGCCTTTGCTAAATTAAAAAAAGATTAATAGTGTAGCTAATATTGGAGATCTTCCCCTTTGTAGCACATACACGTATTGTTGGAGAATGTTTTTTTTATAAGCTAAATGTTTAAACAAAGAAGCTTGTCTTTTCGGTACCTTTTGAAGCAACTGAAATGAGGTCTGAAGCATTGGAGCCACTTGGCTGCACTTGAAATATATGCTTTAATGCTATTCCCTTCAACCCTTTCCTTGTTCAGTCAGCAACAAGTGGGCCAAATTCAGAACTTACATGCTATAATGGCAAGCCTGAATGCGCTGACATCCCTCCCCCTACAGTGATAGTTTCGTTAATCAATTGTGTTTATTTAAAATGTATGATAATGCCTGGCCTCTAGGTTTAAAATGTTTCCATCAAACACATCAGTTTAGTACTGGATGGAGTTAGTTCCTCTTAGAACATGATTTAGTTTAAAGTCCCTTTCACCTACGTTGACTGTGTTGATCTGAAGGCTATAATTTAGGGAGACCAGATCTCCTGATTTTATAGGAACGGTCCCGATTTTTGGGTGTTTAGCTTACATAGGGTGTTTAGCCCTATTATCCCCCCCACCCTCGTCCCGATTTTTCACTTTTGCTTTCTGGTCACCCTACTATAGTTCTGTCTGTTTCACTATTTATTATTAGGGGTCTCCAAATTGTAGATCAAGGTAAAGCATTGCATGCTGGGAACTATAGTATCTATGGACCACGTGTGGATTAACAAGGCGGTAGGTGGCCACATTGGAGAAATCTGTGGGATGTTCATTAAACTGCTGTAAGCAGTGAACATTGTAAAAATAGAATGAAAATAAAATAGTTAGACTAGGTTTCTTCAAAAAAAAATTTTTTTCTTAGAACAAACCATTTGCCTTTCAGAAGTTAGCTGGTTCTGTATGGTGAAATAATTGCAAGGGGTTATTACACTTGAGAAGACACCACAGTGATTTGCAGACAAATACGCAGCTTTGTCTCACTGATGCATAAAGTAATTACTGGACAAAAGTGCATCATTCCCATTTTAAAAGCACCCATTTTAAAAGCATTCCCATTTTAAAAGCATTTAAAAGCCATCACCCAAGAGCCGTAAACAGCTGAAAAATGGATCGTTTACAGGACATAAAGCGGAAGTGCCAAATTTTAAATTAACTGTATTTGGATTTTATCATTTTTGTCCAAGTTCCAGAGGAGAAATATTGTTCATAATAACACCCATCTGCAAACACACACACGCTGCGTGAACTCTATTACTGGTGTCTGACGTTGAGAATTCTCCTACAAAAACTTGCCATATGCCATTACATACAATTTGCATAGTGGGGGACTGTGCCTTGAACAACCTGATGGGCTATTTAATGAGGCTCCAATTATGCATGATGTGCTTTATCTGAAGTTCACTAATTTCGTGACCTGGTGAAACAGATTTTAATAAGCTTGATATAACGCAGCATTTTAAGACAAAGGGAAATAATGTGGTAGTCACACAATAAAGAACTCTGAGCAGACTTGTAGATGTTAAAGATGTTAATAGGATTGATCAGAAGCTCAGGAAAAGACTTTTCCATTTCCCTGAAGGCCCACCTTGTAACTTCTTGTTTGTTCACCTCTATTTGGCATTTTAAAGACTGGGCTGCCCCATTTCTTTAAAAGGTATATTATGTTTACCTTCAGGATACTGTAAAATTTGCTTAGACATAATTTAGAGAGGATTCTATGTCTGTCCGACTTTTACAACTTTGGGTGGAATCTTCATTCAACCCCAAGCAAACTAATCAACATAAAATATTATGCTGTGAATGCTTTGGTAGAACCCAGATCTTTCATTGCCTTTCTATAAATTTTGATTTCTCTCTAAACACTGTATGTTGGGTGTTTTTGTTAAACTTAGATGTGAGTTTTTTAAGGGGGAAATTGGGAGAAATCTAGTAGAACAGTTAGGGTTGTAAATATAGGGGGGAAGGGTGTATTGTCTCTTTGACATAGCCTTCCTCTGCACATGCATACAGCTCAACATGACAGTTGCACAGAATACCCCAAAAAATGTTTCTTACTGGGTTGCTGTTTGAGTCAGACCCTTTCGAAATTAAACCAAAAAGTCCTACAAAAAGGATAACTGGCTAATGAAAAGAATAATGCAAGAGAGAATCCATTTGGAATGACAGCTGTGAGCCTTTTAAAGCTTTTCTGTGCTGATCAAAGCTTCTGCTAACATTGTTTGAAAAGAGGATATCAGTTCTCCCCCTCCACCTTCTTTCCTATTCAACCTACAGACAATTTTGAATTCTAGATTTCACACCTTTTTATTTTTTTTTATTTTTAAGATCAAGTGAACATGGTCTCTACTTTCCCTAACTAACTAATGTTTAAAACAGTATATTCTAAGAAGCAAGAAAGAGCTTTTGGTATAAAATCAAGTGTTTTAAATGCTGAAGGGGAATACATTCAAAATTGGTGCTATCTCCTTTTCACTCCTCTCCTCCCTTTCGCCCCCCACCCTCAATCTACAGTCCCTTCTGGAAATCCCAGTTTGGGAACATTCATGGCTTCATGAATTTTCACAGTGCAGTGTATGTTATGTATAAATGTTGCCTACCTGTCCACACATTATTATTGAACATTAAAATTGTAATAGCACCTAGAGGGCTCAATCCCCATTGTGCTGGGTTCGGTGCATACAGGAAATCACAGTCCCTGCCTCAAAGTCCAAAATACATTTTTGTTTGTTAGACTTAATTCTCTGGGCATATTGAATATATCCTTGACAACTCTCATGACTTTATCAAAAGTCTCGTGATATTTGTTGTTTTTCCTGAAACCCCAGTAATTATGTGAGACTCTGAGAGCCGGAAGACTCTGAAACGGGGGGCTGTAACAGACGTGCATCATCTGTAGATCAGGCAAAAAGGGGGAAAGGGAGACGCAATGCCCTCTGACCAGTGGGTTACCCTAGACAGAGGAAGATTGTCCTGAGCAAGCTCTCGAACAGGGAGCTGTAACAGAACCACATCCTCTGTGGGTCAGGCACAGAACCTGCTGTGTGGCGTCTGTTACAGTTTTGTATCCAGAGAACTAGCAGAGAGGTGGCTGTTTAGACAGATTTCAAATGGTATCATCAGAGAGGGAGAAACTTAAAAGCCTTCACCTAGGGCGCTGATGTGTAGCGTGGCACTAACTGGGTTGTAAGTAATGTAACAATGAATGAAATAGGTTTGGGTTCTCTAATGAGTCTGCTGCTCTTAGTGCTGGTGCGTTGACCGGGTCATTGAGAATAGTTTGCTCCTGCTCTGTTTTGCCCGTCCTCCCTCAGTCTCAGACCTGCCCGCTTTGTGCAGAGCGTACCAAGCTCCTGTTGTTTTCGGAGGACTGAGATCCATTCAGGACTATACCTGCTTGGCTGTTTGACACAAGCAGGCTGTATTATGATGCAAGGGTCAGGTTTCAGGTGGAACAGCCTAGTTAGGTTTGACGCCAGGGGCTCAGGGATGCAAACTGGGAAGGGCTCAAGCTGCTCCCAAACACAAACACAGGATCTTTCAAGCACTGACTTTTTAAAGATCTCGCTCTTACAATCTGCATGCCTGCTGCATCACTCTTTGGCTGCTGGCATGAAAGCTGGATATGGCCCTCCCCCTGCAAAGAATTTCATTTGAGCTCCCGCCTGGAAGGAAGCTTTCTGTGCAGGTACAGGTAGATGTAATCCGCAGGGGTTGCCGCCTGGGGTAGCGGGTCACGAGCCGGTCCGAGCAGGGTTGTAACCACCTTCCCTTTCTTTATGGCTTAACAGGGGCATGTCGGGGAAAGTTGTGGGTTTTTTTTTTCTTAACTCAGCAAACGGTGAAGAAGGTTGAGCATCTTCCACATGATATGCAACATCCCCATCATCTCATTTCTCTGATGGATCCTCTGCCTCCAGCTTTCTTATTTTATTTTATTCCATGGTTTTGTTTCTGCTTTGCAGCCAGCATCCGCAGGTGTTTACTTGCTAGGGTTTGCTCTGAAATAGCTTTCTCGCAATCCCCCCTACCTCGCCCAAGCTTAGTCAGTCTCTTGCTTTAGCTAAGTCACTGCAAGCTCTCTTTGAAGGAGCTGAGATGCATTTCTCCAGGGTACTGATATTTTTCTCAACTTTTCATTATTCCCGTCACTGACTCTTAGTGGCTGCCTCGGGTGGGCATTTGAAAAGGGACAGAAGGGAGGAGGTATCTGCTTAGCTCCCTCTTCTCATTCTGTTAGCATGGCGATGCTGACTGCAGTCCAGTGGAACTGAACACTGGTGTAAGGCTCTTTCAGGTGGCCAGAATGCACAGCATGACTATTGGGAACTGAGCCCAGTGACTGTGTTTGCACAAGGCTGGAGGAGGAAGCAGTGAAACTCCATTATGGGAGTAGAGTGCATGTGTACTAGGATTTATAGTACGCCATCTCTAGATTTCCACGCTTGTTACATAACCCTTAATGTGGGGCAGCGGTGGTATATCAGGACTTGCATATTCAGCATTGCTCTTTCCATCTCTTTGCCTGAACTTCCTATAAATACCAGCTAAATCCAACCTCATCACGTTTATGGCTGTTTGAGAAAGTCGAGTGAAGCTAATTCCGTGCTTCGAGCCAGTGCAAAGCCCTGACACTTTAAATTCAGCATCCCCTGCTTTGGTGATGTCACCCATTTGATTTCTCCCCAGACTTATTTGTGTGTTGGAGAAAACACTTGCATGTAGACAGCCACTCACTAAAATTGTGACCTTAGGGCATCATAGTTAAAAACAGATGTGTCCTTGTTCTCCCGCGTGAGGCTGTTTCAGTATTTAAAGTGAAACTAGTGATGCAGGAAGCAGAAAAATTTATCTGTGAAAAATTGAACTCCAAATATTCATGTTCGCTCTTTCTGAGTAATAAGGCAGCATGAAATTGATCTGAATCCTCAGGGCTTTCTTGGACAGCATTTGAGCCCCTTTCAAAACATTTATTGTGAAATATCTGCTAATTGGAATGCCTAAATCCACTTCAGTCCTTTGGAGCAGCTTAGGCATCCTGTTTTCTCTAGGCAATTCTAAGCAAAGGATACACAAAGAAGGACAGGGATCATTTCTGCGGCAAGGGGACAGATATGAGGAATAGATGGAGCTCTTCCCTCCTCCTTTTGGATTTTTCAGTTGTCATAGGGATGGCTCTAGATAACGGTGGCTACAGGGCTGGTTGCTGCTTCCTCTTCTCCGATGCAGTGTGGCCATCAATGCCTCTCATCCAAAGTCCATTGAAGTCAATGGAAAGACTCCTGTTGACTTCCAAGGGCATTGGTTCAGTTGCTGGATGCGATTGGCCTTTTTATTGCTTAAGCCCTTTCAGGTGCCAGTTGGCTCCTGGTGGACTCCTCAGCCCCGCTCAGCTCAGCGTGTGTTTTGCTTCACCGATTGTGGTCACGGGGTTCCTCCCTCCCCCCAGCTCCGACTGCAGTTGCCCTGTTCTCTGTGCTGTCCCCTCTCCCTGCACTGAGATGGCAGCAGGTGTCCGGTTACAAAGGCTGCCAATGCCAGGTGTTCCCACATCCCAGCTGGGCTGCTGGAAGCTGGGCTGGGCTGCCTGCAAAGGCATCTGCTAAGCAGGCAGCCAGGACACCCCATCAGCTGCCCCATGTGCTGTTCCCCCTGCTGGATCCAAGTGAAGAAGAAGGGAACAGGATCAGAAGGTGAAGGGGCCCGATTCTGGCTCAAGGCTCTCCTGTTCACAGTCACTGGTCACACACACAAACACACACACTCATCCAGGCTCCAGTCATCCCAGGGAGCCTCCACCCCAGCCCCAAACACCCTCCTGTTTATCTCCAGGAAAAGGTTATGAGGCCAGTTTGCAGCCATTGCCCTCACCTGTGAAAGAGGGGGGTCTTATACTTCATGCTATAGACTTGTAGGGTAGCTGCTGGTCTCCAGTGACAAGGAGTTCCAGAACCCAGGACTTCCCCTGCTGTGGACCCCTGGGAGTTTTACTCATGGTTCCATCCATGCGTAGATCCCCACTGATCATAACTGGTTGCAGAGCTGTAGGGGGTCTCTCTCTGGAGCCAAATTTTAGCCTTCTACGAGGAATAGCATAAAGATTGGCACATTCCTTTGGGACACTGTGGCCCATGCTGTTTGAAACCCCAGGAGTTGGGGGAAGTGACTAACCTGCTATAATGTAGAGAAATACCTTTACCAACGTATTTGTGTAAAAGAACAGTTTTTATTGGATTCATGAAGATGGACGTGGAGAGGCAGGGGTGTTGCATACACCTGCCTCTTCACGAATGAGTCACAGCAGTGAGCAGTAGCTCAGTAGGATGGTGGTGGGTGGGTCATGCCTCCCCTCCCATGTGTGAGTGCCTCTAGCACTAGGTCACCTGGGCACAGTGAATAGAAGTGCAAGAGAAATATCATGTGATACCTAGAATGGGAGGGTTGATAATTCTGTCGATATAAGTGATGTTCTCTAAAGTCTTACTCAGGAGTGGTCACTTTAGAGGTTTATAAAGTACAGCAGTGAGGGGACACCCCCTTACATAATGCTGAGAGACGAACCAGGCTGGGAACCAGGAGACCTGGGTTGGGTGACCAGATGTCCCGATTTTATAGGGACAGTCCCTATATTTGGGGCTTTGTCTTATATAGGTGCCAGTTACCCCCATCTCCATCCTGATTTTTCACCCTTGCTATCTGGTCACCCTAGACCTGGGTTCTATTCTCAGCTCTGCCACTGACTATGTGGCCTTTGGGAAGTCACTTAGCTTCTCCATACCTCAGAGTACCCTATCTATAAAATGGAGATAGTGCTACTTACCCACCTTTGTAAAGCTCACTTTGAGATCTAAGGGTGAAAAATATTTTGTAAATAACTATAATCACAACTTCAGTGCAGTGTGCAAATACTACCCAAGCCTGGCAAATCTATTTTCAGTAGGCAGCATTGATTAAAGGCTTGTGGGCTGAGGGAGCTAGTCTCTTTGGGTCAGGACCGGTAACCATGTTTTTTGAATCCTGGTTATTAATCAGTCCTCCCTTCTCCTCCCAACCCTTTCACCCTCCCACACGTTCTAGCCTCCCTGTCCCAAACACTCGCCCACACACAGAGGCAGAATTTCCCTAACAGTGCTTGAGTTGTTCAGATTATATTTCAGTTGTTTGGAACTCAGGGTCATACAGAGGCTTTTCTCTGAGATTTGGGATAACGAATTCCTTTCTGTGAGCTAATTTTTCACACACCTGTCCAAAGCAGACTCTGGAGTAGAATAATGCATCTTTTGTTCAGGGTCTTTCTGTTGGTTTCCTTCTCCACTTCCATTATTTCATTCTTCCTGTGCATGGTAATGCCTTTTTTGCCCTTCATTTGAAGCAAGAGAAATATGCTTTCCGGCTCTGTTTCTTATGCTGTCTTCGAAGGAGGTTTGGCTGTCCGGGGCACACACTGGTAGGAGTCAGAGGCATATTATAATATGGAAAATCCAAGTTTCATTTGAACCTGGGGGGTGGCTTAGGGAGTCCACAAAGCCTGCAGTTGACAGGTTGCCTGTGACTTTTCACATGCTCTATGGACCTGTCCTGAATGGGATGTGGAAATGTGAAGGATGCTGCTTTCTGGGCAGGTTGGTTGGCTGTGCATCACCTCAGATAGAGACCGGAGAAGGGGATTTCTCTGGGAGAATGGGGGCACCTTCTCTTCTCCCCCAACTGTTTGAAGCTGGTCCTGTGCATTCCATCAGGCACTGAGGAACTTTGCTAATTGACTGATTGGTCCATATCTGGATAAGGGTTTGGGTTGGGGCTTGTTTCTAATGGGAAGAGAATACGGTTCCAGAGACTTGCCTCTGACCTGCCAGCAGTTTTCCCCCTGGGAGAGTGAACTCCATTTTGTAACAGTGAGCTCTGGCTAAGAGGGAAATGCAGACTGGCAGGATACAGAGGCTTCTGCCGGTACCTGGGGGGCCATTTGCACCACTGCAGCAAAATTATGGAACTGTATAGGGGGTTTCCATCTAGAGTTAATTCATCTCCCTGAGCAGTGGTAGCCAGGTTGACAGAAGCATTCTTCAGTTGACTTAACTGCATCAATGCAGGGTTTAGGTTATCACTCGGGGGGGGGGGGGGGATGAATTTTATGTAGCTATGTCAATCTAGATTTTAACTGTAGACCAGGCCTCAGTCTGGGTGAGAGGGGTGGAGGAGATTTAGGCTTTTGACCCTATCATCCCAAATAAATCCTGCTGGGTGTCTTTCTGTTCAGTCCTTGCAATAATTCAGAGCAAACAGGCTCACGTCAGTGTTGAATAATAACTTGATTTCCTGTGTTTGTGCACATGTTGTGTATGTTGGGAACAGGCTCCGACAATAGCCTGAGGTAGCTGTGCATATATTTACATAGACTTTTTTTTTTCCCCCCCAACAGCCCTATTACCGTATTTAAATGCAAGTATGTCTTTTTTAATTGATGTTTTAAAGTAGCTTAGAGTCACTCTAGCCTAGCTGTTCTGTGTTCAGTTTTTCCCCTGGTTACATGTAGCTGGGATGATAGTACTAGAGTTAGTGGGGCTTGTAGTTTGCTGATTTATCTGGAACTCTTTCTCTCTCTGTCTCTGTCTCTCTCTAGTTTGTTCTGCTCTCTTCTGCTGTCCCAATTGCTTCTTTAAAGTCTCAGTTGTTTTTCTGTGGTCTCTTCAGTGTGGCACAGATACTGTGTTCCCCGACAAGTTTGCCCTGTCTTGGGTCATCAAAACTTAATATGAGCAGCTGGAATTCTGCAAAGACCAGGAATCCTTCAGAGCCTCTTGATGGCCTTTGCAGCAGGGGCATCTGGTGTTTTTGTTGATCACCTTTTCCCCGGTCTTTGCTTGCTTAAAAAAAAATCCAGTGTCTGGTAGATTTTTTTTTAAATTAATTAAATTAGGAACCAAAACGTTGCTAGTGGCAGCTCATTTTTCTGCAGTTTCGCAGCATCAGGGTATGGTACCTGAAATTCGTGGATATGCTGCTGTTTAGCTTTAGGTAGCTTTTTTTTTAATGCATCCCAGCAAAAAAAAAATTTACTTTATCCCAGCAAACCTGTGATCTTGAAACAAGGACTCTCCTGTAATTTTGATTACTGGCTTTTCTATAAATCAGCATTTTGCTTTCCTCTTGCAAATAAGCAAAGAATAAAATAAATGTATCCTTATTGTTTTGCAAAACTGATCTGAGCCCTAACAGTTTGAAAGCAAGAAGATATAAACCACATCCTACAAGCTGTCTCTATGAATTAATTCACTCCACTATCTTGCCTTTAAAACTTGCAGTGGCTCAGAAGACCTATCTATGCACAGGATAAAAAGGCATCATCAGAGCATGCAGCCATTGAAATTCATTGCAGAGGATTTAGGGCAGGATTTTCAAAAGAAGGCCACAGGTGCTTCAATTTTGCATGCCCAAGTAGGCACACCAGACAGAACCTGATTTTCAGAGGCTCAGCTCTGTCAGTAAATCAGGCTCTTTTAAGGTTCCTCAAGTCAGACCCCCAAATCACCAACCCCTTTTGAAAATAGGACCATAGTTGCCCCCAAAAGTGCTATAGTATTTTGCCCCTCCCCCTCCCTTTTTTTTGTTTGGTTACACCTGCTGTTCATTGGATTTTTCCCTTTACCCTTCTCCTTCTTTCCATGGCCAGGTTTTCCAGCAGCAGCCTATGGACCAGTAGCAGCAGCAGCGGTGGCGGCGGCAAGAGGATCAGGTAGGGAGGCCTGTGGAAGAGGCGGCTACATGGCATACCCTCAGAATGCAGGGGAAGGTAAAAGCTCTGTCGGTATTCTATGTGGCTGCAGCTGTCCATCATTACTCTGGTTTTCCTCACACTTATCCTGGGGACCTGAAAAAAAACTCCCACTATAAGCAGAGGCCATGAGGCCTGGAGCACCTTACAGGAGGTTTACATAAGAACTGTCAAACCCAGGGTAGTGGGTTTTTTTGGTATTGTTCATTTATTTATTTTAAATTAAAGATCATAAAGGACACACAAAAAGTTTTCATTTCTCATGTGAAGTTTGAACTGGGTTAACTGCAGCATTTGCTCCCTGTAGTTCATGCTCCAGTGTCTGAGAGATCAAACCATACCAGCCAGATTTGTGCCTTGAACGATTGTCCCCAGTAAGACATCATGGCAAGCTGTCCTATGGATTTATTTTTAAAAATACCTTTCTTGGCCCCATCTCCCAACAAAATAGTATTGTTTCCCCTGGAACTAGCTGGTTACCAGGATGGTAATTTACTAGCGCAGAGCTTCCTGTTTATCTGGAGACAAAAGCATCACATCTGCTACAGTATATTAGAAGAGATCCTAAAATGTTCATATGCGCACTCAAAATCCGCTTTCCTTTGAACTCTAATTGGGGTGGTGCAGCTGTAAATGCTGCCTGAAGTACAGGCAATCAATAAACGTTACCTGGAGCCAAATAAAAGTGGCCCTGCTGAAAGCATATGTATTATTGGTATCCAACATATTGTTTTTAATTTGCCTGCCATTTAAAGCTTAGTTTTTGTTTTTCTCTCAGACTACTGCTCTTGTTGCCTACTGCAAACTGCGACCTAAGCTTCACGAGAAATGTTAAAGCTTTTCTCTCTGTCCCTCTAAACGCTTATTTTTCCCCCTTAAGGGGAATAAATAAATAGTTACCAATTACAGTTATTACCCTAGAATTTCAATGTAGGGAAACATGTGAATTAGCACTTAAGTAATTAAATGTTCAGTACAGTCATGAGTGGGCTGTTAACTTACCAGCACACCCTGTTCTGTGTCTACATACTATCCTGTGTCTTGATTGTACAGTGGTGACTGAAAACAATAAACCCTGAGCAAGAACAAAGGGTATAGCGATGCTTTCTCAGTAGATTTACCTGATCTCACATGCACATTCAACATTTATTGACCATTCTGTGAATTTATCTTACCGTTTGTTCTTGCTAACAATGAAGGGGCATCTAGGGAGGGAAGGAGTTTTGAGAAAACGTTCTTGCTACCTGGCCTTCAACTCCCCAACCGCTTCAGTGCGGTTTTGCTCAACATTGTACACATAAGACACACAGCAAAGAATGTTTCCAGCTTACTCACGATGTGATCCTAGAGTAGAGGTTTTCAGTGACCTGTATGGAACTTCTACACTGGTTAGCTAGGCTCTTAAAAAAAAGAAAAAGGAAAAGGAAAAAAAGAAAAGGTGATTGAGCACTAACACCCAAATATGCATTGAGTGAGACCCTAATTCTGTGGAGTCCAAAGTAAGATGTCAGGAGAACTCCGTTCCATGCAAACTGGCACTGCTTGCGGAGCTACAAAGGATCATCTGTACCCGTTTTATTTTGTGGCATGTGGAGAAAGCCTAAGGGGTGACTTGCCAGACAGCTGTGGGAATATTTTTCCTTCTCTTTCTTTCTCTCCCCCCCCCCCCTTCTTTAAAGAGAACAACAATTGACTTCACATATTAACTGAGGAAAATGGACTTAATTGTCACTGTCTCTTCCTCGTGTTTTGCCCTTCAGGTTTTGTTTAAAGTACTAACAGACCTGGTGAGTTGCCCCTTAGCAAGGCGCAGAGGGTTTGGCTAGATTAATGTTGCTTCCATTATTATTATTTTTTAATCAGAGTGCTTTTGGTTCCCTTTACAATTGAACTGAGCATCAGTCAGTTCTGTGCCTGAAATCATTTGGGGGTTTTTTTTAGTGTGTTTTATTTATTATTATTATTTTATTTTTATTTGAACGTGCAAATAAAAAACTAAATCTAATCCTAAATTAACACCACCCTTCCTGGCAAGTTTAAAGAGCAGTATGGAGTTTGGAAATGCCTTTCAAGTCTCAAAATTGTATGCGTGCCCCAAAACAAACAAGCAAACAAAGCCCACCAACCTCACCCGTAATCTCAAGGAGGAAGAAAGAGATTGTCAAACTTCTTAAACTAGAGGCTGTTTACATTTGTAGTGAAATGTGTTCTATGGAACGATGGCGTTTTATTTGCAGTCATTTCCATCTAAAGAGAATTGTTGAACAGGGCATCTTGGGCTTGTCACTTTCATACAGCAATGGTAGTGAATTGTATTTAGGAGCAATGGAGTATGATAAATCTCATCTTACAGTGTATGGGCCCGATTCATTACAAGAAAAATGTTTTTGCAAATGTGCACAATCCCCTCCTATGCTTTATGATTAAAAATGCGGAATGCAGCACGACTGGCACTCATTGGCTTCCTTTTGTGGTCAGTCTGAGTAAATCCACCAGAGAATGAATGGACAACAGACACACCCCCACCCCCACCCCCACCCCCACCCCACACACTATTCCACAGTACCTTATTGGGGCAGTTCTATTTGTGTTCCCCCTGCTATATCTTCTCTGTGGATAAATCAGAGCGCCACTTGTGCCAATTCATTTGAAAATTCACGCCCTGATCCTGCAAACACTTAAGCATGTGCTTAGCTTTAGTCCCATGAATGGTTTAATTGATTTCAAGGGGGCTCTTTACGGTAGTAAAGCTAAGCAAATGCATACATGTTTGCGGGATCAGAGCTTAAGTGCACTCCCAAAACTTTGGTGTTCACTTCAATGCATTTTTATATAGCTGCCATTTTGGACATGAATCTTGGAACATTTCCAGTGCCAGATTTTTGTGAAGGTCTCCACACCAACAGCTCCCATTCAGACAACTAAACAGAGTGGCAAGATTTTCAGGAGTGTTTGGCACTCGACAGCTCCCAGCACTCCCAGTAAAAGCCTGGCCACTTTATTTAGGGAGTTGAGCTCTTTAAAAAATATGGACCATCAGCAAACTAAGATCTGTTCAGCACCCAAAATGCATGCACACTTCCAGGCAAGACTTTGTCTAATGCATTTCTAAAGCCCCGTCACCGTGTTGTCTGGGCATTGATGACCTCTGTGTAACCGAAGATTGTGTTCTTACATGTACTGTAGAAAATTTGCATGTTTGCTTAATAATCATCAAATTATGCCTAGATTATTTCAGCCTGGGGTGCAGTTAACTTGCATGTCAGCTGTGTTAATGTCATGAACCTATTTTGGTCAGTAATCATTTTTGTGATTCTGCACATTGTGGTTTTCTGTTTTCTTCTCTCCCTCTTTTTTTTCTTTTCTTTTCCCTTTCTTTCTTTCTTTCGTTCTTTCTGCTTGTGGGAATAAAACCACCAATTACTATTATTAGATGGAATAAGGTCTGGTACCAATTGCAACAGTAATTCCTGTGATCCGCAGAAAGGGACTTTCCCCATGCTCGTGTTCAGTGTCATTCATAAATTCACACTTACTAAACTCTTCTCCCAGACTGGGAGGGTTATGCTTTGGTGCATCCCTTTATAAATCATGCACTCAACCAACACCCCCCATGTAGAAGCAATGGGTGAAATTTTTGTAAATTGCCTTAGATTTAGCCACATCGTTCCCATTCACTTCCGTGGGAGCTGTGGCTGTGTCCTCTAGTTGGCTTTGATAACCTCATCCCTCCTTGTATTTTTTTTTAATGAATTGGGACCTGGGCCACATAAAATTAGCAAGCTTGAAAGTCTGAATGCTGCAAACTCCTCCTAGACAATTTCACTATCAGTGTCACGTTTCTTTTAATTTCACCTGGCATATTTTGAGCATAATCATTTTTGTCTTGTAAGTGCTGTTTTAAAAAAAGGAAATCAAAGGGTGAAAACATTTTTATCTTCCACTTGGAAGGGGGGATTAATTTAAGAAAACAAAAAAAAATTGAAAACAAAATAAAATTCGGCAGAGAGTTGTTGGGTTTTTTTTCTTCGTGTGTTCCCCAGCTTGTTACCATTAACTATTCCTCCCTGATGAGTGGAGAACAAAATAATAATACGTCCGGCCTGATTCTTCACTGCTTGACACTTCTGTCAAAGTGGGGGCAAAAACGTTAGCAAATCAGAAGGGCTACATTTTGCACCCACTGTGCCCAGTAGAAACGAAGACAAGAGGTATAAAGCAGAGAAGGCTCAGGACTCTTGTGGATTGGAGCTAAGGATATAGACCTCTTTTCCCCCCACCCCCCACTCCCCCCCCCACCCTTAATATCATGCCAGTCTTGAACTGCAAATGCTGTCTTTGATCCCTGAGCTCCCAACAACCCCTTACTGTACTTTATACTTGCCAGCTATAACAAATCTAGTAACGTGAGCTACTGACCTTGATGGTGAGTGTGAGCAGTTATGTTTTTGTTGTTTTCTCTCTTGCTTGGTTGGGGCTGCTGTGAGAGAGGGTGTCTCTGAGGCATTCTTTCCGGCCTCTCTTACACTCGGACGTGCACACCTCCTCTCAAACACTCTTCTGAGCGCGCTCAGCGGGAAGGTTTGTCCACACCTATTAATCCTCTCTCAGTGTCCAGCTTCTTGTTAGTAGCAGCTGGTTGCATGTTTTGCTTGTTCAGATGAAACGGTTCAAGAAACAACTCATATCAACTCTTGAGAAATGTCTCTTTTTTTTTTTGTACACTTTTTCTTTTTATGTTTTTATTAATTTCCCTTACTTAAAAAACAAAACACTTGTCGTACCGTAAAACATTTCACATCTCCCCTTGCCTGTTCTTAGAGTGTATGTATCTGTGGGACTGAACTAAATGCATGCACTGTAGTAGTCGTACTGGTAGCAGTAGATGTAGTTGTAGAACATGCATTGTTGAGTTGATATTATAGGTATCATCAACTTGAAATAGTGTGTCAGTCAAAAGCATAGCATTGGTTTGATTGGAAGAGTAGGGCTATCAAGAAACCAGTTTACTCCTAAAGGCTTGGATCCATAGTACTGTATTTGTTAAACCCCATTATCTGAATTGATAAATTGAACATGGCTTTAGCTAATCTACATCCTTTCCCACCACAAGAACTCTCCCATACTCTTATGTTGATAGTAAATTTACCTTATTTTTCAAATTTAAAAATCCTGGGAATTAGATCTTTGAATATAAATATGTTCTGTTATTTTAGTTTGTATTAGATAATTAAGATTTTGTTTTAAATCATTTGTAATCATGATTTCCTCATTAATCCCTCAACTGTCTGCATTAGCCCATAGAATCATTCTTTGGAGGTCTTAAACGGTTTGTACAAAATGCACACCACCCCATAGGATAGCTAAATAATATAATGTATGTAAAACAGTTTCCTACCAGACTCTCCTGAGACCCAAGGGAATTGTTTTTAGGTCATAAACCTCAAATCTTGTTATGCAACAGACTCTGTGCTAGTCATGGTTTGTATTCATTGCCATGTTGCTGGGCTTAAGGGAACATTTTTAAATTAAGATTTAACATTTCATAAATATCAGCATCGGAGTAAAAGCGGTTCATCATCTTTGCCATTGAGCCAACAAATGCCTTTACTTTTTGCACCCAGTTTTATGCACTTAACTTTTTTAATTGTTTTCAAAATGAAGCATCACTGAATAGATATAACAGCTGGTAATTCCAGTCCCGAATTACCCCTTTTTTTTTTTTCATTTTAGTTTGTTGTTTGTCAGGAAATATCCTGCTGGAAGTAGAAAAGTTCCCCTACAGTGCTCATACTCCTCCCTCCCCCCCCCCCCCCCCCACCTCCGTCCAGTAGAGTTTGGAGCTCTTCTTCTGGCTTACATGTTAGATTTAAGTACATTCGTAGTCTACTGAGTATGTTCAATGTAGTCTCCAGGACACTTATCTCAGCAAATGTTATTGAAAGAAACAAAGTATCTGGAATGTGCTTTCAGGATGCAATGAAGAATTTGTATCTGCTCCTTGCCTCTGATAGAGCAAAAATAAATTAGCCAACAAACTTCTTGGATGTAGTTGACACAATCACAATCCTATAGACATCTATGCTGTCTGCTGGATGCACAGTGCCCAAGATTTCCCTTATTGCTAATGAAGAGTTGCAACATTTAGGCATCAAAGCGAGAGAGGGGAATAATTTACCCTTTCGATTTCAATCTGTTGCAGAGATGCGAGGACCCACTGTTTAATGTGCAAGACGTGATGAAATGAGAAATGTATCTAAAAGTTAGCTGAGCGGCAAATTGCAGAGGGTGTAGAAATCCATGTCTTACACTTAAATAAGGTGCACTAAAATATTTAGTCTTGTCATTAAGCACTGATTGTGTAAGCAAATTATAGTAATAACATAGTGGGACGACAGTTGGTCTCTGTGTGTGGAATGAAGGAAATCTAGATCAACACGCTGAAATGTCATACGGACCAACAGCTGAAGAGTCTAATGATGAACCAACTTGGAATTTATACTGCCGATTTAGAGTATTTTCCTTTGGAGTGACAGCTCAAATGGAACTGAACTCCCTTTTTTATTTTACTATATAAAAGTACATAAAACTTAATCCAAGCCATGTAATCTGAAAAAACTAGAACCTAACAAGCAGACCACCTGGGAAAAGGAAGCAGGCTGAAATTTCTCACTCCACTGGAACTTCCAGTGATTACTTGACAGAGGCTGGCAACTGGAACTCTGCAGAGCTGATGCATCTAAAAATTAGCAGCTGCATAAAATTTTATCCTTTGCTCATCTTTGTATTAAGACTGCATCTGAAAATGTTGGTTTGAGAAGAAAGCATGAAATTGAAGAACCCCAATGATTCTGTACCTGCATAATGTCTGTACTTGCTGGAAGAATCCTCCACACCCAGTAGGTTAAATGATCTATTCTAACTTGTGGGTTAAACAGTGCAATGCAAACAAAAGGAAAACGTCTCCTGTTATAGGAATAGAAGTAAAAGAAACCAAACTCACCACCGAATAAGCACATATCTGAAGGGTAAATACTCCATTTTCTTCTAGGCATGTGCACCACATCTATAGAGATGAGGTCATTATGCATTTCCTCGAGAGGTGTTTTTTTGGCCTTGTTAGTGACAACTCTCTTCTCCTCGCTATTTTATGTGCTCTGCAATTACTTCCCTGAAGGACGCGGGGTTGTTTTGTTTGGTTTTTAAAAGGGAATTAAAGCAGAATCATTTCTATTACGGGTCTAAAGTCATACATTGATCCAAGATAATTTCAAAGCCATTATAGAAAACATATGCCTGGAAGTGCCTTCCAGTGCTCAAGCTCCACAAAATACCTGTTTATCTTATTTTATTGTTGGAAACATTTTATTTATCTTGAGGGACTGATCCTCTTACGGAACCATATAAAAATTTCAGTAAATTTAAAATATTAAACATGCCAGGCACTGACCTTGGTTATAGCCATTTTACAGGGCTCCTGCTTGAAGTCTATTGTGGTTAAAATTGTGGTTAAAATACATCAGCTTTAATCAATAAATTTGTAATAGAAAATCCTGTGCACTTGATAAATCATCTCCAGTGCAATTAGTGACCACTCTGAAGTACAGACTTAAGTACAGCATGAGTTAATCTTTAATGAATGTAGTAGCTAACTTTTAATGGTCTTTTCAATCAGTGGAATTATTTTCAATGGGAAAACACTTGTCCACAGAGATCATTTGGCTGCCAGGGTGCCTCTCTTGACACGCGCCAAGTGGTGGTTCCACATAAGCTTGAACTGTACTGTGATCCAAACAGGCTAATTGCACATTCAGGAAAACGTTTCCATTTCAGGGCACTGAACGTTTTACACTTGACAAGTAGCTTTTACTCTAGTCTAGCAAAGTGCTAGAACAGACAGTTAATGTCATTCCATTTATTTTGGAGGGGGAATGGGGGGGGGGGAGGGACAAAGCTCCTGTTTGTTGGAACGCAGTTTTGTTTTATAACCCTTACATGACTTATCAGCAAGGTTTGAAACCAAGACCTTCAGCAATCTGGCCCCAGTTCAGGAAAGTGTTTAAGCACGTGCCTAAATTTAAGCATGTGACTAGTCCAGTTGATTTCAATGGAACTACTCACATGTTTAAAGTTAAGCTCATGCTTAAGAATCTTGCCGAATCACGAGCTAACAGGGCAGTCCAAATTGAGCTTGATACCTTCTATGTGGAGTAGCTGCTGAAGGTGCAAACCACACACATTTTATAAGCTTTTACACTAGTATTTTCAAATACTGTAATTTGATTTCAAAACGCAGTAAAAAGTTAAATACGGTGAGTAGAGACAATCACACACACTCGCACACTCTTACTGTTTGAGATACAGGCAAGTAAAAAAAGATAAAGGTCTTTTCACTACAGCAAACTTTTGTATCCATCTGCCTTGGCAATAACTCAAAGCGATAATTGGTTAATAAAAGCCAGGGAAAGTAGAATTGAACCTTAGATATGCAGACCTACACTATTGTGGGGGAAAAAGGTCAGACAGCAAGTTCATTTGAGGAGTGTTGTCTGGTAATTGCAGCAAAAGATCAGAACCAAAGGCTGTATTCCTCTGAATCCATGTGTGACTATGCACAAGTTACTTCAGTGTTCTGTGCCTCAGTTTCCCTCTCTGTACAATGGGGGGAATATTACCTATCAGGGTGGGGTGAGGTACAATTAGTGTAGCCAAAGCACCTTGTGGGAAAGTGCCACATGAGCGCAAAGGATTATTGTTCTACCCTGACTTCACTCCGCTGGCTTCAGTTTTTCTTTAGAAATCTCTCTAGGTCTCCACTGACTCTTCCCTAAGGGCTGTGTTTCACGTGTCAGTGCAAACAATGATTGCCTTAAAGGTGACCAAATGATGGCTCCGATGTGGTCACCACTAATGTTTTGCTCTTATGCTACAGAGATTCCCAGTGCCTTCGATGGGTGCTAGATGTCAGTGGCAGCATTCAGGTGGAACAGTTTAGAAAGTTCTAAGTGTTAAAGGGTAGAAAAACTCCTCCTGCTGTCCTAGAATAACATCAGGGTGGTCTTTCTTCTTTAGGATTCATTGTTCAGAGTCCATAAACTCCCCAACTGTTAAGTTACCCTGTCTTTTCTGCTCATAGAAAACTGCAGTAGGACCTATGGTACCAAAGGCAAAATACTATTTGGGCAACTCACCTGGAAAACATGCAGCATCTAAGGGCAAAATCTGATTCCTACTCAGTTTAGTGCAGAGCTGTTTGATCGCATGGTGCTGGTGTCTCCTTACGTCCAGTTGCAGAAGAGCATTAAAGGGGGAAGCCTAGAATATTTTCCTACTACCGTCTTCCGTTTCCAGCTAAACAAATGCAGACGTGAATAGAATGGGAGGGTTTCCAAGGGACAATTTCTTTGTTAAAATGCAGACCGCGCTATAAAGGAGTTTCAGAACCCTCTGGCTTAAGGGGATGGTCTGGTCTCTTTTGGCATCTCTCTTGGAATGACTTTTTCTTTTGCTTACCTGTCAGTGCAGTTGTCACACCCATAATTGCTTAATATCATATACGTGTTTGGCTAGTTAATTCTGATCAGTTTAATCCCCGTGTTTTGTGTAAACTCCTGGTAGAAGAAGATCTTCCATAGAACAGGGCTGGGGTTTTTTAAATTCCTTTCCCTTTTCTGTAGTCCTGCATGTTTTCATATAGTGATCCATAGATAGGTGCGTGTATGAAGGAGATGCTTTAGGAGCAGAATGTGAATTACGACTGTAAATTAAAATATGCAGTAAAATGAAGTCCCAGTTTTGTTTTAATTTGGCTCTTCCACTGTCAGTTATTGTACAAAAGGCTTCAATTTAAAATTAACAGAAATTATAGCCAGTTAATGTGTTACAGTGGGAGGCCGAAGTTTCTGTTGCCATGGCGATGGAGTTCGGCTCATTTGTTTTGTAGATGAGTAATTACTACACAATTAGAGTAGGCTAAAAATAAAGGGGCCCTTTGTTCCCAGTTACTCATTAATATTAATAAAAGGTCTGTCCAGGCTGTGATAAACAATTAATGCAAATGTGGTTGCCCATGGTATAAGTAGCGACAGATTTCTTATTGTCCAGTAAGAGGAGATCATGCCAGAGAGGTTTGCTCTTTCCTCACTTTAAATAGAAAAAATATGAGTAAATAATTCCATGTGGGAGCAAGATCACAGGTAAAATTTTCCCCCGTTTGCCTCTTGGTAGGATGTCAGTAAAGGCTAAGACATGGGCAGGAATATGCATGTCTGTTAGGACTTGCATCTCAAACTATGAGATGGGTCAGATGCTGCAGTGTGCTGAGCACGCTCAACACCCATTGAAATCGATGGGAACTCAGCATTTCACAGGATTCCACCTAAGGTCCTGGTTCTGCAAACATTTGCATGGGTCACTTGACATCCACAGGTGGACCTATTGGGTTGAGTCAGTGAGAAAATCCACAGCCACTTTCTGAAGCATTTGCGGGATCTGAGTCTAAATCAGCCACTTTAAAAGAGCATAGAGGATGGGGGAGTATTGAGAGTTGATTTGGGAGTGCCAAGAAAGGAATCTGCTCTGAGATTTGCATTGGGTCTCAAAGTAAATTATTTTCAAAGGGAGTTTGGTGCCTAACTCCCTGAGGCACATTTGAAAACACCAGCTCTGAAGCCAAAGAGCTGAAATTGGAAAAGAGCCATTTACCTTAGCTCATAATAAATACTTCATTGCAGTACTATGTTAGAAAGAGAGGGAAACCATCATGTATTACGGTAACATCAATATTGGGTGTTGTGTCCCAGGTCCCCCGTTGTGTTAGGTGCTGTACAAACAGAGATGATCTCTGCTCCCCAAAGAGTTTACCACCTAAATAAACTAAAATCTAAGTACATTTTTTTTGAACTGTAAAGGCATTACAATTATCCAAAGGAGGGGTAGGGGTAGTGGAGGGGAGGGGAGGAAGGAGAGTGGGGCAAGTACAGTAGAAGCGTAAAGTATCGAACGTGTTACAATACAATAGATTTTAAATTAAGTTGACATTCCAATACTGTTAGTTTGGCACCTGTTTTTAGAATGACTGAAAAGTAGAATTTATTTGCATATAGGGTGTATATAACTTATTATTACTATTTGACTGCCTTGGTTTAATTGATAAGACATGAGAGTGTGTGCTATGGGGCGATTTTGGTGAAGTATATGGACAGTAATGAAATGATTGGTGATGATGCTGCAAGCCGCGTGCCTGATTGAACTTCCACATGAACATGTGCTCAGAATCTTTGGCAAGTGAAGCCCTGTGTTGCATTGTGGCTTTCTAGTCGGCAGATCATATAGTCGGATTAACCAGCCTGCCACCTACTAAACCGTGGTGGTTGTAGATAGAATAGGCTCTTTTGAGCAGCTTCCAGCACTGGCAGCCGGAAGCTGCTAGCAGTAGTATACAGGACACTAGCATTTTTATCACTTGGTCACCCTCCTCTGCTCAGACACTGCGGCAGCAGCCACCTGAGTCCTGTCACTCCTATGCGTACACATACCAAAAATAGAAGTGTAAATAAGACCTAAGTACTCTCAGTCCTTGTGTTTATTTTATTGGAACTTACCCAAGCTACAGCTCTGTCCTCCATCCTGCCCCTTTGAAGTGTCACAGCAGAGCAGCGAGCATTCTGGGCCGTCTCTGTCCCCTATCATGCAAAATGTCCGCCTACCCAGGTTTGCATCCTCAGCCCCTTCTAAGCCTGCAGAACCACTAACCACTATGTGCATCCAAGCCACAGACGTCACTGGCCTCGTCGCTCAACGGCCACCTAACCGAGTGATGTCCTCCAGCCCGGAGATTAGATGAAATGTCAGACTAGGGTGCGAGATGTTCCAACGGGAAAAATGGCATAAAAATGGCATCCGCATCCCTCCCAAACTGTTGAACTAATGGAGGAGAATGTAGCACAGCCTTTGTAAGGTTGACATTTGTTTGTTGTTAAGGATCTAATTAGAAACATGAGAGGGAGCTGAATGGCTGCTTGCTCGGCTAATTAGCGACATGCACGAAGACCACTTTGAACTTCAAGGACACAAAGCTATTAGCGCTTACATCAAAAATGGATTAAACTTCTGTGCTTTTATAATGATTAAAGATGAGCCGCTCGAGTGGAAATCCTTTTGTAAAGGCTGCGACAAGAGCTGGCTCCGTGATTGCAGTTTCTACAAGTGAAGCTTTGCATGGCCTCTCTGTAGCACTCTGGCCCCATGTGAGAGTGACACCATTAACTTGCAATATGGAAAATGTGATTAGGCAATAAATATTGATCGCTCGCAAAAAATTACAGTTAAGCTGAGAAACGTATTTATTTCTCATGGCACGTAATTACGGGACTCAGAAGAGACAGGCTTGAATAGATTGTATTTTGTGTCGTCTTGCAAAATCAGTGCACGTCAAGTATTTTTAATGCACCAACATCATTCTAACAGACCCATATCCAAGCTAAGGCTTGAAACAGGGTGACAACAGTGGTGCTCATCAGTAGTTGCTGCTAGTACAGTTACCACATACAGAGAGACTTTTGTGCCACCTCTTCTTGTTGCAACCATGGATTTACCTCCTCCCACCCCCCGCCATTTTATTGTGACATCACTGACTGGCTGTGTGCCCTGACTCTCTGGTCATAGAATCATAGACTATCAGGCTTGGAAGGGACCTCAGGAGATCATCTAGTCCAACCCCCTGCTCAAAGCAGGGCCAATCCTACTGTCCCTGAGAGATTTCTGCCCTCTGTAAATGGCCCCCTCAAGGATTAAACTCACAACCCTGGGTTTAGCAGACCAAAGCTCAAACCATTGAGTTATTCCCTCCCTGCCTTGACTATGCAGTTCATCTGGCACTTCGGTTGGCTTCGCTTTAGCCCAGCTTAGGGAAGAGGCAAAGTTTCTTCTCTGCTACAGCGAAAGAAATGTGTTGGAAAAGAGCTGGGGGCGGTCATGTTGTAACGGGGTCCCTGTCTATTGTCATGTAGATAGGCCCCGGTGAGTTTATATCTGGTTTTTGAGCCTGGTTTGGATCATTGTCAGGTGTGTGGATCATTGAGCAGTGTTAATGCTCATAACTGTTCCTGTAGCGGGGACAGGGCTTAGGAGCATACCATTCCTCTGATGCTTTATTCAGTCCTAGCTCTAGCTGCTATGCCTGCTAACCTTTACACCCCCTGCCGCCATTCTGCTGTTATCCCTGCAATATGCTGATGTGCAAAGGGACGGCAGGGGGGGGACAACCCCTAGCCTGTGACTGCAGATAGAAAATAACGTACAAATGATACCTTGTCACTGCAGATATCAGCTCCTTTAATGCCTTCTGGAGGCTCAGCTGCTTATTTTATTGACAAGGTTTTGGGGTAGGGCCGGTAAAGTTTCAGAGGAGAGACAGCTGGGTGTCAGTCTATCTCCGGCCTGACCAGCGCAGCTCTGATTGTAGAGCCCAGGTTGGTGGTGACGTACAAGGCAGACAGAACAAAGCTTGATTTTCGAGGGACAGGACTGAACTTGCTGACAGAAAAGTATCACTGGCTTTCAGTTATGAACTGGGGGACTTGCCTGGTGTGGGGGCTCCTGCAGAAGGATGTTTGCTTTTTAAGCATACTGAGAAGAGGATGAATAGATTTGCTGCAACTTGTAAATCTCCACCCTAGTTATTGAATGGAATCTATTATATGTGTCGGACTGTTTGCTTTTCTATCTTATGTTATATTTGTCTTATGCATCTTCTGACTGGTTATCTGTGAGCTCCCTCCAGCATAGCAATCTTGTTATCTTCCTTCACCTGATTCTCTGGTTTGATTGTTAATCTGAATTTGAAATTTCATAGAGTTTAAGCCCAGAAGCAACTATTAGATCATTTAGTCTAATCTCCTGTATATCACAGACTATTAATTTTCACCCAGATCCCTGTATATTAAGCCTTTAGTTCGACCAAAACATTTCAATCCTCAGGAAACGTGCCCCAGGCAGGGACCAAAGTGTCTGGCAGCAGTTGGTCATTGACAGAAAGCGATATTCTGTGTGTGAAGATACACACAGAAGGATTTAGAGCTTCTGGTGCCTGATCACAAAAGAGCATATTGTATCTAGCAGAATATAAGGCTGTTGATATGAAGCAAATGGATTTGGAAGAGGCTGGACTTGGCGCTACTGTGATGTTTGCTACTGCCGCAAGTCAGAGAAGCAGTAGATTCTAATGGATCTGAATACAGGACTAAGAGCCAGGAGTGCCTGCAGATTGTTTCAGGCTCCGCCACTGACTTGCCTGTGTGGCCTTGACTAGTTACGTAGGGGTAGCTAGCACCACTGAAAACCAGGCTCTGTCCCCCACAAGCATAAATGGGAGTTCAGTGCACAGCACCTCTGCAAATCAGGTCATTAGCCTCTCTTTACTCACCTGTAAAATAGGGATAATAATACACCAAGGTTGTGGGAGTAATTAGTTAATGTCTGTACAGGGTTCTGAAGATGCAGAATGAGTAGTAGTATTATAATCAAATATTGTAGCTGCATTTTTAAAAGGTCTGGATAATGTTATGATCAGCAATAACCTCTGCAGTCATGCATGCTGAGTGATAATCAAATCTCATGCTTCAGAACATCATTTGATTACCAGAGGGGTCAGGAAGGAGGTCTCTGCCCCACCTTTAGCTCAACCAGGATTGCCCAATCAGCCAGGTGTATGACGATTTCCTTTCACCTTCCACTGAAGCATTCGCATATTGGCCACTGACCCAGACAGCATACCAGATGCGAATGGCTGATCTGCTCTGTTTCAGCAAATTCGGTGTCTGTATATTGCGATACGTTGTGTGTTACAGGAAGGCAAAAAGATTTCTGAATGCAAATGGCTGCTTGTGGTCATCTCACGTCTTGACCCATGAGATCTGCTTTTATTTTACCATCTGTAATGACAAACAATCTGTAACATTACCCAGCTCCTTTTAAAATCCAGCTAGAGCGCTTGACTCTATATCTAGAAAGCAGTAAATAAATATTAATGAACGGAAGCGGCTCCTTGAGAAAGAGAAGCTGTCTTTTCTGACCTCTAGTGTACTGTAGTGCTTGGAGCTATTGGGGATAGTAACCTTTGTAGGCATATGTGAGTGTGTAGGTGTGCACACCTACGTATGGATATGGGAGTGTGTAGGTGTGCACACCTACGTATGGATATGGGAGTGTGTAGGTGTGCACACCTACGTGTGGATATGGGAGCGTATAAGGGTGCACACACGCTGTCTGAAGTGACTAATGGCTTTGGGGGCGCAGCTTGAGAGACCTTAAAAGAGCAGGATTTTCAGAGGGCAAGTGCTTAGCACTTCCTGAAAATCAGGCTCTTTTATGGTCTGTCGAGTTGAGCAATTAAAAATGGAGGCACTCAAAATCATGAGTCACATTTGAAAATGTCGGTTGTGCGTGTATATCCCTCTGTGCGAGCTGTCTATACAAGCACGTAAGAAAACCAGAGCAGGTGCTCAATGAAAACCTTAGACGAAAATGCTCATGGAAACCCCCAATTCAAATGCCCCCAAAACTTCGGGAAAGTCCCTCTCCAGAACCCAGTTTTGCCCTCAAAACATAAACTCATTCAATGTTATGCTAAAAAACTGACAGTCAACCAGCAACATCTTCAAATGGTGACCACTTGTCTCCGGGAATGTGATGTTTGAGCGTGAGTTTTCCCCTCCATTTTGTTTATGCCCCTCTCTGCACGTCTCAGGGCTCCTTGTTGAATGCCATCTCCGTGATGTGTGTTACCCTGTGTCGCTCCGTTATCCACTTTTCTCTGTCTCGGTAGTGTTCAATGTTGTTATATCATTTATTCCTTCGAGCAGGAAGATGTTTTTGCAGCATGTTATATGAATTTTTCATAAAGATAAAAAGCGGCCTAATGTTGTGAGCTTTAAGTCTCAGTAGCCGGGTAATGGCTTTGATTTAAAGCGTTTTGTCTTAATGATAGTTATATTGAAAATTTCCTGCTGCTTTCAAGCACGTGCAGTTATTATCATAAACACTGATGGTGGAAATGTCTGCCAAATTGTGCGTGGCTGTTTATGATAGGAGAGGGGAGAGAGTCATCTAGAAATTAGAGAGCTAGATCAACAAGTTGTCAGGGAGCATGGACATGCAGAAAGCAACCTCCAGGATTAACAGGATAAAACAAGAGTGGAGAGGAGCTTGGAAGAAGGAAAGTGGATTGGAAATGACAGGCATCGGGTGAGAGAGAACCATTGGAAAATGCTTGGCATGAAAGCAGAAGGAAATTTCAGCTGAGGAAGAACTAATTTGTAAAGAGAGGTGCAGGGAGGAAGTGAGGAAGGAAGTAATTTCCCAGGCAGCTCACTGTTTAATTCTGATCCAAGCTGCCCACAGCTTTTCATTCTCAAGCATGAAATCTGGTTGCTGCTTTTCCGCATACTTTTGCTTTGCTTTGCTACGGGAGCCAGCCTTAAATTAGCCAACATGGCTGACCAAGAGCACGTCTATACTACAGTCAGGAGGCATTTCTAGATGTGCCCAAGCAAGATTTCATCTGGCTTGATCTAGCATGTACACAGGCGAGCCACCGCAGCCTCCCATACGGCCATGGGGTCAAAGCTGCCTTTGATCCAGCAATCACATCTCTGGACTGCAGTGTAGGCAGACCCTGAGACAGAGCCGACAAGACCGTCCATGTTAAATTGAATGTCATTTCTTTCTCTTCCTGTTGTTTTCCCTTCTACAGTCTCTTCTCTTCGGTTACTGTAACCACAAGCTCAGGCCTGCTTTTGTTTTTAGTTTGAAACCAATCATAATAGTATTCAGAACATTTTCTGCTAGTGGCAGCTTGTACCTTGTAAAGCAAAGAGGAAACAATCATTTCCTCTTGTTAATTTTATTATTATTATTATTATTATTTTATTTTGAAAAGTCTCAAATCTGCTCTGCTTAAAGGCAGGAAATTGTAGCCTGATTTGTAAAAGTTACACAGGAATATTTAATTATTTCTTTTCTTTACACTTAAGTCACTCTCTGCTCCTTGTGTGGTACTCTAGATAACAGTATAAACTTCCTGAATAGCACATCTATTAAAATAAGACTGGCCCTGACTGTTTATGGGCCAGATTCTGCTCTCTGCAGTACCAGGGTCAACTCCACTGACATGTACAGTTATTCTGGATTTACGCTGGTGTAACTGCGAGCATAGTTTTGCTCTGATTTTACATCGTGGGATGCAAAAATGTGTAGATATTAATGCATTGTTCAGGACAGATGGCTGCTTGCTTTTGGGTGGGTATGTTCATACTTACGCGCACACACAGTATACAGATTCATATACACATATATTTCTGATGGGAGGGAGTGGAAGCTTACATGGATAAATTATAGCTAAGGTAGCTCCAGTTGGCTCACTTCTGCTTTCAAACTCTTCTATCCCTCTTGATATGCAATGTATTTCTTACTGTAATAACCTGGACACTATATTTCATTCTAATGTATTGTGGAAGAGGAAGTCCAGTAATTCATCTGGTGGTTTCTCTAAAACTAGAAGGTTTTTTTGCCACTGCATACACTGACTAGAATAAGTAGCCTTGATTTCCTCTAATCAAATTTTGCACAATTCTTCTTCAAATTTCAGTTTTTACTTTTCAGTTTCTCATATTTGTAACTGTAAGAAAAAAAGCAAAAGCACAGTATTTAACATTGAAAAGACTAATATAAGAAAGAATCCAGTATCCACAATGATAGAGTCACTGTATCTCCAGGGATCCCCGATTATGGTTTCTATTCTTCGCCCGGTGACCAACGGGCCCCGTTATCGTACGCGGACTATGGTTCCATGGGGCCTCGAGTGGCTCAGATGCTTCGTAGTGAGCACGCTGCTTCAGCGAGTAACTCCCCCCTCCACCACCTTCCCAGCCCGGATCAGTTTAAGAGCCCAGGTTTGTATAGCATTTCATTCATTTGGGGGAAACAAAAGATTATATACCTCACCTATTTAATGGTGCACAAAAGCAGACCTGCATGTCAGTTCACAGTTAGCTATGGAACTTCACTTTAGTCCTTTACATGATTCCACAATTTTTGATTGACTTTGCTTTAACCCTTAAGGTCAGGGTCAGGGATACCTGCTCTTTAAGGACCTGATCCAAAACCCATTGGAGTCAATGTTAGCCCGATACTATGGAATGCCGGTATACAGGTTCTCGTACTACATTGGTGAGGACCATATAAATACCTGGATAGATATATAGTCTTTTCAATGGGCTTTAGATCAGGACTTTAGTAAACTTATCCTTGAAAGCTGAAATGTAAAGGTTTAACTCAGTATGGGTGACTTTTATTGCTTTTCATAAATTTTTAACTCTAGTTTTTAATTAAGCAAGTTTCTCAACTGTGTGCTGAAAAAATATTTTTGCCCAATGTTAAATGTAGATCATATGTCCAGAGAAATCGCTATATCTATATAATGCCTGTTTTATACCTATGTAAATATCTCACCTTGTTTGTTTCCTTTGAAATACTATGCACTTTAATGGTGCTTAAGAGTGTATTTTATCATCAGGTGTAATTCATTTCCACAGTACATAAAAGCCTTAAATGGATTGATCTTAATTCCTGGATCATGCAAATTTTCCATGTAGGACAATAACCTTATGGCTAAATCTTTTAGTTCTTCTTCGTGTGATGGGCCCTACGTGGGTACAAATACACACCATGCGCCTGACTCCGGAACTTTTTTACAAGCCGTGTCCGCTGGTCCATACATGTGCCATAGTGCTCCTCCTGCTCTGAACCGAGCATGAATCAAGGGTGGTGTGGACCGATGCCTCTCCAGGAACACTTTCGAAGTGACTCTGGCTGTATTACCCTTTGTTATCAGCTAGCTCGCATTCACCCCCTTTGGGGGATCAGGGCATATTCCACCACAGGGCAAGCCGCTTCAGCTGAATCTCTGAGACGTACCCCTACTAGAGATGTGTAGGGCAGCTACTAGGCGCTCTCTGCATACCTTCATGAGACATTACGCTCTGGTCCAGGCATCCACCGTGGACCCAGCTGTGGGGACAGCAGTACTACAGTCAATTATCACTGCCATGTCCTCGCACCCACCTTCTCTTTGATGATGGCTTGCTAATCTCCCATGTGTGGGATACACAGAGGGGCCATCACTGGAAGAAGACATGGAGGTTCCTTACCTGTAATTGGAGGTTCTTTGAGATGGGTGATCCCTATATGTGTTCTACTACTTGCCCTCTGTCCCCTTTGCTGTGGATTGTTTGCACTGCAGTAAGGATGGGAAACTGGAGACGTCTTGGTCTGCCCCATGGCATGTGAGTGGGCTGATGGACTGTGCTTTTAAAAAGAATTCCCCACTTAGGCGCAGGTGCGCATGTGGACCCACATGTGAAATTCAGATAGGGACCACACATCACAAAGAACCTCCTGTCACAGGTAAGTAACCTCCATTTTCCCTCCTCCCGCTTCTTTGTATGTATTGAATTTGGATGAGCTGAGTTGAGTCGGGTGGAATTTATTTGCCCGACTTGGTCATAGGCTTTAACTAATGCCCTCTCCCTTCCCTCCCAGAGAGGCATTCTGAATCCCCCTTAGAGTAATACACCATGTGCTAAGGCAAATGTCATAATGAGTCATGACTTAGAAATTTCTCAACACTATCGAAAAAGAGTTTATCTTTCAGTGGTGACCTTTCTTGTCCAACACTGGATTATTTTGTGAGCAGGCTCTGTGTTAACATGGCAGTTCATAGGACAAAGCACCAGATAAGCTAGCCTCAAGCTTTTTCCCTGTCATTGCTCCAAGCAGAATATTTTGTAGCATTATGAGTCTCCACCTTCTTAGTATGTCTTGAACTGCTAGGATTATAATGTGAGCTCCAGCTACTGGCTCCTTCATGTAAATCCACTGTTTGGAGAGCCACACTTTGAAAAGTATGTTACATGCACATTAAGAATTGGTTAAAAAAGCTTTTTTAAAGGGGAAGAAGGATGATTTAATGGTAAAATCTTATTCAGAAGAAAATACTGTCCTGAAGTTATTGGAGTTTTTAAATTTCTCCTACATTATTATTTAGGTAAAAAGGCCAGTTCCTATAGATATTCCTGTAGGAATGTGGAAATCACTGCGGATACATCAGGAGGGAGTGTAATGATGATGACCTTGAATTTATGTAGCACCAAATGGATGTGAGGGAGCTTTGGAAATTTAGCTCCATGAATTGTACAATAAACTGTGCAGTTGTAGAGTGCACAGAGAAGAATCGCAGGAGGTGTGGCCACCTCTGGTGAAAAGTGGCCGCTGTTTAACAGCGCCTAGCAAGACTCCCCAGTAATTGAGAACAGGAAGTGAAGCCTACTATATTCCAGCAGTTCTCAACCAGGGGTCCAAGGCTCCCGGGGGGGGGGGGGGGGCGGCACAAGCAGGTTTCAGGAGGTTCCAAAGCAGGGATGGTGTTAGACTCACTGGGGCCCAGAGGAGAAAGCCGAAACCCCACTGCATGGAGCCAAAGTCCAGGGCCCCAAGCCTTGCCACCCAGGGCTGAAGCCTGAGCAGCTTAGATTTGTAGGCCCCCGGTGACATGGGGCCTGGTTAATTGCCCAGCTTGCTACCTCTTAACGCTGGCCCTGTCTTTTATATGCAGAAAAATAGTTGTTGTGGAACAAGTGGGGCCTGGAGTTTTTATAGCATGGGGGGCAGGGGAGGGGGGCAGAAAGAAAAAGGTTGATAACCTCTGCTGATTTAGACTGAAATGAGCATGTCCACATAGGGGTGTGAACCAGTTTTTCCACATCCGCTTAAAATCACACCTGTAGCTAAACCAGTGCAGCTCTGCATGCCAACAAGACCTAAGCATCAGGGATCTTACAAACTAACATCACAACTCGGGAGCTGGATGCTTGCAAGCCCCATAATTTTTGTAGCTGTTTCTTTTAATGTGATTCTGGTGCGTCCTTTGTGTAACCTGGGCTTGACAGACCCAGATCTGTTCTGAGTACTAGCTTATGCCCAGACTGGATGCGATTGTGTAATATTGCTGTTTCCAAGAGTGAAATTTGAAACAGATGTTTAGTGCTTTGTTGTTTCCCACTGGAGACTCATTTGAGAGCTGTACAGAGCTTAGCAGTCTGCCTTTGACAGAAAGTTAGTTCCACTGTTCAATAAAACTAGAGATTGTTTTCTCTTACCAATGGGTTCTTCCCATCCCCTTCTCAGTCATCAACGCTTACAACCTCAATTTAAAAGCAGCCCCCAAATGGTCATCAATCATTTTTTGTTCAAGCTTTTCTGGTTGGTGGTTTGTTTCAAAAGTATTGTTTTACCTTTACTTCATAGAAGTTCATGACCACAAAATTGAACTGGCTTACTCCAGGGCTTCCTGGTACAATACAGCCCCCCAGATCCCTTTTAATACCCAGTCATATTTCAGCACCATCCAACCCTTTCCTTATAATTGCACCATGATAGAAAAAGTCAACAAATACAAATACTATATTTTCTGGCATTAAACAATTTCAGGTTATTTGGCCATTTTCTTTTTAAATCTGGGTCCACTTATCCACAGATTTATATTAGACAATATGTATATATTTTTAAGTGCTATATCTTAACAAAGCACATCACTTTTTTCAGGTCAGAGAAGTCATTCAAGGTCATTGCTGCTGTTTCAAATCTGCCTTAATACTAGCTCTAGATCTAGCTGAATTTGGGTGCTAATATTTCAAGAAGGCAGATTATTTAACAGCTCATCATGGGTGAGTGCATCCTTTAAGTTTAAAATACGGCTTTTGCAAAGTGTTTAGTCTCCTAGCAATTATGAGAGTTTTCCTATTTCATTTATTGGGCCTAGACTGAAGTGACAGCTCTATAAAAGCTTCCAAACTCTTCTATAAAATTTCTTGTAGGCCAAGCTCACATGGGAGCCTGAACAGTCTGTATCCAGATAGTATCATTACCAGATAATGGATCAGTGGGCATCCTTTTGTGATGCCTGTTTTCCTTGTAGTCAGTTCTGTGGTCTGTGTGTAGTGTTAACTTGATATTCAGCAGATAGAAAATTATCTTGTTCTTGTATTACATATCACGATCAGAAATATAGTTGAATAAATAGTTGCCATCAACTCCTTTGATGTATGAAAACCAACAAACATTCCCAGTCTTTTTAATGGGGAGGGAGAGATTAGACTAGCTTCTAGAAATCTGTTCAGTGGCTTTAAGTTTTCTCTCTTCCTTTTAGGAAACCACTAAAGCAAGTGTTTTCTTGTCATCCACCTATGATTTTTGCAGTTGCAAATTGAATGATTTTACCGTGTGCGCATATATTATTGGTTGTGGGGTTATAGCCACGTATTGCTAAATGATTTGTGCTATTATTAGCAGCGTATTGGCATCAGTCAGCAACTCCAGTAAGCGTGGGAAATCTGCCTTTGAGATCTTTTGAGTTCCCATTTTACCTCCCATGCAGGATGGTAAATACCTAAAGGACACTCACATGCCATTCCCGCTTCTCCTTGCTCTGTACGTATTAGAAGCCTCTTCTAGTAAACTGTTGTTATTTTTATTTATGTTTGCACAGGACAACTTAATTCTTAATATCAGGGTTACATTTTGCACAGGGCAGTGCACTGAAATGGGGTTTTCATTCATGACTATGAACAGAGCTGTTTTCTTGTGGAATTCACTACAAATGGCAAGCTACTGTACGTTACAATGATTATTTTATTTTAACAAGGGGAATTTGTTTCCATTTAACTCACATTCCAGAGCTCCCTCAGTCTGATCCTAGGGGAGAACAAATGAGTCTCCTTACCTCTATTGGGTCCCAAAAAGACAACCTCAGTATAATCCATCAGGGTTAGGGAGTCATCTAAGGATGAGTATTGCTCCACCAAAAGTAATGGAGTATTTCTGATTTACACTAGCTGAGGATCTAGCCCATATTGCTGCTCCTGTTAGATTTGAGGTCATGTTTTATGAGGCTCATACAGTTGCTTCTTCATTCATGACTGGATTTACTCTGTAAGCATCGGTATCCAGATCTGCAAGTCAGCCAGCTCCACCTCCCCAATACTTCATCCTTTCAAATACATTTTAAGTAAGTAAAAATATTTGAAGCTTTGAAATGTGTTTCTACCACTCCCCTCCACACACACAGCACAGCATTAGTTGGATATGTGATTTCTCCTGTTGGGGGCGAGGCGTCTCTGTTCTGCACAAGTAGAAAGCTGGATGCTCTGATCTGGTTATTTCCATCTCTCGCTTCTCTCATCTTATGGATTTTGACACAGCTGTAGAGCAGAACAGTCATGCTAGAATACTGCACAACTCTCTAGAAACCGGTCATTGCCAGTATGATTTTTTTAATCATGTAATTTTATCATTGTATCGTGAAATTAATACTGTACTGAAAACAGAGGAACCTGTTCAGTCCAGGTGTCACCTCCATTGACTTCAGTGAATTACACCAGGGAGAATTTTGGCCAATTTTGTGAATATTTTTTGGTTTTGTTTGTTTTTAATTAAGCTCTTGGCATATTTCTATGTATAATCTGCCCTGTGTTCTCTGGGGACTGCCATTGCTTCTTGACATTGTTAGGACTTTGGGTCAAAATTACCTTTATTTGGAAGATCTGGTCAATGCAGTAACACACCATCACACAGAGGATATCTATTATCCACATCATTAAGACACATTGCAGTCAAAACCTGTACCGCTAGTCAGATTGTGGTGTCTTTCATAATAATAGACACTTCTTTGTAAACCCTTTCCTCCCCTACTCACATGCATATGTTTCAATAGGCGGATGAAAAGCAAGTGACAGAAATGACAGTACAATTGTTTCAGTGTCATTGACACCATTGGTAGGCTGGAACAAGACTGAGAACTCTCTTAAAACTCAGCACTGTTATTTTTTAAGGTTCGCCACTAGCCATCTCTTGTGACCTTTGGCTGATGGTTGGACTGTTTGGGGTTATTTGTTTATCTACCCTGCACACGGGTAATTTTTTCCTTCTGGCATAGTCTGTTTCTAAGGAATGTGTGTCCTTATGTCCTCCTCAGCAAAGACCCCGTCCACATTCTTTGCAAATCAGCAGGAAGGAAATTTAAAATGGTTTCTTTTCCCTCCCGTGGGCCTGTTAGAGGCCCATGGATTTGCTCAACTGGGCAAACCAGGTTTTCTGTGTGACTTGGCAGTAAAACCTGTATCCATTTAATTGAACCAGCAAAAAGAGTGTGCTAGAGCAAGATAATAAAGGGCTTTTGAATATCTCAGCTGGATATTTTTCTTCCTGAGTGAGAAGGCCAAATGTTATCTTGACATTTAATCTTTAATATTAAAAAATGGTGCTTTGTTTGCCAGCATGTTCCAAAATAATCTGTTTACTCTCTTTTGCCTTATTTCTTTTAACTTGCTGAATTAGATGACCTACTTACTTCCTCCTGTTACCAGTTAAAAAGAGCCACACTGCACAATTTATTTTGTAAAATGGACTTTCTGCCCATTGCATAGCCATTGGTTGCCATTTTACTTTTGCAGGTTAATTGATCAAGTTGAGGAGTATTTTGCTGTAGCTGATACAGCACAGTGAAAGACTGCTCAGTTCTGAGCCAGTGGCATAATGGGAAATCCTGAATTATCATGTCTCAGTGGACTTAAAACTCCCACAGTGTGTGACGTTGAAGGCTATGTTGGCTGTACATCATCTGCATATGAATTGTTGTAAGTTTTAACAGGGAGCTGATCCAAAGCCCATTTTGTTCATTGGAAAGATTCTTAGAGTAGGACTATAATCTGTTCTTGAGCAATAAAAACCTGCAATTGATCAGCTCAGTTCTTACCTGCAGATTATAGGGTGAGGGTGACCACAAGCTGCCACACTTCACTCCATCCCTGTTTAACTCCTAACTTCCCCTCCTATCTGAAGGGGGGGGTTTCAAAAAGAAGGAGCTCGACTGTTCTCAGTGGTGACAGATGACAGAACAAGGAGCAATGGTCTCACGTTGCAGTGGGGGAGGTCTAGGTTGGATATTAGGAAACATTTTTTTAACAAGGAGGGTGGTGAGGCACTGGAATGGGTTCCCTAGGGAGGTGGTGGAATCTCCTTCCTTAGAGGTTTTTAAGGTCAGGCTTGACAAAGCCCCGACTGGGATGATTTAGTTGGTGTTGGTCCTGCTTTGAGCAGGGGGTTGGACTAGATACCTCCTGAGGTCTCTTCCAACCCTGATATTCTATGATTCTATGAATGTCTGCAGGAGACTCAGCAGAAAGAGAGAGGCCAAAACCCTAGAGCTGTACAGCCTTGAAATTTGGGGAAATACAAAACTTTGCATCCTGTGCCTGTTTCTAATAGCTACTTTATACTAATAATTCAGAGATAATGAAAGGTTAGGTATGACTGCAGTATTTAATTTCACTTTTAGGTCTGTCTCTCTCTCTGTAACTAGGTGGAACAGCCAGTGCAATTAGAGTTGAGAAGGACAGATCTCTTCAGATCATGACGTGGATTCCATCTGCTATATTTAGGGGGTTTTTTTTAAAGTGTTTAAATACCTGCCCCTTCAGAGTTGATGACTAAAATTCAAACCTCGCTAGCTGTTTCAAATAGAATGATAACTAAGGTTTATTTAATAGAGGCCTTGGCAGACTACATATCTTTTTGATTTATTTGTCCTTTCACTGTGCTTATTTATTTGCAAGCATCTTGTTCAGTCTAGTCTAATTAAATGAGGGAAATTGAAACCAACCGTGAACAGTTTAAAATACATGTACATATATACACTAACTTTATCGGGCTTTCAAGGAGATGCTCTGAGAGAATAGGTGGGCTTTATGGTGCATACAGGCATGTCTTCTGTAAGGACCTTGGAAGTAACATAGGTTTATCTTGCAGCAAACTATTTCCATTTGAGTCTTCCCAGCCTGCTAACATTTCTCTTTGCATTCAAGTCTTTTACTCATAAATTTTACATTCCAGAGTGATTTAAGAAATGCCAAAATCTGATTCTCTAACATGCTTAAAGATCCAAATTTATCCATTAGCATCTCTTTCTGATTAAAAAAAAAGTTTTTTCTTTTTCTTCCCCTTAAGGAGGTGAGTGTCAGAGATCTTATGGAATTCTTTTTTGGTTTTAATCTTCACTTACTTATTTTGTGCAGTTTTGGAGACAGGGAGGTTCTCACTCTCCAAATCTAAGGAACAAAGAAAAATCTCCTTCATAACAATTAAAAAGAAAAGTTACTCCAAAATGTTCCATTCCATACCATTTATTTTTTTTTAAAACAACAACCTTGTAGACGTTGAAATCTTTATGTAGCTTACAGATAAAAGGGCGGGGAGAGGGAGGTTTGGTAAAGTATTGAATGGATCCAAAAATGATTTTACTAGCTGTGATTTGCTTTATTTGCTGTCAACATTTTAATATCAATATTAACACAATGTGTAGTCTAAAACTAGTTCCTTTGTAGTTTGCATGGGATGTGAATGCTGTCTCGACGTGCCCAGATCTAGAAAACTTGTTACTACTGCATGAGCATCAAATCAGATGTTGAAAAATATCTCTATAGTTTGTGATCATTTGGTGAAAATGAGCACCTCCAGTCTCTGGTTGCAGTAGTGTGTTGAATGATTGTTTTTTTTATATATATATCTATCTATATATATTTGGAGCTCCAAGCTTCTGAGTAGTCTGGGCTGACTATTATTCAGTACTTGCTCTCCTATCGCATGGCCTTGGTTAGTGTTAGAAGTTGGGCCTAGGCTGTACTCTAGTAGTGTTTGGCTTTGTAATAACTGTGCATGCTTGGCTTCTGGCCTCATACCCAGCTTTATTCTCTGCACACCAGTCTTGAATAGCTACAGTGCTCAACCGAATTTTGGCGCACCCGCTTCCCCGGCAGGCTCCAATCCAGCCCGGCCAGGAGGATTTCCAGGGGCTAACAGCCCAGGTCCAGTCGCAGACCTCTACGGTACAGCCAGTCAGGACTCCGGTGTTGGTAATTACATAAGTGCTGCCAGTCCTCAGCCAGGCTCTGGCTTTGGCCATGGAATCGCTGTAAGTAACCATTTCATTCCCTTCTCCACTTGGGTCATTTGAATTGAGTTCAGGAACGTTTTTGTAGAGGGTTTTTTTTTTTTTTTAATTAAAAATGAATTGTGCTGGGCACGGCTCACATAGTCTTTTACCATTTCGTGATACTCTTCTATCTAACCTGCTCAATTTACTAATAGACTTGTTTCAAAACTGCACACTCCACTGCCCTGGCACTTGAATTATAAGTGGAATTGGAAATGCTTGTATGACCCCCTGCTCCTCCATTATAGATTTGACATACTTTGAACTGTAATATTTTAAAAAATGCTTAAAGTTCCTGTCCATTTTAAATTTAAGTATGTTTTATGTAGAACCAATATTTTAGGCTGAGGCACGGAACGGCAAATAATGCCCCAATTCTTTATCTCTATCGATGAGAAAGTGGTCCTTTGTTTTAGCATCTCCGGTTCTGCAAACATACATGTCCTTAATTTAAAACAGATGAATAGTCCCACTCGTATCAATAGGATTATTTACAGGCTTAAAGTGAAGTATGTGCACAAGTGTTTGCAGAATTGGGGCCTCAGTATGGAACTGAAGAAAAAACGTTAGCCTGAGATGATATGTGTGCAACATGTTGATAACTAATTTATTGCTAACATTTCTTGAAATTGGAAGGTCACAAGTAAGTCCCTACAATTTTTTTTCTCAAGTTAATGGAAAATATTTTCATGGTTCTATCATCTAACTAATACAGGCAATGGAAATTTACTTAACAAACTTGCATGCTGTTTTCCAGATGGTATTGTTTTACCTCTGTGTGTTAGCATGAATGTGTCTGAATCTGTTTAGTGGCTGTCAGTCTTTGAAATGGGACATCAGCGACCCTCAAAAAAAATTTAAGCGAACAATGAGATTTTTTTCATTGTGTGTTTTCCATCTTAGATATATAGAGCAGTTTCAAAAGATTACTCAAAAGCAAATAAGAGAGTAATGTTAATATTTTTGCCAAATTGATTGGGGAAAAAATGTAGTGCAGACAAAACTCCTGAAATTAACTAATGTGGTTTTCATTGTATTTTTTAAATACCTTTTTGCAGCCTTCTAGTTGTGCCCCAATGTTCAGAATTCTTGTTCAATTCCATTCCCATCGTAAGGTCACTTAAGTAATTTGACAATCTCATTGGATCAGTTGTGCTATAAAATGTGGATTATTATTATTCTGCCAAGAGCTACATCAATTTAAACTGCCATCTATCACCACTTAAAACACCCCTTATTTCCACTTTTCGCCTAAAGAAAAAAACCTGTTTGTTCTTGAAAACCTGTGCACTTTGACCTCAGCAATGTCGTGATTGTCAAATAATCATAATACAACATTTGGCATCCTGTTTTGTCTGTCCTATCATTTTTTAGGAAAGTATTTTTTCTCTGACGTGCAGATTGGCAGCCTCTTAATTCTTCCTCTCCCCCCATAACTTTATCGAAAATATGTGGGGGTCTTTTTTATTCTTTATTTTTTTTAACATTGTCAATTTACTAATCCTAATGTTAAAAAACAAACCAACAAAATTTAAGGGGCGGAGGGCGAGAGGATTAGTGTCTTGGAAAGGTAAGATTAGAATTCAACACATCAAGTGAGTGGTGACCAGAGAACAGCTTTCTTAAATACATATTCATGCTGGCAACACAGTCTTTCAAGTCCTTTGATAATTACTTGCCAAAAAAATAGTAATCTGTTCCCATGTATAGAACACTGATGACCTTAATAATTGTACAATTTTAGGGACCTTTGATTGCAACGGCTTTTACAAATGGATACCATTGAAACGTTACACATGGTTGGTTGCCATCTCACTTTGAGGTATTACAATATATACCATTTGTATTTTATGCTAAGCTACTATTTCCCATTTATATTTTAAATTAAGAAAACACCTTTTGATCTTCACTTTCTTTTTTCCTTGGCCATTAATCATTCCTTTTTGCAATTGTGTATTTTAAAATCAATCTTGTGGGTTGGAAACTGGAAGAGAATCAGAAGCTAGAACCCAACAAAGTTAGTGTTTTTACATTTATTAAGCCTAGAGCAGTCGCTTGCATTGTTTGAAACCCAAAGGAATAAATGATGATTCCAGAAGTCTTTGGGGGAAACAAATGAAGAAGCGTCAGTATGCAGCATTGCTGTGAGGATTACGGATTTGCTATGAATGCAGTTTTCTAAAAATAAGTGAGCACCGTTGCTTTATTGCAAAGAAAACCATAATTCATAATTAAGTACTGTACCAAATATTACAGCTATAAGATAACATTGTTACTAGTAACCATAGAGCAATTATCTAGATTAAAAAATTAAACCTAGGCAAATTAAATTAAAGACATTACCTTAGTATTTGGATCACTGCCAGTTTCCTACCCTTTTAACTGAGCTTGAGTTAATTACATGTTTAAAAAAAATTGTTTGGCCTTTTGGCATATTCATTTTTGCAAATTAATATTCTTATACCTCTAATAGTGTAAATTAAAAATTCAGTCAATACAAAACAAAAGTTATACCTATTAAACCATGTGTTTACCTTTGTAGTTTACATTTTTCTATATGGATACAAAATCAATTTAAATGTCAAATTTTATTTCTATTGATTGATAGCTAGGAATAAATCTGGTCACATTTTAAATTTCAAATAAATCTATGGAATTAAATCATAATTATAAAGAAGAGGGGGATTGTTACAGTACGTGTGGAGGATACTTAAATATGTATGTGTATCTACCAATATATGCACACACACAAAAAACCTACCTAGAGAAACAAAACTAGCCCCCCCCCCCCCCACACACACACACCCCTTATCCATCAAGCCATGATCACCCCACAAAATACCCATTGATGCTGGAGTGCATGCTTTTTGTATCTAATAGAAATAGTACATTGATCAGTTTATAACTATTACTATGTTAATGTATGACAAGAAATGGTTGTGTGTAGTATGCAAAAATGCAGGAGGGTTTGTATATTAAATTTTTAAGAATTTTTCCGGAACTAATTTGGTCCACAAAATATACATTTTACTCTCCCCATAAAAATTATAAACACTCATTTTTAATCCTAGTTATTTTGGGGGACGTTATAATGTGTGTATACACACATATACACACACACACAGTAATTGGTTTATTATGCTTCACTATTATTGTGTCCATATCCTTCATAAAGGCAAGCTGTGGACTCCAAAGCATGTTGGGGATTTTAACAAAACAGTAATTTAAACTAATAATGCCCCAAGACAGGAAATGTTAACGAAATTAATATACTGCAATCATCTTACCACAGCACATCAAGCTGTAACCATTATTTACTGGCCAATGTTACAAGTGCAATCATTAATGACTTAAAAACAGAAATAGCTGTTAACTCTGCTCATTACTAATTAAAATAGATGGGGGGACGGGTTGTCCCTATTATTAATTTCTCAAGGACTACTGAGTGCATCCCAAAATATACTTCCGCTTATCTCACTATGGTTTCCTCTTCCATCCATGGGCAGGCTCCATGCTCCAGCTTACAAGGGTCTGCTAATATAGGGGTTCTCCACATGCAGAGGACTTTCTGTAAAGCAAAAAGCTCATCTTGATACTGAGATGGGATGTGATAGTATTCGAGCTGGGTCTTGAAAAACTACATTACGTCCAATGAATTGTGGTGACGCTCCGCATATGCAGAAGAAGGGCCGGGCCCTCCTTCTGCATACGTGGAGTGTGCAACATTTCAGGTCTACCAGCGTGTCCTACAACTCCGGCTACACCTGCACTGCAGCCACAGGTGTGATTTGCAGCCTGTGCAGATGTACCTCTAGCTCGCTTATGAATGTGGGGACACTGCAGCACAAACCTGCCTGGGTACGTCCTCACTTGTGCAGCCCATGCTGAAACTCACTTGATGTTTTTAGCAAGCTCACTAGAGCAGTGGTTCTCAGCCTGGGGTTAGCTAGAGATCTTACCCGGGGGGCCATCAGCTCATCTAGATATTGGCCCAGTTTTACAGCAGGCTACATAAAAAGCACTAGCAAAGTCAGTACAAACTAAAATTTCATCTAGACAGTGACTTGTTTATACTGCTCCACATACTATACAGTGAAATGTAAGTACAGTATTTATATTCCAATTGATTTATAATTGTATGATAAAAATGAGAAAGTCAGCAATTTTTCAGGAATAGTGTGCTGTGTGACACATTTTTATGTCTGATTTTGTAAGCAAGTAGTTTGTAAGTGAGGTTAAAACTTAGGGGTATGCAAGACAAATCAGACTCCTCCAAGTCTGGAAAGGTTGAGGGGCACTGTGCTAGAGTACATCCACACAAGATGCAAATCACACCCCTGCCTGCCTGCATGGTAGATATTGCACCCTCAATTGAAGTGATGTTTTTTATATTTGTTTAATTAAAATTATTTCTGTAGTGAAGTTTAAATAATAATTACCCCCCTTCTGTCCCAATCCTGCAAAAATTGACACAGAAGAGTAGTCCTGTTGCAGTCAGTTGGATTACTGACATTACCTAAGTGTCTGCAGAATCGGTGAGTCAGGTGTTACACATGCACTTATAAAAGTTACCGTTAGAGTTGAAATGTACCCATTTAAAAATTACCACTATCTAGCAAGTGCTTTCACGGTTTTAGAATATGCATATTATATAGCTGTGTAAACACAATCCTATGACTGGTGCATAAGGAGATTTTCCAGTACTTCTAATGAATCTAGTAATATTTTATTGTTCCCAAATAGTAGGACTTGTCCTCACGGGGGGGGGGGGGGGGAATCAACGGCAGATACACAACTTCAGCTACGTGTTTGCGTATCTGCTGCAGACTTACCTGCCATCCCCACTGCGGCGGCAGGCGGCGGCACGCTCCCCCGTCGACTCCAGCTTGCGCCTTCCGGTGAGTTGGAGTTCCGGAGTCGACGGGGGAGCCGCAGGCGATCGATTTATCGCGTCTTAACCAGACGCGATAAATCGATCGCCAGAAGATCGATCCCGCACTGCGGGAGTGAAGACGAGCCCAAAGGAGCACTGAATTTGACACTGAGATACTTACTTTACCTTTGTAAATGTATTTGAAAGGGAAGATCGAGAGCAGAGCAGAATTTAAACTATACTTTTCATTCCAGAGTAGCCCCATAAAGTTCAGTTATGTCACTCTGGATTTACACCATGTGATTTTAGAACAGATTATGGCCCAAAACACAGGTGTTAAATGTTTAAGCATGCTTCTCATTTTGATATTAAACATTTTGCACAGTTCCCATGCATTGGCCTTTTGCCATGCCTTTTGCCAGCATCACCTGCTGTTTACATAAACTGAATAGGTCATGTTTAGACTATTGCTGTTCACCTTTTTGTATTTAAGTGATATTACCTTTTTCATATGACACAATAGTGGGTTTGATCCTGAAAGGCACTGAGCTCCCAGTGACTTCAACAGCTACTAGTCCTCAGCATATCCCTGGGACAGGTCTACTTTATGTCAAGTTTATACTGTGTGGCACTAATTGCACAACATAGATCAAAACAACATACAAAGACCTGCACAGGAATTCCACCTTTTTACAAATTCCTTTTTACAAATTTACAGGAATTCCACCAATTTACAAATATAGGTACATAATAAACCCCTTGAGGAACTCCTCTAGATTTGGGAACTTCTGTTACTCTCAAAAAATGTGGTTATGTTATCTGTTCTTTTTATCCTTTATAGAGTATATCTGGATGTCCAGGCAAGACAGGGCGAAGTTTCTGAATGGTCCCATGTTCAGGTGATATCATCAGACTTTGAGCACTACATCATCACCAATAACATAAAAAAACTGGAGGTGGCACTCTATGGACTTAGGTTGTTTAAAATCTCTCTCATCATCTCATGAATCTGCTGTACTATAAAAACAGCTTTTAAAATATGTATATATAATCCATTTCGCTTTTGTTTTATTTTCTTAATGGGTTCCCCCCCCAAATCTATTTGAATCACATTTTTTCATAGCATTTGACATACTCTCGTAGTCATGTAGTTCTAATTTGTGTATCTAGTAAAAGCCTAACCATAGTGTAACTGTTTATATTAAGGGGTTTTCTTTTCTTTTTTTTCTTCCTTTTACTTTTCTTTTATGTAGTTGTTGCTTAAAGGATGCTGAGATGGTAACACACGTCTCAGTCTTTTGGTACCAATTCTGAAACTGTAAAAACTTTTCAGGTGGAATTTTAGCACACACTGAATTAGAAGTAGAACAAGAGCAGCGGATGGGCTGAAATAAAGTTTCTAGTTTGCGTTGTATGGGAGCCGAGAGGGTAGCTGAGTAGCAGGGTTTCTAGCCGTTCTTTTGATTTGTGACGTCTTTGTTAACCTAATTATATCTATTTTCGGCAATAAGGTAAGGACTGCAAAAAATTTTGTGTCCTTTTTCTATAAGTGCTTTTTTTGGTTCAAAGAGGTGATATAAGGTTTTTTGAAATTGTGAATTCTGAAAAAAAAAAAAAACTGTAAATACAATTCCATTAACTACATATAAACTACTAAGAAAGAGAAAGAGAAATACAAAATATTTTTGTGATGAGTCAGTTTAAGGCAGTTTCTCTACTAAATAGAAGAAAAAAAGTTTTAAACGTTTAGATCAACTGCCAGAGCTGGCCCATAAGAGTTAGATTAACACTGTTTAGCTTGCTCTGTAGGTGTGTTAGACCTTATAACTGTACTAGCGTCATACCAGCATATTAACTAGTCATATGTGCACAGCTTAAAAGGTAACCGTTTAGTTATATTTTTTAATTTAAGAATGACTTTTTCCCAAGACTGAAAAAGAAGCTACAATTTTAATATTTAAAGTATTTAAAGTTTGAAGCACACCTTTATTAGTCGTTATTTTAAATTAGATCACTTTGCTGTCCAGTCATTTCAGCTGCTCTGCATGTCCTATAAAGCTCTGACAGAGAAGAGATTCCTCTTCAGTGTCTAACATGCCATAGGAAGAGCAGTGTTAAAGCTTGCATTATACCTTTTATCCATTATTTTCTATATTAACAAATTAGGAAAGCAACCTTTTTATTGTTTGTTTGTTTGGAATACCTCAGTGCTACAAGTATCACCCTAGAAGCGACAGATTTTAATTTATTGTAGATGTAAACAGAATTAAAAAATATAAAAAAGTATAAAACATCATTGCACTGTGACTGGTAGGGGGAAAAACTGACAGTTTCCTATTTGCACATGTTTAATATTTGGCTGTTATATATATGGTCCTCTGTTGGGGGAGGAAACGTATGAAGGATATTTTTTAATTTAATTTTTTTAATATTGGTAAATAGGCCTGCAACAGCAAAATAGAAGTACAACATGGTAGGTGGCATTAAGAACATACTGTAGTATGGATATATTTCTTCTTTTTTTAACGTAATATTGACAAGTTTTATTAATATTTTTTTAAATTGTTACGTTTATAAATTTGGTACTTTAGGTACAGCCAGTATAAGACACTGAATGCGACATTTGTTAAAAAGAGCTGCTGCACTCCTATTTTTGTAAATTTTACTAACAAGTAGATTAATGTAGACATTCAATAGACCAGGTAGAGCAAAGCATCTTTAAAAAAAAAAACAAGGCATCATAATGCTATCTGAATGGGAAAAAAACCTTGTTTTTCTTGTTTTTTTAAAAACAAAATCATGCTTTTTTGTGTAATATTTTAGGTTTTGGTTTTTTTTTTCTTATTTCAGAACAACCAGGTTTAAGCAAAATGCTGGACGCTTTTTAAATCTTGAGACTTGATCAAGTAATAAAATAACAGTTCTTTAAAAAATAAAAATAATAAAAAAAACACAAACCAAATTCCCTGAGATCCAATGTATAAGTCAGGGAATTTTTTATTAATATTTTGTCAATGTTGATGACGTACTGTACTACCATTTGTTTTTCCTCTCCATTCCCTATCACCTCATAGAATATTCTTTGTTGATCATTGTTGTATGTTAATAGTGTATAAAATGGCTATCTTGTAAGAGTGCTGTCCTGATGCTAGTGTAGTGAATTT